>VZQC01000855.1:3882739-4050419 GCA_009823505.1 Rhizomys pruinosus | reverse complement strand
AAAAATCATTTACATGATACATATTGTATCTGTGCATCACAATTAATATGGAAAAATCAGACCTGAAGAGCTAGTCTCTGTGAAGGTCAGTGGTTAACCTCAACACATCCACAATGTTCATAAACTGAGGCTCAAAGAATAATTCCAGGAAATTTTCTCACCCAGTTTGTTTTTCTTTTCCAGAATTAGAATTCAGGGGGGCTGTTGAGATGGCTCACTGGTTAAGAACATTGGCTGCTCTTACAGAGGATCTGGGTTCAGTCCCCAATAGCCACATGGCAGTTAACAAAGGTCTGCAACTTCAATTCCAAGGGATCCAACACTCTCTTCTGACCTCTGTTGGCATTGCACAACATAAGTGCACCTACATACATGCAGGCAATACACTCACACATATAAAATTTAAAAAATAGAATTCAGATTATTTAAAAAGCCATGAAGATGTCAATCTTTATAAATTTGTGTGAGAAAAATTAAAACCAAGACTCTGCAGTGCATTAAATAATTAGTATTTGAGGATGCTAAACACATTCGTCAATAAGTTTGGGACAAAATATAACTGTGGATAGATTTGTGCTTGTATAGTTTCTATCTTGGATGTGCTTGTGGGGCAGTGTGGTATGAGAAGATGTGTTGTGTATTTTGTGTGCATGTGTGTGTGCATATGTGCACATCTCAAATGGGAATTTGTAGTGGGTTTGGGAGTGTATGAAGTTTATGTGTGTGTGTGTGTGCGTGTGTTGTATGTTAAGGGCATGCAGAGGGTATGTGGGATATATGGAGGGTATTTGTCTCTGTGTGATATATGTAGGGTGTGTTTTTGTGAATGTTGTATGTGTATGTAGGAGTTGCGGATAGGAGTGTAGTGTAAACATATATGCACATGTGTATTCACATATCCATGTGGGTGTGCTCATATGGAGGTCAGAGTATGACCTTGGAATGGATTCCTCAATTACATTTTCACATCATGATTTTTTACATTTTTATTTATTTATTATTTTTTATGTGTATGAGTGTACTGTCTGCATATAGGTTGGTGCACTCGTGTCCTGCAAAGCCGCGGAGGTCAGAAGAGGATATCAGATTCCCCTGGAACTGGAGTTAAAGACAGTTCTTAGCCACCATATGGGTGCTGAGAATCGAACCCAGGTCCTCCGCTAGAGCAGTCGGTGCCCTTAACCGCCAAGCAATAGAAATTATATTTGAGCCTTTTATTTTCAGTCATTATAGTCACAGTACTGGCATAAGAATTCAACTGTGAACACTAGATGTTTTATTGGTGTAAGGGATTGTGAACTGAAAGAAAGCAATGATCCAAAACTGAGACACGTATCATGCTTCCTCTGCCTTGATAACCATAACAAGTCAAGAAATAAACAAGCAAGCAGAAACTTAAGAGAAAATAAATTTGGTTAATTTGTTAAGCAAAAACTTGACTATTTCTTTGGCATTATGACTTGACTTTTTTTTGAAGGGATTCACAATATAAGAGCACAATTGTTTTCAGATCACATTGACGTTGCTCAGTTTGTCATACAATTAGGTAATTGGTATTAGCATCCACAGATGAGGGCTACCATTCATCCTTTGTTTTTCTGGACTGTGTTACTTCACTCAGCTTGATATCTTCTAGCTCCAGCCATTTACCTGCAAAGCTCATGACGTCATCTTTCTTTACTGCTGTATAGAACTCCATCATGTAAATATACCACATTTTCTCTATCCACTTGTCAGATGAGGGACACTTGGGTTGGTTCTACCTCCTTGCTACTGTGAAGAGAGCTGTGCTTCAGGTGGTCTTGGGAAATCCCCGATGACTTGACTTTTTAATTTTATTATTAAAAATGATTCTGCAGAGATGAAATGTCATTTTAGCTCTCATGTTCTAAGTGGTGCTGTGCATGCTACTGGAAAAGAAGTCATCAATCTTAAGTACTTATGAAGTTTGCAAGCTGAAGAAACAACTTGCAGTAAACACAAAAACCTACAACTAGCCAATGTGCAGAGAAGAAGAAACTGCAGAGTGTCTCAGGCCAAAATGAAGCACAAGGGTGGGGAATCATTGGGGAAGATGGAGCAGAACGAGTGTAAGAACCATGGGTGGTAAATGACTATAAGAAAACTGTATTGTCTGGATACCACAGGGTCTTTGCACAGATAGAGGCTCCACACGGGCAACAGCATGCACGAAACCTGCCAGAATATTAACAAAAGAGTTGTAAGAAATTCTCAAAGAAGCAATAATATATTAAGTATTCATATATGTGCTTGTCTGTGTGTGAGTTTGCACACATGAGTACAGGTGCCTACAGAGACTAGTACTAACTGTAAGGCACTTGATGTGGGCCCTAGGAACTGAACTCATGTCCTCTGCAGGAGAACTACGTGTTCTTCACCTCTGAGGCATCTCTAACCACTTATCAAATTTTTAAGCAAGCCTCACTGTGAATTCTGTGTGTGTTGCCAATAATGCTATACCACACAATAGGTCCAAGGTGTTTTATAATAATTGGAATCTGTTTATTCTGGCTGCAGACCAGGACTCCAAACGAAATCCCTTCAAAAATTGGAACAAACTTGAGTTTTCTCTGAAAGATAATACATTGTTTATTCATTTCTACAACAAAGAAACATATAGATGAACTTTCATGTTACAAAGTTCTCATCATAAACTCAGGGTATATTTTGTAGGCAAAGTGCTTCCCTAGTGCATAAAATGTCAGTGACTAGGATGAATTGATTTGGGGTAAACAGAACTCAGGGACCTTCGAAGGAAGTTGTGTCTTAGGGTAGAGGGACTGAAAACAGTTTTTCACAGAACTCTGCTAGATGGCAGACTGCCTGGCTGATAAGAGAGCAGCTGACACCTAAGTTCTAGAGGGCCTTGTTCTGAGAAGCGACATCTTGGTCAAGTTATCTGCAGTTGCATAGGTCCTTTGTGTAAAGCCTCTCCTACCTTCTCTGTAATAAGGTCACAGGTCTCGTTTTTCAAACTTTCTCTTGGAATGTTGCTCCTGACTTCTTTCTTACATAAACCTGTAACCTTGGAGAAATAAACTGATGTTCTGCAAAGGGACATCCCAGGAGTGAGTCATTGTCATTCTGTTGCCACTTCGGAATGGGAGGGCATCAAGGGGTGTATTTGCAAATAGCAGAAATTCTCTGCAATAAAAGACTTGGTTTCATCCTACCATATTTGAGAAAAATGGGAAGGCAAGAAATTTTTGATTATAGAAAATAATTCTCTTTTACTATTATTACTAATTTATTTCTATGGGATCTTTTCTGTGCAATTTATTCTTAGGTGCTAACTTTAAACTATAGGGGCTGTAGAGATGGCTCAGTGGTTAAGAGCACCGACTGCTTTTGCAGAGGACCCGGGTTCTATTTCCAGCACCTACATGGTGGCTGAGAAACATCTTTAACTCCAGTTCCAGGGGAATCCAGCACCCTTGTCTGACCTCCGCAGCATTGCACAACATGGGTGCAGCTACTTACATGCAGACAGTACATTCATACACATAAAAAAATAAACTATAAAGCAATTAATAAGTTTTGAGCCATTCATTAATGAAACTTCCCATAGGCCAATATGCTTACAATGCCTTTCAAGTATGAACTTTATTTGACAATATGCTTATTGGCCCGTTATTCCACACATGGCCTACCAAATTTCACCCATAAAATGTGTTTTTTTTTTTTTTTTTGTCTCAAAGCATAGTCACAAGAAGCGCCAGGTGAAACAATTCAAGAGAAACATCCCTTCGTGTTGTTGGTCAGGGTAGTCCAAGAGACTCCCAAAATAATACAGGATACTGTCACAGCCCTTGATTACCACCCAGAACTTATCAATAAAGATAGGACATACTTCAGACATAGGACTTGAAGAAATGGAGCTGGAACTAACTTGGAAGCATTCTCCCTAAACACTAGCTCTCATAGTTCTAGAGGATGCTATGCAAACTGCTAAGGGAGAAGATCAATCAATGGTCCAACCCTAGCTTTAAGTACTAACAACCACAACAATGTCCAGCACAGCAAACTATATTGGTGCAGTAGTGGCACTTTTATCTTGGGCATAATCAACAGCTACCTAAATGGGCTTAAAGCCCTCGAAATAGGAGGGAACTCATGGGTGGCATTATAAACAAACCCAAATACACATGGTTGAAGAGGTCATAGGCCATAGAGAAAACCCTACTTCGGTCATACCCTTAGACAAATGTAATTTCTTAGTGTATGCTAAATATGGATCCTTTGAACACAGACAAGTTTACCATACACCACTCATCAAGAAGCTTCTTTTTGCAATAGATATAGACTATTATAGAATTTCACAACTAGTCACACACAAAGAATAAATGCCCGAGAGATGCCCAGCTCTAAGCAGCACATTGACAATGGAACCTCTACATCTAAGGCTCATGGAACATAGCAGGGTAGGGGATAAAGACTATACTAATGCATCCCTTAACTCTCATCAGCAAGTTTCCTCATGCAGCAGAGTGTGATGCACCCAGAAGGCCACAACTGGCCAAAGTGTAGAGAAGAATAGACCACAGAGTGCACGTCCCTGCATAGGACTCCTGTATTAAACCTCACTCACCCAATGGCTCAGTGAAGAAGAAGGGATGGTGCATGAAAAGTAGGAAAGTCTTCCGGGCCTCTGGGAAGTTGCTCATATGAACATATAGCAATGGTGAGAGCATGCACAAGATCCATGCAGACTCAATCAGACAAAAAGCAGCATAGAACTAAGGCAACAGCCCCCCAACTATATATGAGGAACTATTGGCAACTGATTACTGCTGGATGAGGGAGAGGCACTCTTTAAGGAAGTGGCTCTAAATAGGTTGTCTAGTAGTGGATGAATTTGCACTGATGGACATCTGGGTACATGAACTTGACTGATTTGTGAAGCTGAGCCACAGGAGAACAGATGGGGACTTCAGTGCAGGGTCATAGAAAGGTAAATTCTGTTGGGCCTTATGTCATTGCTTTAAAGGATCTGGCACCCTTCTTCATTTTATCTAGCTAGTTTTCTGTACTATACTATTGTACAGGCACTTTTGAATAATTTCCATCTCTAGAGTGCCCAGTAGGAATTGATTTCATTGCATAAGTGAGGAAGCTGAGATTCCACTGCATTAACGTGATAGGCTAAGCCTTGGGTTAGAGCTGCCTGAGAAATGCTGTTTTCGATATTCCACAGCTATGTTTAAGCAGGCTGATCTTTCTAATTCCTTTGCCATTTTCATGAAAGATGAACTTTTTTGCATAATTATTGAAGATGTTTATAGATGGAGAACTCTATGGCTTCCCGGTAAATTACATTAACATATTAAATACGAACCTGACTCATACAAAACCAAATATCACATGAAGCCCAGTATCCATGCTGGGTTTTGACAGACACTTGACAACATTCCCTTAATTCCTGACCCCATTTCAGAAACAAGAAAGGAAATTCTGTAATAGATTAAGAAACCAGTCAAACTTGAAGCTGTTATTTTGTCCCCGAGTTACCTTCTCCACTGCATTTTCTCTTTATTTCTGCACTAGAAGTTTTGCCCTGTAAACTATAAGAGACAGGTATTCATTCCTAGATGCATTGTCCCCAGCGGTCACTAACTCACATTGATAGAGCGTCTGACGATTTGACCATCTTCTTAGACTTAATTAGTCTGTTCTTTCTTCATCCACCATAGCAACAGTGTCTGACCATGAAGTTCTTACGAAATATTTCCTAATTCTTTGGGAATTTTGAGCATGTTAGCACTCATACATCATCTAATTCTTTTTTTTTATTTTTTTATTCATTTATTTTTTATGTGTATGAGTGTACTGTCTGCATGTAGGTTGGTGTGCCCCTGTCGTGCAATGCCGCAGAAGTCAGAAGAGGCTGTCGGATTCCCCTGGAACTGGAGTTAAAGACAGCTCTCCTCGGGCTGGAGAGATGGCCTAGCGGTTAAGAGCATGAACTGCTCTTGCACAGGACCCAGGTTCGATCCCCAGCATCCACATGGCAGCTGAGAACCATCTTTAACTCCAGTTCCAGGTGAATCCGACGCCCTCTTCTGACTGCCACGGCATTGCTCTACACAGGTACACAGACCTGCATGCAGACAGTACATTCATACAAATAAAGAATAAATTAAAAAAATTTTTTTTAATTGTCAATTCTTAAAAAAAAAAAGAGAGATGGTTCTCAGCTGCCCTGTGGGTGCTGGGAATCGAACCCCGGTCCTCTGCAAGAGCAGTTGGCATTCCCAACAGCTAAGCCATCTTTCCAGCCCCCCCCCCATCTAATTCTTGATACAATATGTGACAATGAGGTGGAAGGAAAGGGCCTGGCACAATCACTCAGTGGATAAGAGCATATATTATTCTTGCGAGAGGACATGCACCCACATCGGGTTGCTTACAACTGCCTGTAACTCCAAAATTTTCCTGACTTCTGGGAGTGTCTGTATACACATGCACAGATGAACATATATACACATGATTTTTTAATATAGATGAGAATGAATTTCCTTGGGCTTACTTATGATCGTCCCATTAAATTGTCCCCTCCCACCAAATATACAGTAATAGAAATGTCTTTGTTTGGGAAACCCCATTAGAGACTTTGACACTGTATGATCATATTTTTAAAGATGATGGGGGGTGCTGGAGAGATGGCCTAGCCTTTAAGAGCGCCAACACTCTTGCAGAGGACCCGGGTTCGATCCCCAGCACCCACATGGTGGCTGAGAACCTTCTGTAACTCCAATTCCAGGAGAACTCCAGTTCCAGGGGAATCCGACACCCTCTTCTGACCTCCACAGCATTGCATGACATAGGTGCACAACCCTGCATGCAGACAGTACATTCATACACATAAATAAAAATAAATTAAATTAAAAAAAAGATGATCTGGAAAAAAATTATAAAGACACTCTTTCCCTTTGTTTTCATGCTAATACAAGAGTTTCAAAGGCAACCTTGAAAAATAGTCAAGCACATCTACATCTATAACCATGACTTAAAAATCTAATGAAAATAACTTTCATCAGATCGAATAAACTAATATCAATATCATAATGTTCTTTATCTAAGCTTAAATAAAAAATGGAATTATTCTAGAAAAAAAAATCCACCTAGCATTAAGAGCTCTTGTGAAACATTTTTAATTTTTTCCATCTGGTCATTTCTAAGAAACACTATTCAGGATTTCCAAGTAATGAAGCATCAATTTAGGTGAGTTCTGCTCACAGAATGTCAGGAAAAAAAAAAAAGTTACCAAAGAGAATAAAGTGTACTCCTTAATTTCAAAGAAACAGATTTTTTTCTACTAATTCTGGCACATTTTATGACCTTATAACTGAGGTTGTGTGAGTAAATGGTCCACTAGAAGGGATGCCCAAGACCTAATGTCTATGTAACAGCTGTGGCTTTCTATGACAATCTTGGCCAAAGCCAGGTCTGGTGGCAGTATGAAAGATTAGCATTTTTGTGTGAATATTTAAAAAATATATTTTATTTACTATTTTTAGTTTATGTGTATTAGTATAGTGCTTACATGTATATAAATCCACCCAGGTAATGCAATGCCCACAGAGGTCAGAAGCAGGCATTTTATAGTTAAAGTCAGTTGTTAGTTACCATGTGGATGCTGGGAACTAAACCAAACCCATGTTCTCTGCAAAAGCAGCCTGTGCTCCTAACCTTTGACCCCGATAAATTTTAATACTAAATAGCTTTCATTACTCTGGCAAGTATAAACACCCCTCAAGTCGGTTATTGCCCTTCTTATCAATATTCTTCAGAGATTTAAAGGCATTTGTGTTATAAGGAAGCAAAAGTTTCTTTGCTGATTATCCACTATAAACTCATTTATTAGGAATAAATAAAGCAACAGAAAATGCCTACCACAATCAGTAATGGAATTTTTTATGCCCAATCCTGTTTTGCTTTATTTTGTATTTTAGCCTCATCCACTTACCCGATTGATAGACTCATTATCATACCTAAGAAAATATCTGATAGCGAGAAAGACAAGCAAAAGATTCTTCTTTTCACAATCACATGATCACAGAGGAACTTTGGAAAAGTTTCCAGCTTAGCGGTACTGACCAGTGGTGGAAATTATACTGCTAGTTTCACTGAGCAGTAGACAATGACAGGGCCTGGTGGGAGCTGTCTCAGATTCTTTTTCTAATGAAAATGACCAATTCACCTCCATCTCAGTCAGCTGGATGTATAGACTATGCTTTAACTTCCCAGGGAACTTGGAGCACCCAAAATACTGCTAAAGTTGTATAATGAGTTTAGTTACATATGCTCTAAAAATAAAATACTGACCTTTCTTTTACCAACATCTACTCCAAGCTATAGCTTGGAATAATAGTCTCTCCTAATACCACCCCTTCAAGTGTCCACTACCCACTCATGCAGATTTATTGATATATTGCATTCTGCTTGGAAGAAATATGACAGTTACCAGTAGAAATTTAAAGTACAGAGAGAATAAACTATTGGTTAATTCTCACTTTCTTTATGATTTTTTTAATATTTTTGAATATGATGATGATGAGGTCATTCTCCAATCATAAATTGGAGACAAATATTATAGAGGTAATCTCTTATAAAACCAGTAAAACTGCCTTCTTTAATTGACTAATAGATATAGGAAGTGTGAAAAGGATTATTCTAAATTCAGAACTAAATATAATACTAAAGTCTCCTTAAACTATGCACTTAAGCAAAATATATTAATACAGGAGCTCTGACGTCAGCAATGGATTATTCTACCAAGGAGATGTTGGCCAGGGGATCCAAGTCCCCACAAAAGGTAAAGGCTCCTTGCCTCTAAACTGGGATACCTGCAAGAAGAGAGGCGATAAGGCCCTGCTGTCGAAGACCTGTCATTAACATGGGAAAGATGTATTGAGACCACACATACAAGTGTACAGTGGTCTCCGGAATACCAGAGAGTGTGACCAAAGGCCACTAAACCAATAAAGCAGATATGGGTCTCCTTGAGGAGTCAAGAAGGCAAAACTCTACTCCCCAGTCAGCACCAGCTACACCTCACCTACCTGGAAATACTGTGCAGCAGAGGCAGCCAAATGACTGTATATCCCAAAATTTAAATGGGCTATTAGCTCGCTCATTGGAGGAATAACCCACGGCTGATGCCACAAGCTTACATCCTCTAATGGTTAGGAGATGTTATAAACCACAGTAAGACCCTGTCATATTTTACAGAAAAAAATGTAATTCATGGATTAACATACCATCCAAACATCTGTGTCTATACCAAAGTAACCTACCATAACAATTAGTACTGTTTAAATACCTATATATCTAATTGCTTGTGCTTCATTAGTAGGATTGAAAGGTTATTCCTGGACAAACTGTCAGCCGATGAAAGAAAACAGCCAGACTTGACCAGAGTCCAAGACAACAGCTCCAGAGAAAATAGACTGTTTTGCTTCTCATCCACCTGTGCCACTTTTCTAAGCCTAGGGAACAATCTGCGGAAGAGGGGGTGTGGTAGTATGTAAGGGCTGCGATTGGGGTGAATGGTGAAACTACAGCAACATAGTCTGGACACTCAACTTGACTGAACATACAACCCCCCTGCTGGATGATGGGACCCATGGGCTGTATGGGTTTGGGCACAACTGCTTACAAAGTGGTTTTGCATGAAGGATGCTTGTACTCATAAATTATCACTTATTGTTTAAAAATGAAAAAAAACCTGAAAGATGCAGGACAGTTATGGCAAAATGCATGATCTGGGATGGGTGGAGTGGGGTGGGGGGAAGGGAGGGGGAAATATGCCTGAACTGAATTGGAGAATGGTGTATGAAATACACAAAGCATCAATAAAAAAATGGAAGAAAAAAAAGAAACTTTCATACATGAGTATTGTATTTGCTTTATTTCCACTCCTCCAAATCCCCACAACTCCTGCCATCTTCTCCCCCACACTCTCTCAATTTCTTTTCCTCTTCTTTGATTATTATATTTACATATGATTCATAAGTATACATAAATGTATATGCTACACAGAGTACATGTACTGGGCTTCATGCATATATGTATGTAGAGCTGGTCTTATAGATTAGGTAACTTATCGGGGAGCTACTCTTTGGGGAAATGTGATTCTCCCCTCCTCAATAGCTACTTATTGCCTGAAGCTCTTCATCTAGAGATAGGACCCCACAAAAATTCACCCATCTACAACGGCATGTTAATTGGGTTTTGTCACTCTGCAGATCTTGTTAGGTTAGCATACTATCAACATTTTGTTGGTGCAGCTCCTGTATTGGGTCTAGGATGAATTATCTATTAGTAGGCATTGTGGTTAAATCTTCTTAAAGGCCAGTTCTCATTTTCATTCAAAAGCATTATTAATAAAGTTATCACAGGTATCTCCTTCATCACAGTAAATTTTTTTGTGAAGCATCATGTTTCATATGAATATAGTCCAGGGTGTTATTAAAATGGCACTTGTGCTGGATACCTTCAAACTGTCAGCTTGACACATTGGAGAATGAGGAGGCTCAATTGTGGAATTTCCTTGTTGAATTGGCCTGTGGGCTTGTCTGTGAGGCACTTTCTTGATTGTTCAGTGATATGGGAGGGCCCAGGCCACTATGGGTAGTGCCATCTCTCAGCAGGCTCTCCTGCATTGGATAAGAAGCTAAGTTAGGGCTAGAGAGATGGCCTAGCGGTTAAGAGCACCTACCGCTCTTACAGAGGACCCAGGTTCGATCCCCAGCACCCACATGGCGGCCGAGAACCATCTGATACTCCAATTCCAGGAGAGCTCCAGTTCCAGGGGAGTCCGAGACCCTCTTCTGACCTCCGCGGCACTGCACCACATGGGTGCACAAACTTGCATGCAGACAGTACATTCATACACATACAGAAATAAAAAAGAAAAGAGTGATGTAATTTGAAAAAAAAAAAAAAAAGAAGCTAAGTTAACCATGGGCCAGAGGAACAAGCCTAAGCTGGTAAGCAGTGGACTCCATAATCTGTGCTTCAGTTCCTGCCCTGAGCTCCTGCCTTGACTTCCCTCTGTAACAGATTGAGGCCTGGGAATTGTGAGCTCAAATAATCCCTTTCTTCCCCAAGTTTGTTTCTACTCATGACACTAGAAAGTAACTAAGACAGAACTCTACAATTTTAAATTATTCGTAAGAAAGAGTCTCAGGCAGAAGAGCATGCAAACCTTATGACCAGATCTAATGACTCAATGGGAACATAGGTTCCTCAATGAAAATATTCTCAATGGTGATCTGGCTGATCGCTTCAGGCCTGTGACAAGGGAGAACAACTTGGCTGGGAGGTGTATGGTAACAAAGACGCTAACCCTAGGAGCTAAATAGAAGAACGCCTTTTAACAACATGCTTCCTGTGACCTAACTTCCTTTCAGGAAGACCTCTTTCCTAAATGTTCCCTTAGTCCCTAGCATTCCAGATTGTTCACTAAGCCTTTACTACATGTGCCTTGGATAGACATTTAAAAGCCAAGCATTGTCAGGTATAGTCTAGGTAAC
The DNA here is from genome assembly GCA_009823505.1 of Rhizomys pruinosus. NCBI lineage: Eukaryota > Metazoa > Chordata > Mammalia > Rodentia > Spalacidae > Rhizomys > Rhizomys pruinosus. The sequence continues at coordinate 4,038,861 of VZQC01000855.1, read as the reverse complement.
ATGAGATACATCCTCTAAATAAATAAATAAATAAACAAATAAGCTATATTTTTTAAACTACAATTAAAAGATGATAGTTCTATTTTGTTACTGGGGAAGATAGCTGTTGATTAGAGTCCAGATAAAGAGAACACATACTGAATGCTAAAGAAAATTATTGAAAGCCTTGCCGTGCTATTTTGTTTAGTTTCAAACTCTAGCAGACTTTAATATTTCCCTTTATAAATATCAACAATTGAATGTTAGCTTATTTTTTATTTCTGAAATATGTTTGAGTTTTATAGTTTCTCATAAGTGGGCTACAAAGTGAGTGAAGTGACATGGTATATCTCAGACTACTAAGAGAAGGGCACTCGAGTAATGCGACAATTAATAGAGAATTTCAGTTGGTTGTGATGAACAGTCTTTTTTTTTTTTAACCTAACTCAATACTTTATTTCTCTTCATATAGAAAATTCCAGAAGAAAATGGCAGAAGGAAATGTTTCCAGAGTAACTCAGTTCATCCTCACTGGGTTAACAGAGAAACCAGAGCTTCAACTGCCTCTCTTTTTCCTCTTCCTTGGAATTTATGTGGTCACAGTCCTGGGGAACCTGTGCATGATCATCCTGATCCGGTTCAGCTCTCACCTGCACACCCCCATGTACTTCTTCCTCAGTAGTCAGTCTTTTTATAGAATGGTTAATCCGAGCTGCAGAGATGGTAAGCGGTTGAGAGCAATGGCTGCTCTTGCAGAGGACCAGGACCCATATGGTAACCAATAATTGTCCTTAACTCCAGTTCCAGGGAATACAATGACAACATCTGGCCTCTGTGGGCATTTCAGGACACAGGTCCACTTCCGGACATTTAGGCAAAACATGCAAACACATAAAATTAAAATAAATAAATAAATAAATAAATAAATAAATAAATAAATAAACAAACAGATTGACTAACACAGTGTGTTGCTGTCTTGTTACTTTCTCATTGCTGTAATAAAAATTTCCTGACAAAGGCAACTTAAAGAAGGAGTTTATTTGGGCGAACAGGTTCAAGAGTTTAGAGTCCATCATGGTGGGAAAGACATGCAGCAGGCAGGGAATGCACAGTGGCAGGATCACAAGGCAGGCTGGTCACATCCATCCATCCATACTCAGAAAGCAGAGAAAGAAGAGAAGGGGCTATGAAATCTCAAGGCAGGCCCCAATGACTCGCTTCCTCCAAAAAGGCACCACCAGCCGGATGCCAAGAGTTCAAACACAGGAGCTCATAGGGGACATTTGATAACCCACCACGAGAGCTGAGCAAGCAGGTTTATCCATCAAATAGGAGGGCGCTTCCATTTGATGAAACTTCCTGCTGAGAAGTTTCCTTGAGGGGCTGACCTTCCAGTAAACTATCAGATCTCTGTTGCTCAGTTTCTTTTAGTTTGTTTTTAGCTATAGATGTCTTATGGCAGCATTATGGGAAGACAAAAGGAAAAAGATTGTGCAATTCTAACATCAGCTCTACCTTCATTATCCATCTTTCTTCATCCCTTAGTCTTTTAATAGCAATATGTAAGCAATAGAAAGATGCTGGTCTTGCTTTTGTGCATAAGCCTCATGACAAAATAAAGTTGTGTAATCTCTTTTAGAGAATTAGAGGTTTTAATAACTCACAGATAGCAAGCTACAAAGCACTGGTAGAATAACTAGTTGTTTGGCTTCCTAACCGCAACCTCTTAGTGCATAACTTGCATAGCTGTAAATGCGATGCGAAGTAATTTTCTCTCTTGTTGTCTTCTTAAGGGTGTAACATATCACTCTACTAAGAAAGGAGTCTGTTGTCATTATTTCAGTAGTTTATTTTCCTTGAAAAAAATGTCCTAATTCCCTTAACCGCTTGGCTATATTATTTCAAATCATCATGTGAAATTTTACATTTTTCTATTTGATAGTATAATTGCTTTCTTAAGGGATAGGCTTTTACATAGTCCAATTGTTTATGTGTTTTCTTCCTACAAGCTAAGAGGAATAGAAATTTTGAAGATTTTTTTTAATGTATGTGAGGTCTAAGTAGGATTTTTTGTGTGTGTTTTTGAGACAGGGTCTCTCTTTAGTTCCAGATGGCCTGGAGCTAGCTATGTAGAACAGGCTGGCCTTGAACTCACAGAAATCCACCTACCTCTGCCTCCTGAGTGCTGGGATTAAAAGCATGCACCATCACACCCAGCTTTAAGTAGGATATTTTCTATTGTCTCAGTTGGAGTGGGATTTCAAAGATGACAAGTACACAGTTCTACAGTCTAGACATATCTCATCATTATATATAACCCACAAAAAACTGCTTCAGCCTGTCTTAGACTATCAACTGCCTTCCTTTTTTTTTTTTAACAAAACTTAAGCATTCTTTAGAGAGATGGATAAATCTTGTAGAACTCTCATCAGTCTTTTTCAGCATTTCCCTTTCTCAGCTTCATGTTTTCTTGTGGACCCTGGGCCTTAGGTTTTGGTGCAAAATGAGTTAAGACAGCAAAGAGTCTGGTTCTTAACTGAAAAAAATCAAAGGCAAGAGGCTGGCTGGAAAACAAATCCTGTGCACTGATCCTTGAGAGGAAGTCAAAGCAGTGTGCACACTGGAGACAGCAGCAAGGACTGACCCGCCTGGAAAGAAAATCAACATGGAGGCTGTTTGCCTTTGCCAGGGCTGAGAGATGAGATGAAGAGCCTACACAGAGACGTTCCAGAAGTAAGAGAACAGACAGATGTCACAGATAGACTTGGCCAGAGTTGGGCATGGACCTAGTCGATGAATAACAGTGAGTAGTTCTCTAAAGAAACCACAAAATACTCAGATCAAGAAGGTCAACATTTGGATATGTACATCACACCAGATTACAGTGGAACCAATTAGTAAATAATTGTTAAATACTCATTTCTCCTATCTGACTCTACATCATCATAGAGGATGCAAGAAACACCTTGAGGAAAGGAAGAAGAAAGCAAGATCTAATAAAGTAGCCCTATTCCTTTCTATACCTGGTAGCCTGAGGATGGGATTATGGAGAGATTTTGTATAGGGAAGACACAGAAGATTCAACACAGAACTTGAACAGACTATTTTGTGTGTGTGTGTGTGTGTGTGTGTGTGTGTGTGTATGTATGTTTTAGGTATGAAGCTGGAGAGATGGCTCAGCATTTAGGTTCCCAGCGCCCACATGGCAGCAGCTAACAAACACAGGGAACTCATGTTCTAGGGAACCCAGTGCCTTCTTCTGCCTCTGCAGGTGTTGTGTTCACAGGCATGCTTACAGGCATGCAGCAAAACTCTCAGACACATAAAAGAAAAATAATAACTAAAAAAATATTCTATAATAATATAACTTTCAAAATTTTACAGAATCCAAATCATTCAATTGATAAATATACACGATCTCTGTGTTACATTAGAGAAAGCCATGTTTTATGAGTGATAACAGGTAAGACATATTGCTTTTCATCTCTTCTCTTCATCACTACTTATTTTATTATTTGAGACTTTCATATATATATATTTCATATATATATATATGGTGAAATATGACCACACTCACCCTACATCCATCCCCTCCAACTCTCCCTGGATCTCACTACACACAACTACTTCCCAAGTATGTGTCTGCTACTTAAGGAAAATAACCCACTAAGTCCACTCAGTGCTGCCCATATGACCATGGATGGGGGGGCTTTCTAGTGGACCCTGGGAAACCTACCAGTGGCCTGAAAGGAAAAGAAGAATGACCCCCCCCCTTGCTAGCAGCTGGAAGCGTTCATAGTGCTTCTGCTGGGGCTGGGGAACTTGTGAGTCTATCCCTCATCTCAGCTGGCATTTTAGCTGGCTCAATCTTTTTGTAGTTAATCACAGCCTCTGTGATTTCATGAGAATGACAGCCAAGTCACACCCAAAAGAGCATTTCACTACAGTCGTCCCCACCCTCCAGCACTTACATCCTCCCCTCCCCCCTTCACTATGTTCTCTGAGCCTTGGTGCTGGTGGGGGAGATCTAACACAGATGACTGATTTTATTTTTATTGTTTACAATGTTACTAACTATGTATGATGGAAACTCAAACCTAAAATTATCTTGTAAAAATCCCTTTAATGTTTCTTACAACTTAAGAAGTAAAACAGAACTATAATTTAATGATTTCATCTTAGAATAATTGAACACTGTTTAGTGTGTTTATTATTCATACTTTCTAATTCAATAAACTGGCTATAACATCACTGTTCTAGTTTTCTCTTCAATCACTGTGACAAAACACTCTGACCGACACCAACATGGAGAGGAAAGGGTTTATTCAGCTTACATCTCCTGAGTCATAGTTCATCACTCAGGGAGCCCAAGACAGGAACTCAGGGCAGGAACCTGGAGGCAGGAACTGATGCATAGGCCATGAAGGAATGCTTCTTACTGGCTGCTCCCCTGGCCCATGCCTAATCTGATTTCTTATATGGTACACAACAACCTGCCCAGGGCTGACACCACCCATAGTAGGCTGGGCCCTCCCTCCCACATTGCTCAACAATCCAGACAATACTCCACAGACTTGGCCATAGGCCAGTCCAATGGAGCCAATTCCCCAATTGAGGCTCCCTCAACCCAGGTGTGTCAAGTTGACATTAAAGCTATCTAGCACAATCAGCCAAAGAGCCAACTATCTTCTCATAAGCTTGCATGAAGTCACAAGAAGAGATGATACCATTCTATATTTTTTATTGTTTAGATTTATTTATCTTTATGGATATGGAGTGTTTTGCCTGAATTTAAATGTACCTATTGAGAGTCAAAAGAGGGTGTTGGATCCCCTGGAATTGGAATTACAGATGGTTGTTAGCCATCATATTGGTGCTGGGAACTGAACCTAGCTCCTCTAGAAAAGCAGTCAGTTCTCTTAACTGCTAAAGCATCTCTACCATCCCTTAGTCTCTATTTAATGAACCTATTTTGGCAACCTGTAGTTTGCCTTTCAATATAATTTTCTCAGCCGCACTCTCTCTTTAGGGAGCCCTTGCTACCATCAAGCTCTTTATAACACAGCCTGGCTTCAAAGTCACCATCAAAAAAGACTCAGTCTTTTGAATTCTTGGATTACATTTTTAACATAACTGAATTGAGATTTCAGCTATAAGCTTTATTTTTTTTTCCTTTTAAAATTCTACTGTTTTGGAAAAAAAGGCCTATGAACCTTTCTTTTTTTATTGTCACTGAATTTCTTTTTTTTTTTTTTTTGATGCTTTGTGTATTTCATACATCATTTTCCAATTCAGTTCAGGCATATATCCCCTTCCCTTCCCCCCCCACCCACACCTACCCATCGCAGATTGTTGCATCTGCCAGTAAGTTTTCTGCATCTTTTCTCTGCGTTTTTGTTGTTGTTTTGTTTTCATTTTTTTTAACAAGGAGGTGATAAATTTTGAGTACAAGCATCCTTCATGTAAAACCAATGTTGCAAGCAGTGTGCCCAAAACCCACACAGCTCATGGGTCCCCCATCCAGCAGGGGGGGCTTGTATGTTCAATCAAGTTGATCAAATGAGTGTCCAGTCTATATTGTTGTAGTTTCACCATTAACCCCAATCGAAGCCCTTACATTCTACCACGCCCCCTCTTCTGCAGATTGTTCCCTAGGCTTAGAAAAGGGGCACAGGTGGATGAGAAGCAAAACACTCTACTTTCTCTGGAGCTGATGTCTTGGTCTCTAGTCAGTTCTGGCTGTTTTCTTTCATGGGCTGCCAGCTTGTCCAGGCTTAACCTTTCAATCCTACTAATGAAGCACATGCAATTAGATATTTAGGTATTTAAACAGTATAATATATAACCTTTCAATCCTACTAATGAAGCACACACAATTTCTAATGTTTAAATGTTTGATTGTTTCTTCCATCTGGAGTTCATTAGTCTAAGACTCAGAATCTGATAAGCATGAATTGGGAATAGTAAAATGTCTGGAGAAAACCTATTGTTTATATGGATGCATAACTTTCAATCAATACTCATGTTCTTGTTTAAAGCACAGTTGTCCTCACTCTCTAGCAAAGGATGAAATGATTTTTAATAATTTTCTTCCTCTGCTCAGCACTCTTTTCTCTGCCACAACCTCTTCTCACAACAATTTACACTGCATCCATTGTCCGTCCGAGATGAAAACAGTTCTATGGTTTGTTAATGTCCAAGAAAGGCCATCACCTCTGAATCATTTTTTCCCCAAACATAAATCCTTGGGCCAAAAAAGAAAAGTGGTGTTTTTCCATCTCCATAATTCCTGTTATTTTAAGTCTATCCTTGAACCAAAGTGGCTTTGTGTTTCTTTTTCCTTGATAACTCACAGGTTCAAATGTAAAAATTTGTTATTATAAGAAACAATTATGAGGTTCAAAGCACGCTGTGTTCATTCCACGCTTCTAGCTTCTGGTACCGATACATGGAATGAAATGTTTGTGGTTGTCTACTCATGAAATGGATAAGTTCCCACTGCTGGTGGTGAAAGGCTGAATGGATGTCTGCCTTCATCAGACCCAACAGGGACCCAGTATCATGGGAGGTCGCCCAAGTGCTATATTGCAGCATCACAAAAGCAAACTTTGAACCTTTAACTGATTCATTCCAGCTACTCTTCAGCATCAACAGTGGCAACCATCAAAGGGTGGAATCTGGCTTTGCTTTAAACATCATTCTGGAATTGAAGATCTCAAGATACCTCTTTTTTCCACTAAACACTGAACTAGACAAACTACTGGCCTTTTTGAGCAGCTCCAGCATTTCACTTCTCTAGTCAATGTGTTCCTCATTTTGATAACTCCCTACATATAAAATATCTCTAATCAGTAAGATAGGACACTCACCGAATAAAACAAAAAAATGAATTTAAAAAAAGACATTCTTGACAATAGTTGATTATTTTCCCAATTTCCTTTTCTACTTTCTCTTCAAAAATCTATTTCATTTTTATTGATGTACATGTGTGTATGCACATATGTATATGTATGTGCACATGTGTATATGTGTCCTCATATGTGCAGAGGCTAGAAGAGGATATCAGAGCTCCTGTAGTCTGAGTCACAGGCAGTTGTGAGCTATCTAACATGGGTGCTAGGAACCAAACTCTACTCCAGATCTCTTCATAACCACCAAGTTATGAAGAGATTCTTAACCATTGAGATGTTACTCCAGCCCCTACATTTTATTTGTTTGTTTGTATTTGTGTGTGCATGTGTGTGTACATGTGTGTAGGTCAAAAGACAACTTTTGAGAGTCAATTCTCTTCTTTCTCTGTGTGGGTCCCAGGAATGAAACTCATCATCGCCTTGGCAGCAGGTGCATTTGACCATTGAGCCATCTTACCAATCTGTCTACTTTCTTTAATACTAAAGTAATGATGTTTATAATTTTGTCATAAAAACAAAGATACTGTATGTTAGCTATTTGTGTGCCTGTATCTTTCTCCTGGAATAATAAGATCACTTTGAGGCTAAAGATTTGTACTGTTGCTCTTTATTAGCTCCAAATTGACACAATGTCTGTTATATAGTAGATGTTCAATGAGTATGATCTGTGGATTATATTTAAATGCTTCAAGATTTCAGTAATGGGTCATAGACCACTAAGTCAGACTATAAACATAGCTGATATTGACAGACACATCTATAGCCTCATTTCTATCCTGTGTCTTTTGTCATGAGAGAGACTGTATATATGGCACCCAAATCCAATTTTTACTTCCCATTGGTCACATACACAAGAACATAAGTCATATCACCTTTTGCAATTGTATATATGTATAGCTTCAATTAATCAATAGAATGTGGACAAAACAATATTCAACAACAACAGATCCAATTCCTAATAGAATCTTACAATTGACTTTTGGTCTCACTTTCCTTCTGTCTGAAATGAGAAAGCTCTGGTACCCTATAAGGAAGCAGAAATCGTTCATTAGAACCTGATCCCTTGAATGACCACATAGAAGGTTATCTGATCAGGAATATGCACTACTGACCATGATGTGAACTGAAAACAGACCCGTGTGTTGTTCGTAAGCCACATTACAGTTATACCTGAATAAAGAATCAGCCTGACTCTTAGAGTTCATTTTAAGGCCAAGAGTCAACCTCAGCTCGGAGAATCTGTTCCTTCAGAACTCACAGAACTGTGCTTCTGAGCCAAGCCTTAGTCAAACTTTTATTCAAATAATATCTCCAGTATCAATTGGAAAATAGCAGTTTTGAATCATCCTTATCAGAGAATCTCATCCTTTGATCCCTAGGCCTGAAATATCTCATACACACAATGGCAATGAGACTTCTTCAGCTATTCTCACTGTTTCCAACAGGAATCTGAACACTAATACACTGCTTTCAGCACTTTGACATGCTAATTCAAGCACACCCTCATTCTTTCACTATCTTGGGTGGGGGCAAAGGGGGTCAGAGGGACCCAGGGGGAACAAGGTCATAAGCCCAGGTCACAAGTGGAACACATGGGTCTATATTATGAAGAATAATTCTTTGGTGCAAGATTAAGTAAAGGTCATTAGTCCAGATTCTCTCTATGCTATGTATAAATCATTTTTACAGTACCGTCAAGTTCTGAAGCACAGAGATATTTCATTCTTGATACTTTGAAATGGGGTACTAAAAGTATATCCTAAAATTAGAGGCAGTGACTTAACGGTGGCAAGAAATAAATTGATTTTTTAAACAATTCTTTTTTATTTACTTTTTATGTGTATGAATGTACTGTCTGCATGTAGGTTTGTGCACTCTTGTCATTCAATGCCGCAGAAGTCAGAAGAGGGTGTCGGATTCCCCTGGAACTGGAGTTAAAGACGGTTCTCAGCTGTCATGTGGGTGCTGGGGATCGAATCCAGGTCCTCTGCAAGAGCAGTCAGTGCTCTTAACCACTAGGTCATCTCTCCAGCCCCATAAATTTATTTTTTTAAGGCAGAAATGATGGCGATCCATCCCATGTTGTTCCATTGCAAAACATATGGTAATAAAACTGATTTTTTAAGGCTGAAATGATGATGGTCTAGCCCATATTGAAAAACACATGGTAAGACTATCAGATAAAATAAATTGAAAAGCATGCTGTATTAGTTACTTTTCTGTTGCTGTGATAAAACATCATGACCAAGGCAACTTATCGAAGGAAGAGCTTATTTGGTTTATGGTTCCAGAGGGATGAGTCAGTCATGGAGGGGAGGTGTGACAAGAGCTGCTGGAGCAAGAAACAGCACTCCCAAATCTTCAAGCACATGCAGGAAGAAGAAAGAGTGCAAACTAGAAGTGGGGCAGGTCTGGCAATGCTCAAACCAGCCCCCGTGATGTGTTTCCTCCAGTAATTCTACACCTCCTAAAGGTCCCATGATTCTCCTCAAACTGCACTACCAACTGTCCTAGTGTTCAAGTACTTATGCCTACTGAGGGCACTTCTCATTCAGACGACCACACATTCTAACCCCTAATGTGCTTATTGCCCCTCCCCCCTGCCCTTAGCCACATGGAGGATGTGCAAGGAACAGGAACATCATATAGAATATTACTGGCCTCTTTTAACAATGTATTTTACAAAATAAAGAAATGAGAATAGACCAAATGCTTACCTACATTGAAGAAGAAATCAAGGAAGATATATAGGCATAAACTTTTCAAGTTTGTAAAGGTGACTTCTTTTGTAGTCTAATTAATAGAGATATATTGAAAAAGACTCTGAATGGTCATGATCAAGTAAAACAGTAAAAACAACAAAACAAGTAAAAAAAAAAACCTAAAATAAATATTAGATCAAGAATATAACCTTAAAAATATTATTTTAGCTGACTTCCACAGGCTAAGTTTGGCTTAGATGGGGGATAGGTGAGAAGGCAAAGAAAAAAACAGATCAGAGAAAATTGTTATGAAAAAACTTCAAATGTGGTTCTTGGCACATGGAATCAACACTAAGTAAAATTATTAAAATGTCTGTTGGTTTTACAGAAAATCAAATCAGTAAAGTCTTTCTTTTAAACTTGGAAATTAGTGTTGAGTTCCCCAGTTTTCACCAGGACCAACTCTAATACCAATAGCCATTCGTGAAGGTCAGAGGCTGGGAAAATGGACAAGAGTTTCCCAGAAGCCTTAGGAGAAATGAACATATGGAGAAGGGAGGTCCTAGATGATATAATTTTAGAATACTCAAAGAGTAGAACCTCTGCAATATCTCCTAACTGGATTCAAAATTACCAAGGACTAGTCATGGTGGCATGCCTCCTCTTACTTTTCTGAACAGGTATTTAAAATATGTAGTTATCTTTTATCTGTGTGACACTGACGGATGTTGAATATGTGTGTGTGTGTGTGTATGTGTTTGAGAGAGAGAGAGAGAGAGAGAGAGAGAGAGAGAGAGAGAGAGAGAGAGGAGAGAATATAGTTTACAGGCTCAAGGAACCTTCTGTAGCCCTGGTTTAGACATCTGATCATCATCCAGGGACCCTGGGCTTTGAGCTTGATACAAAGACCCCAAAAAGAGGCCTTGGGATTTCTACCTTCAAGAGAGACAAGTGTCACCAAACTTCAACCAGGAGAATGGAAAGAATAGAAGTCCAGGGCTGAATGTCAGAGGATGACTAGCTCTTGGTCAAATTCCTGCCTCCTCCTGCCCCAAGCACATAGGTAGGCTCCATTCCCCAAATTCCGTTGTATTTTCATAACTGAGAACACTACCCTGCCCTTAGGATGTGAATAAAAGGCTGTTTATTTATTCTTGTCCTGGAAAGAAAGAGAGAGAGAGAGAGAGAGAGAGAGAGAGAGAGAGATTTGCCCTCTTTCCCCTTATATATTAACTAAATGGAGAACAACACTCCATTAAGAGGAGAGATCCAAGAATAAAGAAGACTTTGTCCCTCAGAGTCCACTTTGAGGTGGCTGTCTGTCTAGAAACACCCAAAGTGAGTAAGAAATAAAATTTTATTTAGTTCGACCACTGAGATTTACAGATTCTTTTTTATAACCTGTGTTAGGCAGACTGATGATAGCACCTGAAAATATCTAGCACCTAATCTCTATAACCTATGACTATATTAGGTGGTGTTATGGAGAAAGAATATTAAATGTTGAAGGTTCATTTTGGCAGAAGGGGGCAGAAAACTGGAAGTGCCAGAGACAGTGGATGACTAACAATGAAACAGAATTTTTTGGACACAACAGGGTAATTATACATGTGAACTCACAGTGACTTTGACAGTGTGCGTGAGACTTGCACAAGCTCAGGACAAAATTTCAACACAGAAGGAGAAGAGAGAAACAAAGTCTCACCCTAGCTGTTGGAAAATTGGTAACTGCTAGGAGAGGGAAAGTCAGGTTTCTTTAAGGGTGTGGCCCCCTCTCAGGTCAACAGCTCTCCAGTAGGTTGTCTCACACCCCAGTATATGAGCAGCATACATTGGATTCCATGGGTTAAAAAGAAAAATGGGCACACAAAGTTGTGTGGAGAAGGATGGGTGGTTAGACCTGGTGAGGGTTAGAGAAACACTCTATGAAATTCTCAAATAATTTAATAAAAATATTTAAAAAATTTTTTCTGGTCTTTTTGAGACAGGGTCTCCCTGTAGCCCCAGCTGTCCTGGAACTCACTCTGTAGACCAGGCTGGCCTTGAACTCAACAAAGATCCGCCTGCCTCTGCCTCTCGAGTGCTAGGATTAAAGGCACCACCATGCCCGGCTCAAAAATGTTTTCAACCAGATGCCTGGCGAGGTGGCACACACCTTTAATCCTAGCATTTAGGAGGCAGAGGCAGGCGGATCTTTGTGACTTCAAGGCCAGCCTGGTCTATAGAGTGAGTTCCAGGACAGCTGGGGCTACAGGGAAACCCTGTCTCTAAAAGACCAAAAAAACAAAACAAAACAAAAAAAACCGTTTTCAACCTATCTCAGTTGGGACGACGAGAGGACTCTGCATTATCCAATCAGACTTCATCATGCCAACACAAAGGTTCTTAAAAGTGGCCAAGAGGAGGACTGAGCTGCCTAGTAACAGTATGCAGTCCATTCTTGCTGGCTTTGAGGTGCCGGAAGCAGAAAGGAGGACTGCAGGTGGCCTCTAGAACCTGAGAAAAGAGGAGGGTGTGCACTTACCTCCACAAAACACCCAGACAAAAGGAACATCCTTGCCAACACTTTGATTTTAGCCCAGAAAAAAACACTTCCAACTTCTAAACTGTAGAACTTTCAGAGAATGACTATGTATTATTTGAGCAACTCACTTTGCAGTCACTTACCACAGCAGTAATAAAACCTAATGCACATTCACTAACATGACAATAATAGGATGGAATTAAACAGTATTTTTAAACCCCCTCATGAATTCTTTCTTTTTACTCTATCAAAACAAACCTTCAGCCTGTTTATTGATCGTTCAGATAAGCACCTAAGAAGCATAGAATGGATATTCTCCAGAAAGATTTGAACTTTGGAAGGAAACAAAGATTATGGTTAATGCATAAATTTTTACCAGATGGAACTTCAGTCTAGACTAGAGAACAGGCAAATTATTATTCTGGCCAGTGAATGACAGTATATAATTCCCTTAGTTGACCTTCCAACATTCCAGAACATTTCTTTATCTGATTTCAAATTATGATTATTTTTTTTTCAAAAGTGAGCAAGCTTCTAAGACAGGGGAATCAAGCCCCAGAGTTATCTAGGCTACACCCAAAATGAAAATACACTTACTTTGACACCATAAACTCATTTCCTTTCTCCAAAATGAAAGGACGAGGTGAGCTGGTCTTCCAGTTCCCTCCTTGTTTTGAGCTGCTCTAAACCAAATGAGTTTTTACTTTTCTAACATTTATCATCCAAAATCAGTCTGTTAGTAAATAGACATTTTTGCGTGTTTGACCTTTTCTTGCAGTAATTGTTCTCATGATTAATAAGCAACAAAAAAGAAACAGGACAGTCATCAAAGGAATTAAAGTGCATTTTTCACTTTATTGTCACATAGTTTGGAGAGTATGAAACTTATCTTTAGACTCATGAAAAAAAGTCAAACAAAGGACCCTAAATTTTTAAAGATTGATGACCAGATGGCAGCATTTATTGGAATCATACTATGGTGCCATAGTGAAGTATGGATGGAGTTTCCAGATACAGCATTGAAAAGAAGTGGGGGGGGGGTGGAGAGATGGCCTAGTGGTTAAGAGCACCGACTGCTCTTGCAGAAGATCTGGGTTTGATCCCCAGAACCCACATGGTGGCTGAGAACCGTCTGTAACTCCAGTTCCAGGGGAATCTGACATCCTCTTCTGACCTCCACAGCATTGAACGATGACTCAGGTGCACAAACCTACGTGCAGACTGTACATTCATACACATAAAAAATAAATAAAAAATTTTTAAAAAGAAAAGAAAGGAAAAAAAAAAAGAAAAGTGGGGCAGGAAACCCCCATCAGCAGGGACAAGAATACTCTTACTCTCCAGTTTGCTATGATAAAATTCCAAAGAGGAATTCTGCCTCATAGCTGTTAAAATATAATTGAAATACAACTGTGACTTGTGATTGAGAAACAGCTTTTAATTTGCCATGTCTAAAGTTGAGTATACAGGAGGAATTGGCTTGGCAGCACAGCAAATGGGCTTTAATTTTTTTTTAATACAAAAAGGGAGGATCCATCACACAATGCATAATAATATCATTAACTCTGGCTATCTCTTTGGGAGCTGAAACTAGTTAAGAATTTTTTCTGCCTGGTGCATTATTGAAGGCATGTAGAAATCTCTCTTAATGTCCTACAGATATTTACACTCTGTAAATATCTGTAGGACATTAAGAGAGAACACCTCAATAGAGTTTGTCTCCTTCCCTTTCCTATTTTCCTCTTATATAAATAGATTGATAGATACAGATAAATAATAGATGATAGATGTGACAGATGATAGATAGGTGATAGATAGATGAATAGATATAAATAGTTAGTAGATCGATGAAAATTGATTGATAGATTGATGATAGAAAGATAGATGATAGATGATAGATGGTAGATAGAGATAGATAGATAGATAGATAGATAGATAGATAGATAATAAATTGATAGATGATAGAGAGATAGGTGATAGATGATAGATGGTGGATAGAGATAGATAGATAGATAGATAGATAAATAGATAGATAATAGATTGATAGATGATAGAGAGATAGATGTTAGAAGATAGATGATAGATGATTGGTAGATGATAGATAGATAGATAGATAGATAGATAGATAGATAGATAGATAGACGATAGATCTATAGATGGATAGATATATAATTGATAATGATAACATATAATTGATAATGTTTTCTTAAGGTTTTCCTTTACAGTAATTATTTCCCACTCCATTGCATACTAACAAATCTTCAGGTAAATCAGTTAGGAACTGCAAATTCTGCCCCAGAGAAAGGAATCCCTTGAAATACAAAGAGAGGATTCTACATATACAAAATTTCAATTTACAATTATAAAAGTCTAGTTTGTTTTTTTCAAAATTTGTGGTTAAACCCACTGACCAGTTACAAAGATTTATATAGGTCTTTAGCATTCATTTTAGAGGGTTAGAGATTTTTCAAAAGTCCCCCCTGAAGCCTTCTGTGATGGTGGATACAATGTATATTTTATTTGTAAATGCTCACATGTTTAAATTCACTAAAAGTAGCTGTAGAAGTGGGATTCCCCCCACCTCACTTAGTATTGAAGCATGTTTATGTTGAGTGCTTCCCAGTACCCCTTGTCTGGAGATGAGTTGCTTTTCCAACACTGTGATAGGAGAAAAACCAACAACAATAACAACAAGCTAAAAACGAGCTAAAATGTAAACTATTTCCACAAAGGTTTATTAAACAATTGCTTATCACGATATAAAAGTGGCTACTTTGGGAAAGACAAGATGAACATTTAGCCAAAGGAAGCCCCTCCCTGGAGAGAAAGCCCAGTCAAGAACTCTAGCTGACTGTCTGAACAGGGTTTCCTCACGTGGTTTCTGTTGGGTATTTTAAGCACCTGATTTGATCATGTTTTGCTCTTCATCCATCTGTCCATCTATCCACCTGTCTGTCCATCCATCCATCTCTTGCTATTTATTCATTTACATTGGTTTCCTCTATACTTAATAAACTCATTCATTTAAAGCCAAAAGTAATTCATTCTGGGAACACTACAAAAAGGGCGTGACTCCTCTGAAAGGCCAGGAAAGTATGGAAAGTTTATTGTCACTGCTTGGGTACTAGTTCTGTATCTCTACCTTGTTTGCTTTCTATCCAAGGAATACTTTTTGATTCTGTCCAAATTCAAATACCAAACCTGAATTCAGGAGTTAAAGAGAACAGTTCTGTAAATAGATGAGACAGATAGGCTAATACATTGAATACATGGTATTTTAAATTCAGACTGCTTAAACAGGATGTCCTTCTATCAAATCACTAAATTGATGTCTTGGCAAGTCTCTTTTACACTTCTCTAAAGATTCTCAGGGTCCAAACCTCTGTGGTATTAAACAAACACTAAATTACGTTTCTTGCAGCTCACATCCCAAATCTTAATGTTTCCAACCATGTCAAGTTCGCTTTTCTTCACTGTTCCCCATGTATTCTGTGAAGACACTGGTTGCAAATGAACCTGATTGAACTTGCTTTGGGAAGGGGTCAATCCCTGAAGACAGGCAAAGTTGAGAGCAGGATGTCGCGCAGCTATAGGGTCATTTCTGCAAAGGAACCCCACAGCATCAGGTGCACCATCTACTGATTTCAACAGACAAGGGTGGAGAATATGCTGCCCTCCCCATTGCTCTCTAAGCTTTAATATCCACTCTGCCCTTTTATCTATTTGCAGAAAAGTGCCAGTAACCTTCACTAGAAGCCCTCACTTTCCTTCTTTAGATTCTGGGGCATGTCAGTCTTCAGGTTTCCTGATTTTTGTTTCTACTTAAGTTACTTTCATCTGTGAAATAAACGTTCCCCCAAAGAGTCTAGAAATCTAGTAGAGAGCACTGACTGACATTCTCTCTCTCTCTCTCTCTCTCTCTCTCTCTCTCTCTCTCTCTCTCCTCTCATTTTACATTCTCTTGTCAGTTTAAAATATAGTTTTCTTAGAAAAAGAAAACTGAGCCTCCATCAGAGTCTGATATTTCAGTCAGCATTTCTTTCTTTATTTGATCTGAAGCTTCCCAATATAACAACACAAATAATACTGTCCTAACACCTAACACCTTTGGTAGGCATTCACAGCAAATTTCCAAACTGCCATAACAAAGTTAGTATGAACTAAGAAATGATTAATATAATAATGGGGACCAGTATTCTTTGGGCTCAGTGAGGTACCCCAAAGTAGAGGAGTACCTCTAAAGACTGGTCTCACATTTACCCACAGTTAATGTGGGTGGGCACTGAACTGTATCTCATAGACCTGCTTCACTGATGAGCTTGCTCCTCAGCAACTGTGAAGACTATCAGTTAAGTAACTGTGAGTTGGCAAATTCTGGAATTGCCTTAGTTATAGAGCAAAACCTTGCCCAATGCCATGCCCTATCCCAGGGTGCCCTTGTCCAATAACTAACTGATGCATAAGACACTGTAAGGACCTGTCCATCACATCTAGACCTGAGCTAATTCCAAAGGTCATACTCACTCTAGAACTGCCCATGGGGCCCACTAAGGTTATTGTTTCGCCTCCTTTGAAGCTTTACTTCTCCCTTGAAAGGTGTTGATCCCAAGGGTGAATCACAGGGACTATCTTGACCTGTAAATTTTATCTCAGCTTCTGCCAAACTTGGGCAGAAGCTTTGATGTGTCCTCCTCCTGGTAACAGAGAAGCTAAACTTGGCACATAACTCTGGCACGGGCCATTTTAAAGTCTTTGATACAACACTCAATTAAGTGCCTGACTGAATGGATGCAGTACATTATTATCACAGAAAAACACAAAAAGAATGCTATCTACCTTTCTATTGGCATTATTCACAGTCCACTTAGAGAGAAATTGTAATACCCTCCTCCAATTCATGCTGCCAACCTAAAAGCAATTACCTCTTATTTTGGAGATGAAGAGAATGGTTCTCCCGCAGGATAGATTGTTAAACAAACATGACCTGATATAATATCCTCACTCATCACTAGCCACTAAGAAAGGTATTAAATTCCAAATTACAGCCCACCAAAGACCTGCTTCTCCTCAGAGACAGGACTATTCCCTTTGCCTCATCTTGCACTGTGCAGACTTTTCACCTCCAGCTCCAAGACCAACCAAACACCTGCAGACCCTCTCTGGGTCCAGAGAAAACTTTGATCCTTAGTAGCCACAAGAGAGAATCAATGTTCCCTGCTTGAGGGAGGACTGCATTCAAGCCCCTGCCAAGTCTGAGCACCCACATTACGCTTCTAGGCCCCAGAAAACATAGGCCTTTCCCAACCAGCTACTTATCCTAGGACTAAACGCCTATGGCTGAGCCTGGGCTCTAATGCTACTCAGAGTAGCTGGGCTCCTGCCTAGGAGAAGTCGTAGCATTATGATACAGGAAAGTATGGCACCTCAGGTGGTTTGCCCTCTGACCTATACACACACACACACACACACACACACACACACACAGTCATTCTTCACTTGGCTTCCACCTTGCCCCCTAGTAACCACAAATAAACTTTCTGTCTCTGTGTATTTGTCTGTTCTGGGCAAGGTACTTGGTGTTCACTGGCCTTAACATTAGTCTGTTAAATGTATTTAAAGATCCCGAAATGTGGTACATATCTTCCCAGCCACTTCCAGCAATGATTTCTTTCAAGTACTACCCTCTACTCTGAATTTTCTATCCCTTTCATCAAGATTCAAACATCTTGGTCCTTGCCCTTTCTCTTTGGTATGAGCATATGTAGAGTGTTGCCCCAAAACACTCATATGATAAAGACGTGGTCCCTGGGTGCTAGATCCAATCACTGACAAGTGATTGGATCCAGTGATTGGATCAGGAAGTTTCCACCATCATCAGTAACTTAAGTGGTGGACAGATTGAGAGTTTGTTTGCATTGCTGGGAATTAGTGGGGGTGTGGTGCAGACAGAAGAAGTAGACGGTATCTAGTTATAATCCCAATAATCAGGATCTGAGAAAGGAAGCCTGAGACATTGAGGCCAGTCTGGTAATTTGGGCTGCATAACAAGACCCTATTTCCAAATAAAGGAACAATAAACATCATTCTGCTTATTATATTACAAGTACAGTCACCTGACTACATACTTCTAACTTTGAACACAATACACTGTGGCAGACACTACCATAAACTTGGTAATTCATTTAGGAAACATAATTTGGAATCAATTAGGCATTGATTTTAAGAAAATGAGGAACTTTCGCCCAGTGGATTCAGATTTTTATCCAATTGAAATTTAGATATTGATAGATATTTAGATATTTCTTTTTTAGAAAGCATTTTCCTCAACATTTGTGTTCTCTCATTCAAAAGTGAGAACAAATCACCATATAATCTCTTTCTATCTTCATAGGACCCTGATTTAGAGCCTTGATTCTTCTCAAAAGTAGATGAAATGAGATGGATAGATGACCCAGCAGTTAAGAGCACTGGCTGCTCTGGTAAAGGACCCAAGTTCCGTTCCCAGCACCCATATGGTGGCTAACAACCATTCTTAACTTGAGTTCCAGAGGATCCAACGCCCTCTTCTGTCCTCCATGGGCATTGTACAACACAGGTGCGCCTACCTATGCAAGTAATATACTCATACACATAAAATAAACATTTTAAAAAGTGAAGTAGATGAAGCTAGTTCATTCAAACAAGATTACATTTTTGCGTGTTTGACCTTTTCTTGCAGTAATTGTTCTCATGATTAATAAGCAACAAAAAAGAAACAGGACAGTCATCAAAGGAATTAAAGTGCATTTTTCACTTTATTGTCACATAGTTTGGAGAGTATGAAACTTATCTTTAGACTCATGAAAAAAAATAAGCTCAAAAAAGGAACGGCGCAAATTTTTAAAGATTGATGACCAGATGGCAGCATTTATTGGAATCATACTATGGTGCCATAGTGAAGTATGGATGGAGTTTCCAGATACAGCATTGAAAAGAAAGTGGGGGGGGGTGGAAGAGATGGCCCCTAAATGTGGGTTAGGAGCACCGACTTGCTCTTGCAAAGAATCTGGGGTTGATCCCGCAGACCCACATGGTGGCTGAGAACCGTCCTGTAACTCCAGTCCAGGGGAAATCTTGACATCCTCTTCTGACCTCCACAGCATTGAACGATGACTCAGGTGGCACAGACCTACGTGCAGACTGTACATTCATACACATAAAAAATAAATAAAAAATTTTAAAAAAGAAAAGAAAGGAAAAAAAAAGAAGAAGTGGGGCAGGAAACCCCCATCAGTTCCTAGCAAATAGGTGGCGCAAGTAAATTACCCGCCTTACTGCCTCCAGTTCTGCGCATATATTGGGGAAGAAATTCAAGTTGATTTTTTTTTCCCCCAGGAAGGGAAAAAAAATTTTTTTTTTCTTTTTCCCCCCCCTGGGCCCTCTAGCTTGTTTTTAATAATTATTGAATACAACTTGGCATTGAACCCTTGTTGGAATTTGAGAAAAGAGACAGCTTTTTGTTTTAAATTGAACCCAATATGGGTCGGCCTAGTGGAAGTTCACACAGGGTGAGGAATTGGCTTGGCAGCACAGCAAATGGGCTTTAATTTTTTTTAATAACAAAAGGCGGAGGATCCTCACAACAAATGCAATAATAATATTCATTAACTCTGGGCTATCTCTTTGGGAACTGAAACTAAGTTAAGACACTTTTTTCTGCCTGGTTGCCATTATGAAGGCGCATGTAGAAATCTTCCTTAATGGTCCTAAAGATAATTTACACTCTTGTAAATATCTGTAGGACCATAAGAGAGAAACACCTTCAAATAGAGTTTTCCTTTCCTTCCCTTTCCTATTTTCCTCTTATATAAATAGATTGATAGATACAGATAAATAATAGAACTTAATGATCAGATGTGAACAGAATGATTAGAATAGGTTGATAGAATAGATGAAATAGAAGTATAAGAATAGTGTAGTAGAATCGATGAAATTGATTTTGAATAGAATTTGAATGATAGAAAAGAATAGATGATAGATGAAATAGACTGGTAAGATAGAGATAGATTAGATAGATAAGATAGATAGATAGATAGGATAAAATAAGATTGATAGATAGATAGGAGATAGGTGATAGATGATAGATGGTGGATAGATAGAAACATAGATACATAGATCACGATAGATTTATAGATAATAGATTATAGATTGATAGAATGAAGAGAGATAGATGTTAGAAGGATAGATGATAGATTGATTGGGTAGATGAAATAGATAGATAAGATAAGAATAGATAGATAGATATATAGATTATGATGATAGATCTATAGATGGATAGATATTATATTAGATAATGAAATACATATAATTGATCTTGTTTTTCTTAAGGTTTCCATTTACATTAATTATTTCCGGCACTCCAATTGGCAATACTACAAATCTCCAGGTAAATCAGTTTTAGGAACTAGCAATTCTGCCCCCAGAGAAAAGGAATCCCTCAGAAATACAAAGAGAGGATTCTACATATACAAAATTTCAATTTACAATTATAAAAGTCTAGTTTGTTTTTTTCAAAATTTGTGGTTAAACCCACTGACCAGTTACAAAGATTTATATAGGTCTTTAGCATTCATTTTAGAGGGTTAGAGATTTTTTCAAAAGTCCCCCTGAGCCTTCACTGTGATGGGGAAGGGTCATGTATATTTATTTGTAAATGCTCACAATGTTTAAAAAGTTCCTCACTAAGTGCTTGTTTAGAAGTGGGATTCCCCCCACCTCACTTAGTATTGAAGCATGTTTATGTTGAGTGCTTCCCAGTACCCCTTGTCTGGAGATGAGTTGCTTTTCCAACACTGTGATAGGAGAAAAACCAAACAACAATCAACAACCAACTCAAAAAACGAGCTAAAATGTAAACTATTTCCAAACAAGTTTATTTAAACAAATTTGCTTTTTTATTGCAACGAGTAAAATAAAAAGGGGCCATACTATTTGGGAAGGAACAACCCGCACTGAACATTTTAGCCCAAAGAAGCCCCTCCCTGGAGGAGAAGCCCAGTCAAAGAACTCTAAGCCTGACCTGTCCTGGAAACAGGGGTTTTTCCCTCACGCTGGTGTTCTGGTTGGGATATTTTAAGCACGCTGTGATTTATCATGTTTTGCTCTTCATCGACCAATCTGTCCATCTAATCCCAGCCTTTGTTGTCCATCCCATTCCATATCTTCTAATTTCATTCATTTACATTGGTTTCCCTCTATCCACTTAATAATCAATTTCATTTATAAAGCCAAAAGTAAATTGGATTCTGGGAACACCTACACAAAAGGGGCGTGACTCTCTCGAAAGGCCAGGAAGTCATGGAAAGTTTTTATTGTCACTTGCTGGGTACTAAGTTCTTGTATCTCTACCTTGTTTTGCTTTCTATCCAGGAATACATTTTGATTCTGTCCAAATTCAAATACCAAACCTGAATTCAGGAGTTAAAGAGAACAGTTCTGTAAATAGATGAGACAGATAGGCTAATACATTGAATACATGGTATTTTAAATTCAGACTGCTTAAACAGGATGTCCTTCTATCAAATCACTAAATTGATGTCTTGGCAAGTCTCTTTTACACTTCTCTAAAGATTCTCAGGGTCCAAACCTCTGTGGTATTAAACAAACACTAAATTACGTTTCTTGCAGCTCACATCCCAAATCTTAATGTTTCCAACCATGTCAAGTTCGCTTTTCTTCACTGTTCCCCATGTATTCTGTGAAGACACTGGTTGCAAATGAACCTGATTGAACTTGCTTTGGGAAGGGGTCAAATCCGGCCTGATGCAGGCAAAAGTTGAGAGCAAAAAGGAATATGCCTCTCCGCGCAAGCTATAAGGGTCATTTTCTGCAAAGGAACGGCACATCAGGCATCAGGTGCACTCATCTACTGATTTCAACACGGGACAAGGGTGGATAATATGCCCTGCCCCTCTCCAAAATTGCTCCTCTAAGCTTAATATCCCATCTGCCCTTTTATCCTATTTGCAGAAAGGTGCCAGTAACCCTCTCCACCAGCTAAACGCGCCGCGAGCGAGTCACTCTAAAGAACTCTGGGGGCAGGATAGGAGTTAGTCCTTCCAGGTTTCCTGAATTTTTTGGTTTCTTACTTAATAAGTTAGTTTCATCTGTGAAAATAAAAACGTTCCCCAAAAGAGTCTTAGAAATCTAGTAAGAGACGCAACTGACTGACATTCTCTTCATCTCTCTCTCAATCTCTCTCCTCTCTCTCTCTCTCTCTCTCTCCTCTCATTTTACATTCTCTTGTCAGTTTAAAATATAGTTTTCTTAGAAAAAGAAAACTGAGCCTCCATCAGAGTCTGATATTTCAGTCAGCATTTCTTTCTCCTTTATTTTGATCTGAAGCTCCCAATATAACAACACAAATAATACTGTCCTAACACCTAACACCTTTGGTAGGCATTCACAGCAAATTTCCAAACTGCCATAACAAAGTTAGTATGAACTAAGAAATGATTAATATAATAATGGGAGAGAGAGAGAGAGAGAGAGAGAGGAGAGAATATAGTTTACAGGCTCAAGGAACCTTCTGTAGCCCTGGTTTAGACATCTGATCATCATCCAGGGACCCTGGGCTTTGAGCTTGATACAAAGACCCCAAAAAGAGGCCTTGGGATTTCTACCTTCAAGAGAGACAAGTGTCACCAAACTTCAACCAGGAGAATGGAAAGAATAGAAGTCCAGGGCTGAATGTCAGAGGATGACTAGCTCTTGGTCAAATTCCTGCCTCCTCCTGCCCCAAGCACATAGGTAGGCTCCATTCCCCAAATTCCGTTGTATTTTCATAACTGAGAACACTACCCTGCCCTTAGGATGTGAATAAAAGGCTGTTTATTTATTCTTGTCCTGGAAAGAAAGAGAGAGAGAGAGAGAGAGAGAGAGAGAGAGAGAGATTTGCCCTCTTTCCCCTTATATATTAACTAAATGGAGAACAACACTCCATTAAGAGGAGAGATCCAAGAATAAAGAAGACTTTGTCCCTCAGAGTCCACTTTGAGGTGGCTGTCTGTCTAGAAACACCCAAAGTGAGTAAGAAATAAAATTTTATTTAGTTAGACCACTGAGATTTACAAATTCTTTTTTATAACCTGTGTTAGGCAGACTGATGATAGCACCTGAAAATATCTAGCACCTAATCTCTATAACCTATGACTATATTAGGTGGTGTTATGGAGAAAGAATATTAAATGTTGAAGGTTCATTTTGGCAGAAGGGGGCAGAAAACTGGAAGTGCCAGAGACAGTGGATGACTAACAATGAAACAGAATTTTTTGGACACAACAGGGTAATTATACATGTGAACTCACAGTGACTTTGACAGTGTGCGTGAGACTTGCACAAGCTCAGGACAAAATTTCAACACAGAAGGAGAAGAGAGAAACAAAGTCTCACCCTAGCTGTTGGAAAATTGGTAACTGCTAGGAGAGGGAAAGTCAGGTTTCTTTAAGGGTGTGGCCCCCTCTCAGGTCAACAGCTCTCCAGTAGGTTGTCTCACACCCCAGTATATGAGCAGCATACATTGGATTCCATGGGTTAAAAAGAAAAATGGGCACACAAAGTTGTGTGGAGAAGGATGGGTGGTTAGACCTGGTGAGGGTTAGAGAAACACTCTATGAAATTCTCAAATAATTTAATAAAAATATTTAAAAAATTTTTTCTGGTCTTTTTGAGACAGGGTCTCCCTGTAGCCCCAGCTGTCCTGGAACTCACTCTGTAGACCAGGCTGGCCTTGAACTCAACAAAGATCCGCCTGCCTCTGCCTCTCGAGTGCTAGGATTAAAGGCACCACCATGCCCGGCTCAAAAATGTTTTCAACCAGATGCCTGGCGAGGTGGCACACACCTTTAATCCTAGCATTTAGGAGGCAGAGGCAGGCGGATCTTTGTGACTTCAAGGCCAGCCTGGTCTATAGAGTGAGTTCCAGGACAGCTGGGGCTACAGGGAAACCCTGTCTCTAAAAGACCAAAAAAACAAAACAAAACAAAAAAAACCGTTTTCAACCTATCTCAGTTGGGACGACGAGAGGACTCTGCATTATCCAATCAGACTTCATCATGCCAACACAAAGGTTCTTAAAAGTGGCCAAGAGGAGGACTGAGCTGCCTAGTAACAGTATGCAGTCCATTCTTGCTGGCTTTGAGGTGCCGGAAGCAGAAAGGAGGACTGCAGGTGGCCTCTAGAACCTGAGAAAAGAGGAGGGTGTGCACTTACCTCCACAAAACACCCAGACAAAAGGAACATCCTTGCCAACACTTTGATTTTAGCCCAGAAAAAAACACTTCCAACTTCTAAACTGTAGAACTTTCAGAGAATGACTATGTATTATTTGAGCAACTCACTTTGCAGTCACTTACCACAGCAGTAATAAAACCTAATGCACATTCACTAACATGACAATAATAGGATGGAATTAAACAGTATTTTTAAACCCCCTCATGAATTCTTTCTTTTTACTCTATCAAAACAAACCTTCAGCCTGTTTATTGATCGTTCAGATAAGCACCTAAGAAGCATAGAATGGATATTCTCCAGAAAGATTTGAACTTTGGAAGGAAACAAAGATTATGGTTAATGCATAAATTTTTACCAGATGGAACTTCAGTCTAGACTAGAGAACAGGCAAATTATTATTCTGGCCAGTGAATGACAGTATATAATTCCCTTAGTTGACCTTCCAACATTCCAGAACATTTCTTTATCTGATTTCAAATTATGATTATTTTTTTTTTCAAAAGTGAGCAAGCTTCTAAGACAGGGGAATCAAGCCCCAGAGTTATCTAGGCTACACCCAAAATGAAAATACACTTACTTTGACACCATAAACTCATTTCCTTTCTCCAAAATGAAAGGACGAGGTGAGCTGGTCTTCCAGTTCCCTCCTTGTTTTGAGCTGCTCTAAACCAAATGAGTTTTTACTTTTCTAACATTTATCATCCAAAATCAGTCTGTTAGTAAATAGACATTTTTGCGTGTTTGACCTTTTCTTGCAGTAATTGTTCTCATGATTAATAAGCAACAAAAAAGAAACAGGACAGTCATCAAAGGAATTAAAGTGCATTTTTCACTTTATTGTCACATAGTTTGGAGAGTATGAAACTTATCTTTAGACTCATGAAAAAAAGTCAAACAAAGGACCCTAAATTTTTAAAGATTGATGACCAGATGGCAGCATTTATTGGAATCATACTATGGTG
This sequence comes from Rhizomys pruinosus, assembly GCA_009823505.1. Lineage (NCBI taxonomy): Eukaryota > Metazoa > Chordata > Mammalia > Rodentia > Spalacidae > Rhizomys > Rhizomys pruinosus. Next base: position 4,013,513 of record VZQC01000855.1, on the reverse strand, counting down.
CCATAGTGAAGTATGGATGGAGTTTCCAGATACAGCATTGAAAAGAAGTGGGGGGGGGGTGGAGAGATGGCCTAGTGGTTAAGAGCACCGACTGCTCTTGCAGAAGATCTGGGTTTGATCCCCAGAACCCACATGGTGGCTGAGAACCGTCTGTAACTCCAGTTCCAGGGGAATCTGACATCCTCTTCTGACCTCCACAGCATTGAACGATGACTCAGGTGCACAAACCTACGTGCAGACTGTACATTCATACACATAAAAAATAAATAAAAAATTTTTAAAAAGAAAAGAAAGGAAAAAAAAAAAGAAAAGTGGGGCAGGAAACCCCCATCAGCAGGGACAAGAATACTCTTACTCTCCAGTTTGCTATGATAAAATTCCAAAGAGGAATTCTGCCTCATAGCTGTTAAAATATAATTGAAATACAACTGTGACTTGTGATTGAGAAACAGCTTTTAATTTGCCATGTCTAAAGTTGAGTATACAGGAGGAATTGGCTTGGCAGCACAGCAAATGGGCTTTAATTTTTTTTTAATACAAAAAGGGAGGATCCATCACACAATGCATAATAATATCATTAACTCTGGCTATCTCTTTGGGAGCTGAAACTAGTTAAGAATTTTTTCTGCCTGGTGCATTATTGAAGGCATGTAGAAATCTCTCTTAATGTCCTACAGATATTTACACTCTGTAAATATCTGTAGGACATTAAGAGAGAACACCTCAATAGAGTTTGTCTCCTTCCCTTTCCTATTTTCCTCTTATATAAATAGATTGATAGATACAGATAAATAATAGATGATAGATGTGACAGATGATAGATAGGTGATAGATAGATGAATAGATATAAATAGTTAGTAGATCGATGAAAATTGATTGATAGATTGATGATAGAAAGATAGATGATAGATGATAGATGGTAGATAGAGATAGATAGATAGATAGATAGATAGATAGATAGATAATAAATTGATAGATGATAGAGAGATAGGTGATAGATGATAGATGGTGGATAGAGATAGATAGATAGATAGATAGATAAATAGATAGATAATAGATTGATAGATGATAGAGAGATAGATGTTAGAAGATAGATGATAGATGATTGGTAGATGATAGATAGATAGATAGATAGATAGATAGATAGATAGATAGATAGACGATAGATCTATAGATGGATAGATATATAATTGATAATGATAACATATAATTGATAATGTTTTCTTAAGGTTTTCCTTTACAGTAATTATTTCCCACTCCATTGCATACTAACAAATCTTCAGGTAAATCAGTTAGGAACTGCAAATTCTGCCCCAGAGAAAGGAATCCCTTGAAATACAAAGAGAGGATTCTACATATACAAAATTTCAATTTACAATTATAAAAGTCTAGTTTGTTTTTTTCAAAATTTGTGGTTAAACCCACTGACCAGTTACAAAGATTTATATAGGTCTTTAGCATTCATTTTAGAGGGTTAGAGATTTTTCAAAAGTCCCCCCTGAAGCCTTCTGTGATGGTGGATACAATGTATATTTTATTTGTAAATGCTCACATGTTTAAATTCACTAAAAGTAGCTGTAGAAGTGGGATTCCCCCCACCTCACTTAGTATTGAAGCATGTTTATGTTGAGTGCTTCCCAGTACCCCTTGTCTGGAGATGAGTTGCTTTTCCAACACTGTGATAGGAGAAAAACCAACAACAATAACAACAAGCTAAAAACGAGCTAAAATGTAAACTATTTCCACAAAGGTTTATTAAACAATTGCTTATCACGATATAAAAGTGGCTACTTTGGGAAAGACAAGATGAACATTTAGCCAAAGGAAGCCCCTCCCTGGAGAGAAAGCCCAGTCAAGAACTCTAGCTGACTGTCTGAACAGGGTTTCCTCACGTGGTTTCTGTTGGGTATTTTAAGCACCTGATTTGATCATGTTTTGCTCTTCATCCATCTGTCCATCTATCCACCTGTCTGTCCATCCATCCATCTCTTGCTATTTATTCATTTACATTGGTTTCCTCTATACTTAATAAACTCATTCATTTAAAGCCAAAAGTAATTCATTCTGGGAACACTACAAAAAGGGCGTGACTCCTCTGAAAGGCCAGGAAAGTATGGAAAGTTTATTGTCACTGCTTGGGTACTAGTTCTGTATCTCTACCTTGTTTGCTTTCTATCCAAGGAATACTTTTTGATTCTGTCCAAATTCAAATACCAAACCTGAATTCAGGAGTTAAAGAGAACAGTTCTGTAAATAGATGAGACAGATAGGCTAATACATTGAATACATGGTATTTTAAATTCAGACTGCTTAAACAGGATGTCCTTCTATCAAATCACTAAATTGATGTCTTGGCAAGTCTCTTTTACACTTCTCTAAAGATTCTCAGGGTCCAAACCTCTGTGGTATTAAACAAACACTAAATTACGTTTCTTGCAGCTCACATCCCAAATCTTAATGTTTCCAACCATGTCAAGTTCGCTTTTCTTCACTGTTCCCCATGTATTCTGTGAAGACACTGGTTGCAAATGAACCTGATTGAACTTGCTTTGGGAAGGGGTCAATCCCTGAAGACAGGCAAAGTTGAGAGCAGGATGTCGCGCAGCTATAGGGTCATTTCTGCAAAGGAACCCCACAGCATCAGGTGCACCATCTACTGATTTCAACAGACAAGGGTGGAGAATATGCTGCCCTCCCCATTGCTCTCTAAGCTTTAATATCCACTCTGCCCTTTTATCTATTTGCAGAAAAGTGCCAGTAACCTTCACTAGAAGCCCTCACTTTCCTTCTTTAGATTCTGGGGCATGTCAGTCTTCAGGTTTCCTGATTTTTGTTTCTACTTAAGTTACTTTCATCTGTGAAATAAACGTTCCCCCAAAGAGTCTAGAAATCTAGTAGAGAGCACTGACTGACATTCTCTCTCTCTCTCTCTCTCTCTCTCTCTCTCTCTCTCTCTCTCTCCTCTCATTTTACATTCTCTTGTCAGTTTAAAATATAGTTTTCTTAGAAAAAGAAAACTGAGCCTCCATCAGAGTCTGATATTTCAGTCAGCATTTCTTTCTTTATTTGATCTGAAGCTTCCCAATATAACAACACAAATAATACTGTCCTAACACCTAACACCTTTGGTAGGCATTCACAGCAAATTTCCAAACTGCCATAACAAAGTTAGTATGAACTAAGAAATGATTAATATAATAATGGGGACCAGTATTCTTTGGGCTCAGTGAGGTACCCCAAAGTAGAGGAGTACCTCTAAAGACTGGTCTCACATTTACCCACAGTTAATGTGGGTGGGCACTGAACTGTATCTCATAGACCTGCTTCACTGATGAGCTTGCTCCTCAGCAACTGTGAAGACTATCAGTTAAGTAACTGTGAGTTGGCAAATTCTGGAATTGCCTTAGTTATAGAGCAAAACCTTGCCCAATGCCATGCCCTATCCCAGGGTGCCCTTGTCCAATAACTAACTGATGCATAAGACACTGTAAGGACCTGTCCATCACATCTAGACCTGAGCTAATTCCAAAGGTCATACTCACTCTAGAACTGCCCATGGGGCCCACTAAGGTTATTGTTTGGCCTCCTTTGAAGCTTTACTTCTCCCTTGAAAGGTGTTGATCCCAAGGGTGAATCACAGGGACTATCTTGACCTGTAAATTTTATCTCAGCTTCTGCCAAACTTGGGCAGAAGCTTTGATGTGTCCTCCTCCTGGTAACAGAGAAGCTAAACTTGGCACATAACTCTGGCACGGGCCATTTTAAAGTCTTTGATACAACACTCAATTAAGTGCCTGACTGAATGGATGCAGTACATTATTATCACAGAAAAACACAAAAAGAATGCTATCTACCTTTCTATTGGCATTATTCACAGTCCACTTAGAGAGAAATTGTAATACCCTCCTCCAATTCATGCTGCCAACCTAAAAGCAATTACCTCTTATTTTGGAGATGAAGAGAATGGTTCTCCCGCAGGATAGATTGTTAAACAAACATGACCTGATATAATATCCTCACTCATCACTAGCCACTAAGAAAGGTATTAAATTCCAAATTACAGCCCACCAAAGACCTGCTTCTCCTCAGAGACAGGACTATTCCCTTTGCCTCATCTTGCACTGTGCAGACTTTTCACCTCCAGCTCCAAGACCAACCAAACACCTGCAGACCCTCTCTGGGTCCAGAGAAAACTTTGATCCTTAGTAGCCACAAGAGAGAATCAATGTTCCCTGCTTGAGGGAGGACTGCATTCAAGCCCCTGCCAAGTCTGAGCACCCACATTATGCTTCTAGGCCCCAGAAAACATAGGCCTTTCCCAACCAGCTACTTATCCTAGGACTAAACGCCTATGGCTGAGCCTGGGCTCTAATGCTACTCAGAGTAGCTGGGCTCCTGCCTAGGAGAAGTCGTAGCATTATGATACAGGAAAGTATGGCACCTCAGGTGGTTTGCCCTCTGACCTACACACACACACACACACACACACACACACACACACACACACAGTCATTCTTCACTTGGCTTCCACCTTGCCCCCTAGTAACCACAAATAAACTTTCTGTCTCTGTGTATTTGTCTGTTCTGGGCAAGGTACTTGGTGTTCACTGGCCTTAACATTAGTCTGTTAAATGTATTTAAAGATCCCGAAATGTGGTACATATCTTCCCAGCCACTTCCAGCAATGATTTCTTTCAAGTACTACCCTCTACTCTGAATTTTCTATCCCTTTCATCAAGATTCAAACATCTTGGTCCTTGCCCTTTCTCTTTGGTATGAGCATATGTAGAGTGTTGCCCCAAAACACTCATATGATAAAGACGTGGTCCCTGGGTGCTAGATCCAATCACTGACAAGTGATTGGATCCAGTGATTGGATCAGGAAGTTTCCACCATCATCAGTAACTTAAGTGGTGGACAGATTGAGAGTTTGTTTGCATTGCTGGGAATTAGTGGGGGTGTGGTGCAGACAGAAGAAGTAGACTGTATCTAGTTATAATCCCAATAATCAGGATCTGAGAAAGGAAGCCTTAGACATTGAGGCCAGTCTGGTAATTTGGGCTGCATAACAAGACCCTATTTCCAAATAAAGGAACAATAAACATCATTCTGCTTATTATATTACAAGTACAGTCACCTGACTACATACTTCTAACTTTGAACACAATACACTGTGGCAGACACTACCATAAACTTGGTAATTCATTTAGGAAACATAATTTGGAATCAATTAGGCATTGATTTTAAGAAAATGAGGAACTTTCGCCCAGTGGATTCAGATTTTTATCCAATTGAAATTTAGATATTGATAGATATTTAGATATTTCTTTTTTAGAAAGCATTTTCCTCAACATTTGTGTTCTCTCATTCAAAAGTGAGAACAAATCACCATATAATCTTTTTCTATCTTCATAGGACCCTGATTTAGAGCCTTGATTCTTCTCAAAAGTAGATGAAATGAGATGGATAGATGACCCAGCAGTTAAGAGCACTGGCTGCTCTGGTAAAGGACCCAAGTTCCGTTCCCAGCACCCATATGGTGGCTAACAACCATTCTTAACTTGAGTTCCAGAGGATCCAACGCCCTCTTCTGTCCTCCATGGGCATTGTACAACACAGGTGCGCCTACCTATGCAAGTAATATACTCATACACATAAAATAAACATTTTAAAAAGTGAAGTAGATGAAGCTAGTTCATTCAAACAAGATTCTTTTGACATACATCTTAAAGTTTGTTAATTCATAGTGTAAACATTCTTTGGAAAGCTTGTCATGTTTTAGAACAAGTGCTCTACAAAAATTAATATGCTATTTGTCATGTCTTATGAATCCTATGCTTTAACAGCAATTAAGTTGAAAAGAAAGGCAGGCTAGAAATCAGATTAGATAAGGAGTCGATGGCTTCAAAAAAAAGATGGTTTAAAGGTTGAGCTATATGAAAGAAAAGTATGGGTTTTTTTTAAATGATTGTTTTTACTGATGAATCCTGACTGTTTAACAGAAGTACAAAAGCAGTGTATATAGCCTACAGGACACCATATTACATATTTATCTTTTAGGTGAATTTGATGTACTCATGGAACTCACTGGTTTTCTTAATCATTTTGTATTTGTTCTTCACCTATAGTTTAATCACCATTTTATTTTGACTTTTGTTTTACATATCTCTTTAATCATGTAATGTATTGTATAATACATCATAAAGCAAATATATATATATATATATACACATATATATATATTAAATATTGAAGGGAATAGGTAAATAATGATAGAGGGAATTAAGTGCTAGTATCCAAGAAAACTCTAGGGAAGGTGTTGTACAGAAGTGAAGAACCTCTCACACGTGTTCAGCTTGAGCAGCTCTGGTTTCCAGTGTCATCCTATCAACAGCTGAAAATTGCAAGGGGTAATTACAGAGGAGACACTCTCAAGCCTCTTCATTTATCCTAAAGTTAATTATTTGGTGTGGTCCTAAGTAATCACAGCACATGAATTCTGCTCATCTACCCTACCACTCAAATACTAATTTTAATCTGTATAAGATTCAATTAATCAAAATAAAGGTAGGGCCACCAAACCTGATGACCTGAGTTCAATCCCTAAGAGCCACATGATAAAGGAGGGGTCGATTCCTGCAAGTTATCCTCTGACTTCCACATGCATGCACATAAGTTCCTCCAATTCTCTCTCCGCATAAATCCTTCAGTTTGACCCTCACATAATCTTAGAGGCATACATGATTCTCCTTATCTTACAGAGAATATATTGAGTCACACTTAAGGAGACTAAGTGACGATATGTGCATTGTTTTCTTTGTTTCCCATGAATTAATTGGTTAATCCTCCCACAATAGCAGTGTGGTAGGTACTATGGTAGGTAGATAGATGAGAGATAGATAGATAGATAGATAGATAGATAGATAGATAGATAATAGGTAGGTAGATGATAAATAGATAATAGAGACAGATGAAAGACAGGTGATAATTGATAGAGATTGATTAATATATAATAGATAAATGATAGACAATAGATATATAATTTATGGATAGAAAGTATATAGATATACAGATGATAAATAGTATATCCTTTCTTTTAATAATATTTTAATACATAGATTTAAGTTCTAACATTAATATGAGATAGTCATTTTTTTATTTCTTAATTATATGCATAAATACAGAATAAATAAATAAATGGCTAGCATTTCATCAATGCCCATAGCTCTTCAATTAAAGATTGTTGTTTTTTTTTTGTGTGTTGATCCTTTTATCCCTTTAAGAAAAAAAAATCCAATAAGCGTTACTGTTATGACTTGAATCTGCAGTGTCCCCTGAAGGCTCATCTTTAAGACTTGTTTGCTAGCCAATAGGCTTAGGAGAGTGATTGTATTATGAGAGACAGCTCTGCCCTGCTCAATGATGGATTTATAAACTGGTGCTGGCTTTGTTGGGGGAGGAGTGGAAGTGGGAAGTGAGCCCAGGTTGGAGGGTGTGGGCGACAAGGGGAGTGTCTTCAAGGTTGTGTTTGTTCCTAGCCTTCTGCTAACTGCTCTGCCCTGTTTCTGGGCTGGCATGGGGTGAGCTGCTCTATGTTATCATACCCTGTCAGACGTCCTGTGGAACTTTGCTTCAGGCCTATAATAATAGACCCAGACAACCATGGATTGAAATCTTCCTTTAAGTTGTTTTTTTTTTCAAGAATTTTGTTGAAGTAATGAAAAATTAACACAGTTCCTATGTCAATTCCTATCTGTTTTTTATACTTTTATAAAAAGATAAGCACATAGACTAGATTCTTTCATTTTTCCTGAGGCTAGTTTTTTGACAGTGCGGAATATGGGCAGAATGAGAAGATATTGTTTTGACACTAGAAAACTAATTTTATAGATCTTGGACATTTGAAAGAATTTTGACATTAGCAACATTCTTAAATCTCACATAAATAAATGCTGTCTATAAATAGAATCCTTCCTTGAGTGAGAAAACTAGGGATGGTAATTTGGGCGGGTGAAATGGGTCATAGACTCCTATGACTTTAGAGTGAGATAACTTGCAATATGCACTCCAGGCCTGGGAAACAGGACTGTCTGAAAACATTTGAAAGCAGAATTTAACCTGTGCCTCAAGCCTATAAATGGCCTTCAATCATCCTCTATAAGTCAAGTGAAAGGAAAAAAAAAAATCAACTACCCTTGCCATCTGATTATTGTATAAGAAGTTGGTAGCCGGGTGTGGTGGCGCACGCCTTTAATCCTAGCACTTGGGAGGCAGAGGCAGACGGATCTCTGTGAGTTCAAGGCCAGCCCTGGTGGCTACAGGGAGACCCTGTCCCTCAAAAAGACCAAAAAAAAAAAAAAAAAAAAAAAGAAGTTGGTAATTAAACCATATCTCCGTTCATATGACAATGTAAGAAGCCAAGATAATTACACTTACTAAAAAGTCTGTCAAATGCGGACCAAAAGTGGACCAGTACTTAAAATTCCTTTCTATCTGTTAGTATCAATTTCAACAATAAGCCCAAGGGGTAATGGTTATGTTCAATTTATAAGTAACACGGCGGCCACTGTCAACATTACATAACTTATGCTACCCAGGTTCCAACTGTTAAGGGTCCTGTGCCTTGGTTCAATGTTCTACTGTTATACCTTCTTGAAATCCTTAGTAATTTAAAATGAGTAATTTGAATTTTATATTGGGATGCCATTATGTGGCCAGTCTAGGGCAGGACTTGAGGACTTGGGTGGAACATTGTTAAAAAAATAATTATTGACCAGGCATGGTCACATTAAAGGCACATACATTTAATCCCAACACTCTGGAGGCAGGCAGATCTCTGTGAGTTCAAGGCCAGCCTGGTCTACATAGCAAATTCCAGGGCAGTTTGGGTTACAGGGAGACCTTGTCTCAAAAAGACCAAAATAATAATAATAATAATAATAATAATAATAATAATAATAATAATTAGAGGCTAGAGAGATGGCTCAGCAAGCTTTTGCTGGCAAGCCTGAGTTGGAGTCTCAGGACCCACATAGTAGAATAGAACTGATTCCCACACATTGTCCTCTGACCTCCACAGATACACCATGGCATGTGCACACACACACACACACACACACACACACACCTATTAAAATAAGTAAAGTAGTTAAAAACCACTAAAATAATTATTAGCAAATTTTTAAACTATGTTAAAAACATCATTAAATTCTTCTCCTCAGCTACTGCAGAAACTGTTAAGATGTTACAGTCAGATAAAATGAGAATCCAAATCATGAACAGACTTATAAGCAATCAGAAACTCCAAACAGATATTAATAGATGAAAACACTGTTTAGTGTTTATACAGAAATATAACATTAGCTATGATATTTTTGATAGTGTTGAAAATAAATCTCAGTTAAAGAAAATTCTTTTTTCTTCCTATGAAAACATGTGATTTGAATTGCTATCAATCCCCTTGAAACTATAGATTCACGGGCGTCAAGTCAAAGTGATAGGCCTTGATAGAATCACCTTCAACTTTCCAGTAGAAACTATTAATGCATTTTTGAAAACCAGTTAACTAGACAAAAAGTGGAGTACTTACAAGGCTGTCCCTTAACATCCAGAGGACTCTAGAACAAGTCAGGTCCTTTGTTGGGTTTGTCTTGATTTTAAAAAAGGAAAGGGAGTATTGGAGTAGAGAGCCCCTCACACCCCTTTGAGTTCTAATGCTGTGACAGGAAAGGATCTGTGATCTACAACCTGATTCCTTTGGTCTCTCCACACTCACCAAGACTGCCTTTCACAACCTCTCTTGCATTAATTTGTTTAGGTAGCTAAAATGAAATACCACAAACTGGGTACCCTAAATAGTAGACCTTTTTGCTTATAGTTCTAGAGGTAGAAATTCCCACCATAAAGTGTTGGGGTTCACTGGCTTTGTCAAGGGGCCTCTTTCCCAAGCTTATAGATGCTTGATGTCGTGTCTTTATGTGGTTTCCCTCCATATTTCTCTTCTTAATAAAGACAACAATTCTGCTAGATTACTTTAATGGCCAAAAAAANAAGAGCCACTGGCCTAGGGTTCTGCTCCTGCTGGATAGTGTCAACTAGACATGACAGAGAAGCTGTACTCCTGAAATCTCAACAATATGGTTCCCCAAACAAGACATGCATAATGACAACACCAGGTGACATACCAACTTGGATGAGGGAAGTTTCATAAGGTCCCACCTCTAGATGAAGAGCTAGGTATTCTGAGGGTGGGAGAATTGGTTTTCTACAGGAAGAAACTCCTTGTTAGGGAGGGTATCATATATATATATATATATATATATATATATATATATATAATATGTATATCCTTCTGCTCTTTTCCCCCTACTAGTGACCTACTTCTAAAGCCACAAAGTGAAAAGACCCCAAGTTACCAGTTAGAAATGCCCTTACAGAATTGAATAAGAAGGAAGGAACTATCACCCATGCTGTCATTTGCAAATTTATCTTTTTTATTTTTTATTTATTTATTTTTTTTGGTCTTTTTGAGACAGGGTCTCCCTGTAGCCCTGGCTATCCTGGAACTCACTATGTAGACCAGGCTGGCCTGCCTGCCTCTGCCTCCCAAGTGCTGGGATTACAGGCATGCATCACCACGCCCGGCAAGTTTATCTCTTTTAGAAGATAGTAGTGATTGCTAAATAATTCACTTGTGATAATTCTGAAAAAAATGAGAGTGTGTTTGCTTTACCTCAGTTATGTAACTAATTGGTGAGCACAGAGAGTTCAATTATGTGTTCAGTGTTTAGAGGAATAAGATACCAGAGGTGTATATGATCAGTATTGCTGGCTCAAGAGAGAACGGAAGATATGGTCAAATGCCAACCCCCAGAGAAACACCTCCAAATTAAAGTTAAAAGAAGTGTATCCTGTAGGCCGGGGGAATCAGAAAGACCCCAGAGGAGGAGTGGAGCTTTGACAGCTATTCTGTCAACAGAATAGCTGCTCCAAACAGAGCCACTGTGCCCAGCTCTTCACCCATCAGACTATTGATAAAAGTAGACTCCTAGGACTTGGAATTTACCCAGGAATCTCATGCTAGGAAAAGGCTGAAGCCTGGTGTAGCCAGAGGAGGGATTTGTCTCTCAGGAGAGATTTCATATTTCAGTCCTGTCAACTTCTCAGACCACCGTGCAGGACAGACAGTGCTGAGCCACTGATAGGTGCAACCACACCTTGACCAGAAACGAATGGAGTACGCATATCTCTCGATCTCTATTTACACCTAAACCTCATGTCAGGACCTCAAAAGTAGACTCCATCTCTCATTCTAATGTGGCTATAATGAATGGCCCATACTTTATGACTATACTCCTTTCTCTGATTTTTACTATTACTTATCTATTTGTTTGGTTTGGCTTTGTCTATTGAGACAGGGTCTCATGGTAGCCCCAGCTAGCCTGGCACTTACTGCATAGACAAGGCTGGCCTCGATATCACAGAGCTATGCCTGCCTTGTCCAGGTCAGACATCAGCAGGCTGTAGTTGAAAAGTCTGACCAAGAGAAGTAAAGAGTCCTGATGGGCAGCTCAGCCTAATACAGAAGATAACAGAGTCAGCCTTGGCCAGGTTTGCTAGGTCATGGTCACGACTTAGTTTCACACTTGAATGGCCAGGCACTTCTGAATTTCTCCCTGGGTCCTTGTCTTTGCCCATCTACTTGGGTATTTCTTTTTTCCCCATGACCATCTTTTCTAGACTTTGCGAACCAGGAGAGAAATACACCTTCTGCAACACAACTTTGACCTCTATGTGCTAGTTTGTATTCTTACAGAAATTTTATTTCTCAGCCACATCTTGTCTTTGGACTTTTTAAAATCTGTCACTAATTAGTATTTTTCCTTTCCCCATAGAAAATGAAAGAGGGAGCTAACTTCGGATTGCTAATTAGTATATCAGCTTCATTCTCATCAACCTTTTTTGAGCCCATTGCTACCTTAATTTGACTCTGTCCTTACAAGCCTGCCAGTCTCCCTTGGCCTTTTGTTAAAAGATTCCAGCCAGGGTTTCCTGTAGCACTTGGTAATGCTTCGATAATAGTTTTTCCATTGAAAAATACCACAAGTACAATATTTCCAATGGAAATACCACAAGAACAGTGTTTCCACCAACCATACCACAAGGGGATTGCTTTTGTGGTATCTAAATTCTGCAATGAACTTGTAATGTTCATCTTGGATTCATTATAACAAGGGCCCCTACTTTCTGGAAAGCACTGAAACAGGGATGGAATTTTTATTTGTATTTTTTTAATTCAATAAAAATAAAAGTTCGACGATGCCAAGACAATCTTGCACTTGCTTTTGTGAGTAAAATATAAATAGATTTAGCAAGTAAAAGAAAGAGGAAAAACTTCATAAAAATGTACAGAGAGGCTTAACAGCTGGAAAAGCAAGGATGTGTGTGTGTGTGTGTGTGAGAGAGAGAGAGAGAGAGAGAGAGAGAGAGAGAGAACCTTAAAGTGGCTCAGCAGCTGGGAAAGCAACAACCTGTAAAAGCACTTAACATTTACAACCTTACAGTCAGTCAGTGGCTGGAAAACCAACTTCTCATAAAATCGATTTAACATTTTGGTCACTGGTGAAGACATTTAATGCATGCATGTTTATATATCTGTGTTTATACTGCAGTCCCATGGATTTCAGTGGGTTTTAATTGCTGTAAACTCAGAGAGACCATTTGAAACCATTTGGGGTATAGAAAATGTTGGCCCCCCACACAATAACAACGTTATTCACATACACAGATTTATTTTTAGATCTCTTGGCAAGTATTCCTATAGTCTGCTTAATTATAGCCTTTTATTAACATTTATATTTGTACCATGTCACTTATCTGTAGTGTCCTACTTTTGAAAGTCTTTCTTTTAAAAAAAATTTCCAGTTGGAATCATTCTGTCATTTTCCAGGAGTTTAAGACTAAGCCTCTTAGATTCTGAGCTGCCTGTAGTTTGGCAAGCGAAGTTATCTGTCAGGATAGTCCAATATTTTCCATTCCCTTGTTTTGTCTTAAATCAGTTCAGTTAAAGAGGGTAACAATTTTCTTCAGTTTTTTTTTTTCCTGATTAGTTCCAGGTAATGAACTTGATTACTAACTACTCAAAGAAGATTTAAAACCCCCCCTAACCCCAAGTAAGGGATAACTTTTAAAAAAAAGTAAGTAGAATTTTTTTAAGATTTACTCACCATTCCTCACATTAAAAACACTGGAACAAGGGGATACAGAGATGGCTCAGCGGTCAAGCACACTGGCTGCTCTTACAGAGGACCCAGGTTCAATTCTCAGCACCCACATGGTGGCTAACAATTTTCCTTAACTCCAGTTCCAGTGAATCAGACACACCCTCTGACCTCCGCAGGCATTGCATGACACGTGTGCACTTACACACCTACAGGCAATACACTCATGAACATAAAATAATAATAATAATAATAATAATAATAATAATATAAATAGTCCACCGAAGTAAGCTCTACTGAAATATGCTAAAATCCTAACACACAGCTCACCATTTTGTAGACAAATAACCTTAGGGATATGAAGGTTACCACATCTTGAGACCTAATGTGTCTATTTGTAAAATATAACATGTTTTACCCACTTGAATGATAAAATACATAGGAATGTGTTTAGTTAATGGCAATGCATTAAAATACCATTGGTAAACTGAATAATCAACCTGTAATTGTTGAGGTTTATGTCAGGCATGTTGATAGTAAAAGATTTATCCAAATTATATTTATCATATTATGCATATGTTCCCAGGCTCCTACTGAGTGGACATTTTGTGTGTGTGTTGTATGTACATGTGTACATTCATGTGTTTGTGCACATGTGTGTGCGCATATAGTATGGAAGCCAGCCATCAACATGGGGTGTCTTCCTCTATCATCTCTATATTTTAAACAGATTCTTGCCCTGAACTGGAAGTTTACTGTTTAGTGTTTTAGGCCAGCCACCCCCAGGGATTGTCCCATCTCCATCTGCCCAGCACTGGGGTTATATGGCTGTACCACCACACCCATATTTTCTTATTTACATGGATGAAGGATATATAAAACAGGTTCTAATCCCTTCAACAGCAGCACATTACTGACTTAGCTATCCCTATAACCCAAAGGGGCCTTTTTTAAAAAAATCCTTTGGGAAGAAAAAAAGTAGATGACTTGGAAAGCATAGACATAGAACAAACCAGTGAGCCAGAAAGTGCCCACTGGAGAATCCAGATGCATATTTACCTGCCACCTTGTCTAGCCCAACCCCAATAGACACACCCCTTTGAACACTGATTCATAAAACCATTTCATCTGAAGAGTTTGTTTGGTTTTATTGTTCGTCTATTTTGAGAAAAGTCTCATAGTAGTTATATGAGAGTCTTCTCAAAGTCATTCTGGAAGTAAGAATCCTAATATAAACATGAGAATGGGAGGGGTAATTTCCATATCATCTGACCTAACCTAAGTGGGAGAAGGCACAAAACACTGATGAAAGTGAAGTTATAATTCAATGTCCTCCTGGACAGCATAGTATGGGTGTGAGACCCACAGCTGCAAGGGAAAGAGAGAGAAGTCTGTGATAGCTCACAGTCAGCACACCAGTTTATCAATTCCTGGAAAGAGACTGCAGAGTATGTGTGTCCTAATTTCTGGAATGAAGAAAATCATAGCAGTTAGATTGTTAGCCTAACAATTATTACATTTAGTGTAGTGATCTGAGAAAAAAATTTGTCCACTAGAAAATAAGTAGATTCCGGGGGCTGGAGAGATGGCCTAGCGGTTAAGAGCGCCGACCGCTCTTGCAGAGGACCCGGGTTCGATCCCCAGCACCCACATGGCGGCTGAGAACCGTCTGAAACTCCAATTCCAGGAGAACTCCAGCTCCAGGGGAATCCGACACCCTCTTCTGACCTCCGCGGCATTGCACGACACGGGTGCACAGACTTGCATGCAGACAGTACATTCAAACACATACAGAAATAAATAAAATTAATAAAAAAATTAAAAAAAAAAAAGAAAATAAGTAGATTCCCCTGACAGTCAAATAGAAGCAAATAGAAAGTTCTAATCTCAATTGTATACATATTTTTTTTTTTTGGTCTTTTTGAGACAGGGTCTCCCTGTAGCCCCATCTGTCCTGGAACTCACTCTGTAGACCAGGCTGGCCTTGAACTCACAAAGATCCATCTGCTTCTGCTTCCCAAGTGCTAGGATTAAAAGCATGGGCCACCACGCCCTGCTCTTCTAATCTCAATTCTAATAGCTTCCTGCATTTGTAGACCAATGACTTATCCAGATTTAAAATAAGTATCAATAGCTAAACACTATTTAAAATATGATCGACTGGGACTAGAGAGATGACTCAGTGGTCAAGAGCACTGGCTGCTCTTGCAGAAGCCCTGGGTACAGCTCCCAGTACCCACATGGTAGCTAATAACTGTCTGTACCTTTAGTTACAGGGGATCCAACACCCACTTCTGCCTTCTGCAGACACTGTACATATGTGGTATACTTACATACATGCAGGCAAAATACTCATACACATGAAATAAAAATTAAGTAAATGATATATTTAAATATGATAGATTATAACAAGCACACCTGAATTCATCCCTCCATCTCTTGTTATAATTGAATTGGATTCAAATGTTACCTTTAATATAACATAAAAGAAAAGTGTTCAGTATTAATTATTTGAGACATCTTTTTCCATAAGAGCTTTACTTTCTCCTAGCAAAGAGGAAATAACAACCAAGATTTTGGAAAAGATGTTTCTGAACTTGGCCATTTTATAAAGATCCTTTTTTGTGTGCTTGAAAAGTTCATTGCATTTAAAACTTTGTATCAGGGAAGAATCAACTATCAAGATACTTTAGTGGTAAGACTTGGATATTCCAATTTCATAGAAAACTGACAAAAAGATCGTGTTCTAAAAAGTTTAAACTTGAGGGCATAAACT
Organism: Rhizomys pruinosus; assembly: GCA_009823505.1. NCBI lineage: Eukaryota > Metazoa > Chordata > Mammalia > Rodentia > Spalacidae > Rhizomys > Rhizomys pruinosus. Next base: position 3,997,517 of record VZQC01000855.1, on the reverse strand, counting down.
AACAACACAAACATTTCAGCCAATGTCCAAGTTCCAGGTCACTAAGCAGGGTTTCCATGGGACCCAAACCGCTTGCCTTCCCTCCGTCTCTGGAGATACCCAAATAGTGCAGGTTAACCACAGACTCCAGGGCTGTGCAGTCATCCCTCCTGTGCGTAAGCAGAGAGGTCTTTGATAAAATAGAGACTTCCAAAGCTTGAAAGCTGTAAACAAGGAAAATCAAGCTTCACTATAGCAGTCTCAGAAGAAGGAAATGCAATCAGGAAGTCAAATTCTAAAGGGTCCAGAGTTTTCTCATCTTTGTTGCTACTATGGTTAAGATTTCTGTACTGTAATTTCAACCAAGGGAAGACTAGTCAATCTGACATCCAAAGAAGGAATTGCCCATCAGAATTCGAGTGCAACTTCCTCAGATACACTAAAACTGGGAAATAAGATAATTCTAATTAGTGAGGGTTCCTATAGAGACATTATACCAGTAGGCTCTCAAAGGCATTAACTTTTTAAAATAAATAAATGTAGAAAATATCTGTAACCTCTCACTGATAGCTCTGTGACTCACAGGAAAAGAAAAGTGTTTTTATGAGGAAGACATAAGCAAACTTGATAGTAAATTGTACTTGGTCATACATCTTTAACTCATAGGGTTTGAGGAAACCTAAGTGATAAATGAAGTTTATTTAGAAAGTCGGACATTTAACTACTTCCTGGAATACTCTTAATTTATAAACATTTTTGTGCTACTAGCTAAGATTTAAAAAATAAGAACTGGAGCCTAAAGATGAAAGATGACATCGGAATGCATGAGGACTAAGAAACAGCAAGAGACTTCACTACAGATACAGTGGGATCTGGGAATGGAAATAAAACTAAAATGAGAGAAGAGGAGGAACTCCTGGAAAAAGATACTCTCTTGGCAAGATGAATGGAAAATAAAACTGCAAAATGAAAGACTGCGTAAAGAGCAGTTCCCTAATCTTCTGCCAACACTGGCTAATTTGTATTTCTGGAACTCACAGAAAGGATGTCAGCTGAAACTCATGTTAGAGGCACCTTGCAGCAAATGTTCTACTACCCACGTGCAGTCAGGATGGAGGGTGAAGAATTTAGGATGCAGAAAGTGAAGGGTGACTTCAGGAACTCCAAACATCCCATTCCTGCCTGAGCTTGAACTTCAGAACGTGAAAATCAAGAAAACAGGGTCTGGGTTGTCAATTAACTTACAAATTTGGCTCTGGGTGAAGAGGGATAGCAGCCATCAGCCTTAAATGCTTCTTTGATGAGGTATGAAGGACTAAGCATAACCCCAAGAAAAATATTCCAGTGGAGAATTCTAAGAATCGAGAGAGGTGAACACGTTGCAGCTTAATCTCATCCAGATCGTTATTTAATTTGCTTCGGTTACTGTGAAATCTAATCAGTTTAGTGGCTCTTTTTCCATACTATTTTTTGTGTTATTAGGATATACGTTGCAATTTATTTCCCTTGAAAGTAACCCCTACTTTAATTTTACAATCCTTTCCACCTTTTGTGTGTGTGCACGTGTGTGCACGTGTGTACAGACAGGCTCACCTGAATGTGTGCATATGGGTGACTTATTCAACAGCCCTCCCTCCATGTTTTGTTTTCTGAGACAGTCTCTGAGCCTGGACATGGCTGGGAGCAGCTAGCCAGTGGGTCCTAGGATCCCCTGTCTCTGAACCTCCGGTACTGGGGTTACGAGCCTATACCCACACATCTAGCTGTTTACATGGATGCTAAGGAACTGAGCTCAGCTCCTCGTGGTTGTGCAGCCAGCACTTTACCCGCTGAGCTTACAACCAGGCTTTTCTTCCTTTATCCTAACCTTCCACCTATCCTCCTTTGAAACTTCTTTGAAAGTACTGAAAAGTAGAGTTTGCTGAGCTTTTACATACTCTGAAGTAGAAGCAGCACTCAGATCATATCAGAGGGTGTAAAACCTAGTAAGAGCTCCGGAGGGCCTATTCAAGTGACTATGAAAGGTGCACACTGTCCTAGGTTAAACAGCGTAGAATAAACCTGCCTGTGTTTTCAGTTTATGTAATAGTAATCATCTAAGCCCATCTCTCTGGTTTGTCTCCCTTCTGTAGAAGTGTGATCCATGTTGTTCTATGGTGCAGTAGATGATTGCTATTCAAGCTCTATTCCTCATATATACACCAGCTCCATTTATACACTCTTCTATTAGAAGTCATTATATGTGTTTTGGGGCAACATGCATAAATACACATTTATGGCTATGTACTTAGAGAAGTAGAATTGCTATTAAAAAAAGATTTGGCACAATCAATTGTACTTTTAATATCCTCCTTTGTTAAATCATTTTGTTTTATTTTGTTGTTTGGTTTGCAATATAGTCTCACATAGAATAGACAGATCTTGAACTCACTGTGTAGAACTAGGATAATCTCAGACTTATGATTATCCTGACTCCCTCTTCCCTTCCCTCCCAAGTGCTGGGAAGATAGACATGTACTAACATGTCTAACTCTTAACATTTTATTGATGCTGTTTGCTCATTTGTCTATTGATAGTTTGAACTTTCATTCTCTTAACAGTTTATGCTGAATGACTAGATTCTTTAAGAGAATTTTCTCACATACTTAGGTATTTATAGTGAGTAGGGGCACATGTGTCATGACAGGTATGTGGAGATCCGTGAACAACTTTGCTCTGATTTTCATAGAAATGGCAACATTTCATTATCTTTGTATTGTTTGTTATATCCAGACATCTCCTTAATTCTTTTTTTTTTTCTTTTTGGTCTTTTTGAGACAGAATCTCCCTATATCCCCAGCTGGACTGGAACTTACTACGTAGACCAGGCTAGCCTGTGACTCACAGAGATCCACCTGCCTCTGCCTCTTGAGTGTTAGGATTAAAGGCATGTGCCACAACACACAGTCTTAGTTCTTACTACTAATTTTTTCATATAAATTCTTAATTTGCATATTCCTATGCATTGTATACTCTGTTATGTAATATACAATGTACATTGTATGTACATTGTATATTACATAACAGAGCCTGTTATGCAAATGAAGAGCATGTGCTCTCTCATCCAGAGGAAGGAGGCATCTTATCAGGAAAGCAGAAACTCCTTACTGCAGTAGGTCTCGTTAATTTGTTTTGAGTGATCTTTTAGGAATTTATAGTTAAGAGAGGAAAGACTTGTTAAGTTCCTTGAAATTTACATATTCATAAACCCCAGGATTTGAAAAAAAAAAATCTTGAATTCAAGAATAAGTCAATCTTCAATAGGGTCAAATTATAACACTCATAAAAATATGTGATAAACATATACTATTGCTTAAATTCATTAACTGGTGAGGAAACTTATAAAATAGTAAAACCAGGGGGCTGGAGAGATGGCTCAGTGGTTAAGAGCACTGACTGCTCTTGCAAAGGACCAGGGTTCAATTCGCACCACCCACATGGCAGCTAACAACTGTCTCTAACTACAGTTCCAGGTGATCTGACGCCCTCTTCTGACTTCTGTGGGCACTTCATAACACTGGTGTGCTTACATGTATGTAGGCAATACACTCCCACACATAACATAAAAAGGAATAAATAAAATATTTTTAAAGTGTTAAAAACAGATCAAAAGAAAAATGAAGCACAAGTACAGTTACAGAGATTCACAAATGCTGAAATAAATCTGCTCATAGATACAAAGTAAATCATATCCACTAGAAATAAAATGTAATATTTGACTCATTGATCTCCCAGGGGAGCAAACAACCATAAATTCACTAGACTGAAATTCATTTGTATCTCAACACCCAAAAGTCATTTTGCATGACCATCAGGTCTTTACAATTTACTATTATGAAATTCTGCTCCACTATGTGAGAGCATAGAACATTGCATGGAATGCACATTAAATAATCAAATGTCTGTTCAAAAAATCCTTTTAGCATTTTATTTATTATTTTTCTTTCATGTGTATGAGTGTTTTGATGCATGTAGTAAGTGTACCCATGTCATGCAATGCCTGTGGAGGTCAGAAGAGGGCATTGGATCTCCTGGAACTGGACGGTTGTTAGCTACCATGTGGGTGCTGGGAATCAAACCTAGGTCCTCTGCAAGAACTGTCGGTGCTCATAACCACTGAGTCATCTCCCCAGCCCTACTATTGAAAAAATTATGATTGCTAGCCAACTGTGGTGGCTTATTCATGTAATTTCAACACTCAGGAAAGCTGAGGTAATTATCTTCATAAAAACATATTTATTTTTAAGTAATTGTTTGGTGACATTTTCTGTGGAGATATGAACAGACATCTATTCACCCCAGAGAAGAGATCAACAACAGACCAAAGAAATTATCCACCCATCCTCCTTGCTGAATCAAGGAGTTTACTTGACTTACCTACAGAGATAAATCAGCTGCATCATCCTATAAAGCCCACTCCAGCATGGCTGACGACTCATGCAATCTGCAAGCCTGGAGTTTCCTGCCCAGCTTGCACCTCTACTGTAGAGTATCTCCTGTCTTCCAGCAAGTTTTCACTCCTTACATGAATCCCTGGTAGAGACATCATAAATCTGTCAACTTTCTAAGCTTTCAGAATCTTGTGGGTTTCATGAGACTTGCAGGTCTTACAAGCACCCTCATTTCTGGGAGAGGGGGCTAGTGTTTCAATTTAGAGGCATAGCTATACAACAGTGGCCTAATTTCAAACCCATTCCAGCAACTGACTAAATTATTTTCCATGTAAGGAATATAAGAAGACAGATTAACTCTTATTGTCTCCACTTTAAAAAAAAATATTGATTTCAGCAAGGCATGGTAGCACACACCTTTAATCCCAGCACTCAGGAGGCAGAGGCAGGCAGATCTCTGTGAGTTCAAGGGCAGCCTGGTCTACATAGGGAGCTTCAGGCCAGCTGGTACTAAAGGGAGACCCTGCCACTATATATATATATATATATATATGTATTGATTTCAGAATTTCATACGTGTTTTGATCAGATTCACTTTTTGACTATGCTTGAGTTGTGTGACACATGAGAAACTGTTCTGTAGTTTAAATTCCTCAAACAAGGATGTAAACATCAACAATACCCTTCTACACACACAAAAAAAAATATAGACATTTCACATGCATACACACATGTATACACAAGTACACACATACACATATGCACACACAGATGCATATATGCATGCATACTACACATAAATCTGGTCTCCATGCTAATAAACAAATTATTGGGGTGGAAATGTGAGCTGTGAGGTCATTGACATATGAAACTAAGTATGAAACAATAGCTCTCAGTCTGGTTGCATATTCTAACAACTTAAGATAAAAATCCTAAAGGACTAGCCATTAAGCTGCATTTTTAGAAATGCCAATTCACTTGCTTTCCCTGTTGTTGACTTTTAAAAACATTTCCAGTTGATTTTCGCATACAGCTACTCCTGAGGCTCGCTTGTTGTAAGGCTCCTAATGAAAAGTAGAATTGGGGCTGCAGAGACGGCTCTGAGGATGAGAATTCTTCCTATGCATCCTGGATGCAAATTTTCAGGACCCAGGAAAACAAACAAGGTATGGACACTCATGCCTGAGCCCCAGGGTTTTGGAGGGCGCAGAAAAAGTAGGATCCCTGCACCTTGCTGGCTGCCAGGCTAGCTCAAAGTTAAATGAGAGACCATTTCTCAATGGATTATAGCAAGACCCTTTGTGTCTTCCTGTTCCCGGAAAAACAGCATCCATCTTCCTGGGGATAAGAGAGCTATATGAAATAAAAGTTATGAAAAGAGCTGAGTCCTTCCTTGAAGATATTTTCAGAAACGTGAGGACAAGTGGAGACTTCCATAGACAAAGACAAGTAAGGAGTTCTAATTGCAGGTTTCTTGGTGAGGAGTCAAAGTCGAAGTGCAAAGAATCAAGTGTGGGATCAGCTTCATGAATGCTTGCACTAGACCTGCATGCTGAGGATGTAGGCGGCTGGGGTCCTCATTTCTTGGAATCTGTGTTAAAACATGTTGACAAAACAACTTAAAGGAGCCACGGTTTACTGAGCTCCCACTTCCAGGTTAGTAGGAAAGTCAAAGGGTAGAGCTTGAAGGAGCAGGACTTGGTTCATCTATGGTCAAGAGTACGGAGAAGGGTCTGGAGAGATGGCTCAGTGGTTAAGAGCACCACCGACTGCTCTTGCAGAGGACCCGGGTTCGATTCCCAGCACCCGAATGGCGACTAAGAACCGTCTTTAACTCAAGTTCCAGGGGAACCAAAACACCCTCTTCTGACCTCCGAGGCATTGCACAACACGGTTGCACCAACCTACATGCAGACAGTACACTCATACACGTAAAAATAATAAATATTTTTTAAAAAAGAGTACAGAGAAAAGTTATGTTTATGCCAGCGCTAAGATCACATCCTGTACTCTTACAAAGCCCAGGATCCCCTATCCTGGGACTGTGCAGCTCATGGTAGAGCAAGTCTTCCCACCTCAACTAAGATTCTCCTCCACAGAAATGCTCCTAGATTTTCTCGTTGTTGATTAGTACTATGACTCACAAATGAAATAAATAATCTTCAGAGTCCAGCACACATTAAAAATGAGTAGCTCCTTATTATATTAAAAAACAACAGCCACCTTGCTTGACATGGTGGCACATGCCTTTAATCACTGCACCCTGGAGGCAGAGGCAGGCAGATCTCTGTGATTGAGGATGGCCTGGTCCACCGGAGTTCCATGCAGCACATGAGACTGGACAGATCACCAGTTCAGGACGCTGGGCCAGATCAACAGCGACAGGAAGGGTCAGTCTGGTCTTAGCGGGTCTGGTCTTAGCGTGGTAACATTCATGCCTGCTATGTGCCCTGAAAATCCTGGATCCCAAAGAGGGACTCTGGGGTATTTGAAATCCTGTGGTCTTAATCTTGTGAACTACTGTAATATATAGTGATTGGGCGCTTTTAACAAAGCTAACTTACTTTACAACTTATTCCTTAACATACATGAAATAAAATTCATTATTTTTGATGTATAGCTTGGATTTTATATCAGGCATGATTGTTAACTGTAGATTCTCTTTTTCACAAGCCCTGCATCAGTTTAAGGAAGTTCTATATTAAACCTAGTTTGCTGAGAGTTCTTATTCTTTATTCATAATCAAAAACAAATGTTGAATTTTATCAAACACATTTCTTTTTCCATTTAGTCTTAGCATTTACGATCTGTGTCTACCTTTGAGTAATATGATATTCTTACATGTAGTTTATTTACCTTACATTCAAGTCTTTCTAATTCTCCCTTCCCATGTATTGTTTTATTGGTTTTGCTAAAGCCCAAAACATATCACTACTCATTTTCCTTCAGACTATTAATCTTTTATAGTAATTTAAAGTAACAACTACTGAATCTTATGTTTACCTTCATTTACTCTTGTGCATTTTATTTCTTTGTGGACCTCAGTGTTTCTGCCTGGCACCTTATTGCTTTTGCCTGGATTAGATGATTTCCCATTATGTGACTACAGATTTCCTGGTAATTAGTTCTCTACATTTTTGAGATGTCTTTATTTCTTCTCATATTAGGAAGACACTTCTAGGGTAAAATTCTAGGTTGGGGCTTGAGAGCTGACTCAGTGGGTAAGGATGCTTATTCTGCAAGCCTGAGGATGTGAGTTCAAATCCTCAGCACCCAGTTAAAAGCCAGGCATGACTGTGTCTGAACTTCAGCACTGGAACATGCAAATTCTGAGAGCTCACTGGTTAGCCTGCTTGGGGGAAACAGTGAGCTTCCACATCAGTGAGATAGCCTGTGTCAAGGGAACAAAGTGTGTATGTGTGTGAGGAGAGAGAAAGAGAGAGAGAGAGAGAAATTTTGGATTGACAACATTTTTGCTGCTTGCCAATGCTTTCAGATTAGAATGCCTTTGTTTTCTAATGTCCATAGTATTGATGAATGTCTACTTTCTTTTTTTTTTTTTCTTTTCTTTTTTTTTTTTTGGTCTTTTCGAGACAGGGTCCCCCTGTAGCCTCGGCTGTCCTGGAACTCGCTCTGTAGACCAGGCTGGCCTTGAACTCACAAAGATCTGCCTGCCTCTGACTCCTGAGTCTTAGGATTAAAGGCATGTGCCACCACACCCAGCTGATGAATGTCTACATTCTTATGTTTCTTTCTCTGTATAGAACTCATTTTCTCAGAATGTCTTCATGGTCTTTTCTTATCTTGTTTTCTGCAATTTAAATGTGATTCTCTCTCTCTCTCTCTCCTCTCTCTCTCTCTCTCTCTTTCTCTCTCTCTTCATGTGTGTGTGTGGTGTGTGCATTTTCTTTGAAAGTTTATGTTGCCTGGTACTCTGAGCATCTTAGATAGATGTTTTCATTAGTACCTTCATTACTTTGGAAATATGATATTGCTTCTTACATTTCTTTCCCTCACCTTTCTCTGTTCTTTCTGGATTTTTCTAGAATTTCCATTAAGAGTATGTCTTACCATTAGGCATCATCACACAGACCTTCCAAACTCTATTCTGTTTTCTTTTGTTTACGTATTCGTCTACTCTCCCCTAAACTACCTTTTCTCTTTAGCTAACAGCTATAGAAATTTCTGCTGATCTACATCACATTGATTAATACTTTCCTTGACTCTGCAGAGTCCCAGGTGAGTGAGTGTCCCTCTTTCAAAATGCATGTTTTTCCCATAGCCTCAGGGTATGAATTTGTTTGGAAAAATAGCATTGCTCCGGATATAATTTCGTTAAGATAGAGTCAAGATGAAGTAAACTGAGATTTTAATCCAGTTTGACTAATGTGTTTATAAGAAAAGGTGAAGAGAGAGATACAGAGAAGTATTAGCCCCCGACAAAGCCACAAAACTTGCAGGCAGTGATAGCGAAGACAGAGGCAGAGTGTGGAGATAAGCTTGCAAAACCCAGGACCAGGGAGAACTGCGGTCCAGCATGCGGCATGCATGTAAGTAGGCCATGCGCAGATGGTGGCAGGGACTGAGGTGATGTCCCCACAATTAAAAAATGCCATGGACGCTGGCAGCTGCTGAAAGAGGACAACAATCCATGGGACAGATTCTCCTGTTCACTTCCCAGGAAAAAAAAAAAAAAACCACCATGCCGATGCCTTGATGTTGGGCTGCTTGTTCTGTACTGCTATAAAGAAGTCAGTTCCTGTCATTTCAAGCCTGCCAGTTTGGCATATTTGGTTCTGGAACTGGAGTTCTCCTGGAATTGGAGTTTCAGATGGTTCTTGGCCGCCATGTGGGTGCTGGGGATCGAACCCGGGTCCTCTGTAAGAGCGGTCGGCGCTCTTAACCGCTAGGCTATCTCTCCAGCCCCAGGAAGGGTTTCTTTTGTTCACAGTTTGAGGGTACAGCCCATCATGGTGGGAAGGCATGACAGCAGGAGCCTGAGTCAGTTGGTCACACTGAGTGTGTATAGTTTGTCATGTTGGTATACATCTATAATCCTAGGACTCTGGAGATAGAGGTCAGAGGTTCAGTAAATTAAGGTCATTCTTAGCTACGTAGTAAATTCTCGGACAGTCTGGGCTACATGAGACACTTCTTAACCCCCTTCCTCCATCTCAAGGAAGCAGCAGAGATAAATGAATGGTTGTACATGGTTGGTTCTCATCCGTTTCTCTTTTTATTCCGTCTTGGAAGCCATCCCATGGTATGGTGTCACTGACATACATGATGGGTCTTCCCTCAGTTAAACCTCTCTAGAAACATCTTCAAAGACACATCTGGAGGTGTGTTTCCTAGGTAAGTCTAAACCCAGTCAAGCTGACAATGAAGATTAATCATTTAGATATATTTAGATATATTAAAGCAGAACTGTTTTAATTAATTATGCTACATTTGAAGATCGTTCCCAATATTAAGAGCCACCATGATTTACATAGCATTTGAGACTTGGCTAAGCACAATAAATGCGTGTTTCATAGATTCATGAATCACACTGACTTAAACAAAAGAATTATGTTTTCCTCATGAACAGGTATAAAACGAAGAAACAAAAAAGAACATTAAATCATGCTAATAGTCTCACTGAAATCATTTCAAGTACTCTTGAAGAATACAGCTAGGAAAATATTTTGGCAACAGGTAAGCACAAATTCTAGGCCAGTGTTACAGCTATTGAAGGTTTCTAGTCTAGTAATAGATAATCTACTTAAATACTTAGCTAAAAAATATGTAATTTACAAATTCATCATGATGAATTTTAAATATAAGATGCAAGCAGCATTAATATATTTAAAATACTCTGTCATATTCTTTAATTAAAATAAAGTTATACCCTTATTTTAATATGATTCAAATCAAAGCTCCCTAAAGTTGGGGGGTGTCTTTCTGTGGTCATAGTGATTGATGCCACATGTCCCTAGTTGTGATAAATCCATTTTGCTGAATTCAATTATAAATCTAAGTCCTACTTGAAATGATGATATCTAGATACTTCATAAAGCAAGGACAGTCTCTGATGTGAGATTACAGAGTCTTGGCATAAGTTATCAAATCCATATTACTTGGAGAATGATAATTCTTGTAAGGAGGGTCAAAATAACATTAGTTAAAAGATCTTTGAGTTTTGGTGACTCTTTGGAAATTAACTAGGAAGAACATACTCTCCACTTTAAAACAATAAGAAAAAATACTTGGTTAACTTTTGATTTTTCTTAGGCTTACCTGAGATTTGTGATTCCAGGGGAGTCCCACGCCCTCTTCTGACCTCCGCGGCATTGCGCCACATGGGTGCACAAACCTACATGCAGACAGTACATTCATACACATTGAAAAAAAAAAAGAGTCCTGGGCTGGCAGAGAAGGGATGACAGGTGAAAGGAAATGTGGAAAAAGGAGCCGACAGGAATGGAGGCAGAGGCAGAGGCAGGCGGATCTTTGTGAGTTCAAGGCCAGCCTGGTCTACAGAGTGAGTCCAGGACAGCTGGGGCTACAGGGAGACCCTGTCTTGAAAAGACCAAAAAAAAAAAAGATTTTACCCATGGAAGGCTTTAAATTATGAAAACACAAGTTCATTTGAAAGAAGAGTGCCTAAGTTGAGAATGCTGCTGGGCCGGAGTCCGTGCTTAAAAACAAAACAAGGGCTGGAGAGATGGCTCAGCAGTTAAGAGCACCAACTGCTCTAGCAGAGGACCAGGGTTCGATTCCTAGCACCCACATGGAAGCTAAGAACCATCTTTAACTCCAGTTCCAGGGGAATCCTCCATTGTACGACACGGGTGCACCAACCTACATGCAGACAGTACACTCATACACATAAAAATAAATAAATAAATAAAAAATAAAAACAAAACAAAAGGGACGATTAAAAGCAACTGCCTAGGGAATTGTCTTCCTGTGTGGAGCTACAAGAACACACAGAGACAACTACAGCTGTGTTAAAAGAGGACCAGGCTACATCTTGACCGGCAGTGGAGCTTAGCAGCATTGTCTACACAGAACTGGCTTTGCAGGCATACAACATACAAGAGGGAAGGGGTCAGAGAGTCATACACCGGTGTTTCAGAAAGCCACTGAAGTCAGACAATGTGTGATAGAGTTGTACTTTCTGCAGGGAGACTCTGGAGTCAGTGCATCAAGCTATAAAGATGAAACCTAAGTTTAAATGGAGACGCTAAAATTACGGAGATGCCATCAGCAGAGGACAGCTAATGAGGAAGGCTGCAAGTCCCAGGAGGAGCTGGCCTGAGAGGCTACAGGGTCAGCAGGCAGCAGCGCAGAGGGGCGGGACTACAGAAGGCTATTGTAACCTAGATGATGTCAGGAAGAGTTCCAGACGCCAGGCATGGAACCTCTGGATTGGTGATCACCCTGCGGGGTCCTTATTTTCCTCTTTTTTAATCTTTCCTTGTCGCACTTCTATTTCTCCCACTTAGAATGTGAATGTTTATTCTGCGTCATTATATATTGGAAATAAATAACATTTTTATGAGGCTCACAGTTTGTCTTGTGACTGAGAAGAGAATTTGCTCTTTGGATTTTGAAACTCTGTTGGGACTGTTGAGGATGGAAACCTTTAGGGGGGGAAATTAATGTATTATCAGATTAAAATGAGTCTTTAGGGACCAGTGGTGGAATATTATGATTTCATGTGATGTTCGGGAGTCAATTTGACAAAGGATAGAATTTGCAATGGTTAATCTTGACTGGATCTAGAATCACCTAAGAAACATATCTCTGAGTGTGTCTATAAGGGCACATCTCTGAGTGTGTCTATTAGGGCACCTCAAAAAAGTATATCAGAAGATTGAACAATCATCTTCAATGTGGGTGGCACCATCCCATAGGCTGGGATTCTGGACAGAATAAAATGAAAGAAAAAGGAGAAAGTGAACTGAGCATCAGCATCTTTCCACTTTCTGACTGTAGATGGAGTGTAACCAGCCAGAAATCAAAGAACCATTATGAAGTCAGATTTTTTTCATTGTCCAAAATCCATGTTACTTCTTTCTTGACCCCAAGCCTTTAAGTTAGATAACTACCAACCAACTTGATTTATTTATCTTTGTTCTTGTCAGTCTCCATGTTGTTCCCCATCTTTCACAGTAGCCTTGTTGAAAGGTTGACCCTAATCACAGCCCATCCTTAGTACCTACCACAGCATATATTCCAAACTTCTTAACATGGAAAGACATGGAAGGCTGATGATCTTCTAGATTTTTCTCCTACCTTTATTTCACGCATGCCTCTGTTATTTCCCGCCATGCATCCAAGTTGAAAATACCAAACACATTTTAGTATCTTTAATCCTTACACAGACACACACAGACACACACAGACACACACACACATATACACACAGACATACACACACATACACACACACACACACACACACACACACACACACACACTACTATCTACAAATTTTCATCTTTGCTAATGTCACACTGGCTGCAGCACCATCCCACCTTCCTCTCTCCAGTTCATCCATTTCTCCAGAATCAGTTTGGGGTCACTGCCTCTGAACAGTTCATTGTTCTAAGTTGGTGATTTGTTGCTCTTCAGAGTTCTATAGCATCTTGCTATTTGCCATTTATGTCTCTGCCTCTTTCCAGATTAAACATATTTCTCAAGAACAAACAGAATTCTAATTTAACATTAAAGAATGTACTGTGATAAGAAATCAGCATAATTTCATTTTTGATGAATGAAACAACATGCACAACTCCATCAGTACTGCTTGGGCAGCTAATGTGCTCACCAGCTGGCATGGGACCTGGCTACCTCTGTTACTTTCATAGCTTTTCTCTTCCCAGTGCTGGGATCTAGAAGGGTCCTTTCCTGAATCCCCGCTTAAATTCCTCTTTGTTTTGGACAGCTTCCATCATAGCCTCATGTTGTGACATTCACCCTTGAGCTGTGCACCATTGTGGGGTCTTTGGTTTCAAACTCTACCCTGGTTCTAGGTCTTCTGATTCTTGCTGAGGCTTGACCTCTTTTGCCCAAACACCTCACACTCTCAGAACTCCGCCGTCCTTTCTTTCCGTTGGCCTTATCCCTTCACTCCCCAAACTTGGCTATTTGCTTTTTCTGGATTGCCACATAACTTACATCAAACTGCCTGGCAGAGTGTTAATCCTAGCCATAATGCCTGTTCATACGCTTTTCACAGCCAATGTGAATAACCAAATCTTCTGTACCTGACATCAACCAAACTTCCTGGTTTAAAATTTGTGATAATTTTCAAGACTATGCATGTCCTAACTTCCCACAAAAAAAAAAAAAAAAAAAAAAAAAACCTAAGCATTGCCCAGAAAATCTGTCTCAACCATAAATTATGCTTCACACTATCTACAGAGTCCTGGTAAAGTCAGCATGGGTAGGCAGCCTGAAACATCTGGAGCTGCTCTGTGATTGTAGGCAGGTTTTTTTTTTTCTGCTTGCACTCTACCTTTTCCAGTTTCAGTGGTGTGAAATCCTGGTCACTTTTACTGACTAGTTTATGTGGGTGGTAATCGGACTTCTTGGGGAAGCAGATTCTCTGGCTTACAGACTGGGAAGGGATGGATTTCTAATGTTAATTGGTCTCCTAAAAATTCTTATGATATCACGAACCTCTAAAAATTTTATTAACCCATAGTTTTAGTGTTCACCAACTAACATCTTTTACAGCTGATCTGTTCCCTACAAAATATATATATATATTTTAATTTTTTTGGTCTTTTTGAGACAGGGTCTCCCTGTAGCCCCAGGTGGCCTGGAACTCATTCTGTAGACCAGGCTTAAAGGATGCATTTGAGGTTTCATTTATTGCCTAATTCTGAAATACGTACAAAGAAACAACTTTCATAATCCACATATGAATAAACTTCTTTCCTTTGGCGAATAATTATTCTGATTACAGATTCCAATGTCCAGTATCGTTGAATATTTTACCCTTATTTTTCTCATTTATTTATTTTAAAGTATTTGTATTAATTATTTGGGAAATTCATAAAATGTACTTAGATCATATACACCCCCAGTCATCTCCACCCCACATCCCTAAGATCCCCCTAATTTTGTGTCTTCTTTTTTCATTGAATAATCCATTGACTTCAATTTATGTTGCCCACATAATCCTGGGTGTTCCGCCATTCACTGGAGCATGGTTAATGTACCAGGGACCACACTCTTGAAGAAAACTGATTATCACTCCCTCAGAAGCCATCAACTCTCCATAGCTCTTCTATGAGGGCTGAGGACCCATAATTACCCTTATTGCATAAGAACACTTGAATATAAGTAATGAAAGAACTATGTGTGCTAAAAGCCTAAAGGGTATGTTCTTGGAGATGACCATGACTCATTCTCTAATAATCACTGTAGGGAGGTCACTCATAGCTCAAGCTCCAAATACTTCAAGAGCAACCACTATGCCACTATGTAGCATTGTCTGTGGCTTTTCCAGGTCCCATGAGATCTCACATCTATAAGAAACTCCCTAGATACCTACCCACTATCCCTTTAAAATAAGTGTATTGAGAAAGATTAATGATTTGCTTAAAAAGTTGGTAAAAAAAAACACTTTTATTAAATGTTTTGTTGCACTCAATCTTTTCAATCTATCAATTCATTTAAAAGATATCTCCTGATTA
Source organism: Rhizomys pruinosus (assembly GCA_009823505.1). Lineage (NCBI taxonomy): Eukaryota > Metazoa > Chordata > Mammalia > Rodentia > Spalacidae > Rhizomys > Rhizomys pruinosus. The sequence continues at coordinate 3,982,414 of VZQC01000855.1, read as the reverse complement.
CTAATAGGTGTTCTTCCTGGGGTATGAAATACTGAATAGGAACGTTGATCTTAGCTCAGATCAGTGAAGTGTTTGTTTCACCACTGATCACAGTGGGACTGTCCAGTTGCATAGTGGAATAGATGACAAGGGGCCACTCATGGGTCAGTTGTTTTCTGTGGCCATATTAGCACTTATTCTGGAAATACTTGTTATTTAAGACTTAATGCTCTGTCTCTGGATTCTATCAAATCCCCTTTTACTATAGCTTCAGCCTAGCATGAAAAGTGACACAATCCCCCTTGAACCTTCATCTTGATTATGAACTCACTCAGGACAAGGACCACACTATCCCAGGCCTAAACAGTCACAAAAATTCAGATAAAGAATTATTTCTGGAGATTAATACATGCCTTCGTTACTTGTTTAATGAGTAGCTATTATCCATTCCCCCACATACTTAGCAATGCTTGAGAAACTAGGAGTACTCCCAACGAATGATGGAAGATACTGGCATCTAGAAAGACCAGGGATGTTGCTTCCTATGCTATGAGATCAATCAGTCTCTTTCCCCACCCCATCAAATAGTTATTCAGGTGGCAAGTCAGTTCTTTGAGGTAGAGGACCTCTATGCCAGGGTTGCTGTAACCGCCTACAAGCAGAAGTTGCCAGGGCAATCTTATAGCAGGTGTCACTCAGACAGGCTCATTTCATGCAGCTACCATGGCCTACAGCTTAGTTCAAGCTGTCGAGAATTGTCAGATGTCCTTTCTATAAAATAGATTCGTAGAAGCAGAAACCCAAATAGTAGTTACAAGGTAGTGGGAGAATTGGGAAGTGAGGGAGTTGTTATTAAATGAGAATTTTGGTTATGTAAAATGAATAACTCTTAAGACCTTCCAGACAGTGCCTGCAGTTAACAAACTTAATACTTTGCTCAAAGGATAGATTTCACGTTCAGTGTGCTTAATGCACACACTCAGGAGGAACAAAGAAATCTTGTAGGTGATAGATATACTCTGATAATATCATATACATATGCATGTATGTCCAAGGTCATCAGATTATATGCAATGATCATATACAAATTTCTCTATATAGCAATTAATTTTCAAGTTATTTATAAAAAAACAAATAATCTATTACCCATAGAGCAATACTGTCTCTTTAAGCCCAGAATACATTAGTATAATTATTTTCTACAGAATCAAATGCAAAGCTTTTAAAGGATCCCAAGTCCTCTCCTTCATTCCAGATTCATGTGTAATAAGGACATGTGTTAATGCACTTAAATATATACTTAAAATAAAGAATACCCAGTCATTAATATGGAGATTTTTTTATACACCATCATCCAATATCCTCAATGACATGTAAAACTTCTATTAATAACAGCTATATTTCATTACATGTGATAATAAATAAATCATAAATAGAAATATCTAAATTGCAAATATCATCAAGATATCATTTAAAATAACCTGTGAAAGTGTTCATGTTTTGGGCCAGGTGTGGTGGCACATGCCTTTAATCCTAGCACTTGGGAGACAAAGGCAGGCAGATCTTTATGAGTTCAAGGCCAGCCTGGTCTACAGAGTGAGTTCCAGGACAGCTGGGACTACAGGGAGACCCTGTCTCAAAAAGACCAAAAAAAATAAATAAATAAAAAATAATAAAAAATAAAATAAAATAAAACATTTTGACATGTTTTCTATTATTAAAAGCTGAAAAACAAATAGCCAGGGCATGGTGGCACATGCCTTTAATCCTAGCACTTGGGAGGCAGAGGCAGCCGCATCTTTGTGAGTTCAAGGCCAGTCTGGTCTACAGAGTTAGTTCCAGGACAGCTGGGGCTACAGGGTCTCCCTGTCTTGAAAAGACAAAAAAAAAAAAAAAAAAAAAAAAAAAAGCTGAAAACATCCTAATGGGCATGTATTTAAGTTTTCTTTATTTGCGAATATGTTTTTGGGGGTTTTCTTTTTTGTCTTTTTGAGACAGGGTCTCCCTTTCAGTCCCAGCTGGCCTGGAGTTCACTATGTAGACCAGGCTGGCCTTGAACTCACAGAGATCCACCTGCCTCTGCCTCCCCTCCTGACTGCTGGGATTAAAGCCATGGGCCACCACTCCCGGCTATCTGAGTATGTGTAAACTTTAGGAAATAGTGGTGGGGGAGAGGGGAAGAATGGGAGGGGAGGGGAGGAAGGAGTTCGATTAAAATACATTATAGCATATATGAAATTCTCAGTCAATAAAAAGAGGAAAAGTAGATAAAACAAACAGAAAAAAAAAACATGTTTGTCTTCCATTGCTGTGACAAAACACTCTGACCGACACCAACTTGGGGAGGAAAGGGTTTATTCAGCTTACATCTCCTGGGTCACAGTTCATCACTCAGGGAGCCCAAGGCAGGAACTCAGGGCAGGAACCTGGAGGCAGGAGCTGAAGCACAGGCCATGGAGGAATGCTGTTCACTGGCTTGCTCCCCTGGCTCGTGCCCAGCCCTCCTTATGTATACAACAACCTGCCCAGGGTGGCACTACTCATTGTGGGCTGGGCCCTCCCACACTGCTGGACCATCAAGACAATACTCCACAGATGTGGCCACAGGCCAATCCAATGGAGCCAATTCCCCAATTGAGGCTCCCTCAACCCAGGTGTGTCAAGTTGACACTAAAGCTATCCAGCACAATGACAAACACACTTCTTACCCTACAAGCTTGGGAAATATCCCATAAGAAACTAGGAAGCATAAATCTTAAATATTCCCAACAGAGTTGCAATAGTATCCTTTGAAAATAGAGATGTTAAATTCATCCAAGAGAATGTGACAAACCAGGATCTTTGCTTGAAATAACATCAACTTGGTTGTTTAACTGCTCAAAATCTTTATGCCAAATTTGTCAAAAATGTCAATGTAATTGTGCTACAATGGTAATACAATGAATAAAAATCAGTTTGTGTATCACAGGCTGCTAAGCCAATGAATAACTGTCACCCAAATAGCCCACGCAATTAAAAAAGCATAAAAACATAATATATATAATTATAAGTAACCATCCCTCTTTAAATTTGAATCCTCTACTACTTCATGGTCTTCAAAATTTATAACCTTGAGAGACACATATTGTTTCCCTGTCGCTTAACAACAAGAATACAGAGTTAATAAAACTGACTAACAAGCACTAGTTTATATCAAAGGAAACCAAACCCAGTAATCTGCATTCAAGGCCCATATCATTCCCGCCACAAGCCAAGGACAGGAAACTGTCATCAGTTGATCGAAGAAGCAAAGTATGCTATCACCTTCCTATTTCCTTAGGCTACCCATACATCACCCAGTCCCTCTAAGGATCTTCAGGATAAAACAAAGTAGAAAAACAGAAGTCTCCCCAAATCCACCAAGGCATTGAGTTTAACCATCTGACACAGCTTCATTTAGTATCTACCATCTTCAGTGTGGATGCACCATCCCATTGGGTCACCAGCTAGCCTAATCCTGCTTGGTCTGTGACCTAGAACTGCCTTTGATCAGCAGCAAATGTGGTTTGTGGAACTGACTGGCTTTAGATGCCAAAAAAAAAACAAATACGAGGATTTTTTTTTTTTTTTGGAACTACACAAACACTGGGAATGCTTACTAGCAACCACAGAGTTAGCGTATTTGATCTTCAAGGCTTGACATCAAGACAAGGTTTTTAAAGTATTCTCATATTTGGCTTGCTTTCGATTTAGCATTTTAGATGTTTATAGATATTGTAGTTAATAATATTGACACATAGGACAGGAGACCTTTTGCAAAGGGAAAACATGCCATTTTCAATAACAAACTAGCATGAAGTGTGGAACTTCTCAATCCTGAATCATAATAAAACCTCTCAGACAGTAAGGAGGAAGGATATGCTCTCTTCCCCCCCCTCTCTCTCTGTGTGTGTGTGTGTGTGTGTGTGTGTGTGTGTGTGTGTGAGTGAGTGTAGAGGCCAGAGTCAGCCCTGGCATGCCCTGTTCTCTCACTCTGCCTTATTTCCCTGAGGCAGCATCTCTCAGTGGGCCTGGAGCTGGACTGGTGACCAGCAAGCCCCATAGAGCCACTTCCATCTCTTCCGGGCAATACTAGAATTACAAATTTAGCTATGACCCCTCTTGGCTTTTTATGTTGGTGCTGGGATATTAATTCAGATCCTCATATTTGTGCAGCAAGTGCTCTTACTCCCTGAGCCATTTCTCCAGGCCAAAGAATGCTTTTGAAAGAACATCCTCAGTCCTAAGTCAGATAGAATCAGAATTTTGGGGTGTGTGCAGAGAGCACAGTTACTATTTTTCAACCTTGGGGTTTGATTACAATATACAAGAAGTGTTGAAAAAAAATGTGTTAGTGATGGTTCAAGGCAGACTGTTCTCTCAGTGAGGCTCTCGGTTCTGATACTGTACACTGACAAACTCGTAGGTTGGGGCTGGAGAGATGGCCTAGTGGTTAAGAGCGCCGACTGCTCTTGCAGAGGACCCGGGTTCGATCCCCAGCACCCACATGGCGGCTGAGAACCGTCTTTAACTCCAGTTCTAGGGGAATCCGATGCCCTCTTCTGACCTCTGCAGCATTGCACGACACGGGTGCACAGACCTACGTGCAGACAGTACATTCATACACATACAAAATAATAAAATTTAAATAAAAAAAAACTCGTAGGTTGTCTCACTTTGAATTTCTTCACCAGTGATGCAGCATAACTAGTACATAACCACCTGATAGTGCTCTGAGGACAAAGGGAATGTTTGAAATGCATTTATTGTGCAAAAGGGTTAATGTTACTCTAAGACTCAAGCAATCTATGGAATTCTCTAAAAATAAAGAATTTCAGATCTGAAACAAGTAAACAGACTGTCTTCAGAACTTTAACCCAGGGAATCACTCAACTGTTTTTCTTTTCTTTCTTTCTAATTGAAGGAGCAGTCAGAGAATCTACTCTGATTGGATCTGTTTTGAAATTAATTTGCTTGCTGTTGAAGACCAGTGAAGGCGTTCCTGTTTTTTATTGTAACTAAGTATTTTCTGGGCCAGAGGCTGGACCTTTCCATATTCCTCAGCATCATCTGTGATGACTTTTGCTGACATCATGAACAAAATGGGTTTTTATTCACCGCAAAATATTGGCCAACTACTGCCCCCAAACATCCACTACAGACCTGCTGTTACACAGTTATACAGCAGGACGCCTGCTAGGCACCTTTCAAACCAACATCATTTCATTTTCCTACCAGGGGTCCTATGGCACAGGTGAGACTTTGACTCCACCATCACAGGTCTCCTGAGGATTCAGTGGCATTTCTTGCATTGAAAGCCTTGGATTTGGGTTCCAAACCCACTCTGTAGCTGATCCAGAACATGTTGAATTAAAAAAAAAAAAAAAAAAAAAAAAAAAGAAAATCGGTGAGGGGGTTACTTACAGGATTGTCACCCCCAGCTTCCCTCATGTCTGTACAGAGTCCCAGCATGGGGCCTACAACCTCTGCTCAAGATGGTGCTGGTGGGCTAGGCATTCTCTGCTTTCACACTCTTAGCCCATCCCCCTTGTACAGCCAAGGCTGACTGGCTGGTTGGGAGGGGGAGCCAACTCTCCTAGCTTTTTCTTNGGGGCTGGAGAGATGGCCTAGCGGTTAAGAGCGCCGACCGCTCTTGCAGAGGACCCGGGTTCGATCCCCAGCACCCACATGGCGGCTGAGAACCGTCTGAAACTCCAACTCCAGGAGAACTCCAGCTCCAGGGGAATCCGACGCCCACTTCTGACCTCCGCGGCATTGCACGACACAGGTGCACAGACTTGCATGCAGACAATACATTCGTACACATACAGAAATAAATAAAATTAATAAAAAAAAATTAAAAAAAAAAAAGAAATATATCTCTATTTGTAGGTAAATGGGTGAAACTCGAAAATATTATGCTAAGTGATGTAACATAGTCCCAGTAAAAGAAACCACAAATGGTTTCCCTCATCTGTGATACTAGCACCAAGTAACTAGTAAGGCAAACTGAGCAATGTTAATGTTATATTCCTCATGATCTGAAAACAACTGTGCTCTTATATTGTGAATCCCTTAACTAGCTCTAGAATTAACTTACCACTTATTTTCAGACTTTGTAATTGCAGTCTATGGGTGGGGGGGTATGTATTCATATTTTAGAATAATATAAAATAAAAGGGAAAAATGTGAATTCCTGAACATGTTTATCTTATAGAATATATTTATATTACATGTTTATAGCAATGATTTAAGCCCCAATGAATATCTTAATCAAGAAAAATTTATATTGGACAGTTTAATAGCAGCATATATAAAATATTTTTGCTACCAAAAAAAAGAAATATATCTCTAGATGATATAGTATGCCTTTTGTGTTATTGGTTACTTATTGCCCTAAAGAGGAGGCCTTGGGCTTAAACATACCTCTGGCATGCTTTCTGAATAAAGTTTTATTAGGACACAGAAACCCAGATTGGATTTTATATCATCTATGTCTGCTTTTATGACTACAGGGTTGAGCATTTGCAGTAGAGGATGTATGGCCAACAAAAGCTGAAGATATTTCCTATCTGGCTCTTTATAGGAAAAGGTTGCCAACTGCTGTCCTAAAATGACTCTACTGTTAAATTTTGGCCAAAAAAATGTGGACTGCTGATTAATTTGGAAGTTCTTCCCTACATCTAACATCATTTGCTTTGCTTTGCTTCTTGGATTCAGTGAGTGTGTGGAAAATATATTTTATTCATGAAAGACATATCATTCATTTCGTTATCCTCGAGACATGCTTGTTAGATGAGTGCATAGATAAATTATATTCTCTCCTTTTGTTAGGTTCTTGTCAGCCATATTCAAAGGCCAAACGTTCTGTAACATATGACCAAGAAAAAAGCAGGTGTTCCCCATCAAATCTATAACGCAAATGGAGAAATGTCTAAAGAGTTTATTAATAGCCCTTCTTAATTTATTCTTTAAACACAGAGACCCTTCCCTGTTGACATATCCTTTAAAATATCAAAATTAAGGAGTAGAGCCAGTTGACATTGGTAGAGGTAACTCCTTCCAATTGCTGACTATTAGGGAAGTTAACCTCCCTCTTCCTTCCAAACCCATCATTATGTAAAGGAAATAGTTGCCACATGATGTCAATCTCCTTTGGACCAATGAAGGATAAAGGGACACACCATCAAGCCAGAGAAAAGAAAAGGGGATGGGTGAAATCAAAGCAAGTGACCAGACCATGTGGGTTGGAAGATCGGAGAGAGGCAACTACAAAGAAGAGTGACCAGGCCCCCGTGAACTCACAGGAGGCCTTACGCACAGGGGTTTGTGAAATGATTACTCTCTGAAAAGTAAATCTGAACTGAGAGGTCCAAAAAGAACAGCCACGCGAGGGGTTTAAGGAATGAAAACAAAAATATTATTTTTACACATAATGCAGCATCCTGTGATAAGTATTTTCCCACTAGGGAAAATGAAAACCCAAATTCCTCTCTTCAGGCTTAGTTTCCTGGAAGCGCTGAAGGTTTGACCAGGTCTAGACTACATTTTATGTGCAGACCTTTGCCAGCTCCTCTGGCATAAGTGGCTGCGTTCCAGGCACTGCTGTTTCTCTCTCCACACTGGCCCCATGCACTGCAGATTTCTCCATCTGGTTCAACAGGAAGTATGTACTGTTTGTGGGATGCCATTGAGCTATTTTTAAGAGCTGGGCTACATGCAGGTATTTATGACTCTAGAGCTGATGTGGGGAAACAAAGCGTTTGCCAATGCAAGAACTGCGAACAGTTTCAGCAGCCAGCCATAGGGCTTTGGAATGGAAATGGTCCAGGTGAACGGCTGGAACAAGGCCCTTTCCTAAACCCTGCAAAAGCCGTCATTTCCTTTGACTCACCTTAGTGACAAGTGGTGATTTTCTGACAGAACTGGGATGTTGTGCTCTTAGGTGGATTATAGGAATGGCAGAGATTTTTTTAAACATATTTTTATACCAAGGGGATTATGGAGATTCTGGTTTTGCCAGTGTATGTTAAAGGGAAGTTGTACAAGGTTTGCACTGAAGTTCTTCAGAGAAACATAAATAATAAGATAAAGGTATGTAGGGTATGCTTTGTGTCTGTGTGGACAAAAATAGATTTCTTATAAGGAATTATAAGGAAATTGGCTCATAGGATTGACCGGAGGTTTGCAACTTCAAAATATGCAGACCCTGTTCAGTTCAAATTCCTGTTCCAGTTCAAATTCTGGAAATCACTACAAAACCAGGAAGAGCCAGTATCTCGGTTCAAATACCATCAGGCAAAATCCTCCCTTCCTTACAGAAAGAGCCACAGATTATTCCATTTAGGCTTTCAACTGATTGGATGAGGCCCACCCACATTAGGGAAAGGATGAACTTTCCTCAATCCACCAATTTGAATATTAAGTTCAACCAGAAATACTCACAATAATGTTTGGCCAAATATCTGAGTACTCTGTGACTCGGTCAAGTTTGCACATAAAATTAACCATTGCAGGATTAACTGAAAGTCAACCAAAAGTGGTTGTCAGCTAAGTGTACTGTACTGATGCTGAATGTTATCCAGTGTTGGCAAAAAGGTTGGTTTGTATTGTCACCATTCTATAACTATGAAGTAATCCAAACCATCCTATTAGGCTGACATCCTATTAGGCAGCACAGCGTGCACAAACAGAATAAATGGGCATTTTTAGATGTTTTTCCATCCCTTAACCGTTGATAAAAGTAAGCTTAATCTTCCTTTGTAGCCTATAGGCAATCATGCTTCAATACTTCAAATTTTTAATTAATTTATTTTTATTTTCATGAGTATGAGTGCTTTGTATGCATGTGTATGAGTGTACCCCTGTCATTCAGTGGCCAAGGAGGTCAGAAGAGAGTGTGAGATCCGGTGTAACGGGAGTCAAGTACAGTCGTTAGCAGCCACGTGAGTGATGGGAATGGAAACTGAGTCCTCTGCACGAGCAACCAGTGCTCTTGACCTCTGTACCATCTCTCCAGTCCTTTAAATACTTTTGTTCACAGTCTTCTCATAGCTTAAAACACTTTATCCTACCATCTCTACATAGATTATTCAATTTTTCCTCGTCAAGTATGCACCTCAAATACTCACCTAAATACCCAACCCACACAAACCTCTCATGGCTTTAAATGATCGTATGTATATTGGTTTTTTTTTTCTTTTTTTAATTAATTAATTTATTTATTATTTATTTATGTGTATGAATGTACTGTCTGCACGTAGGTCTGAGCGCCCGTGTCGTGCAATGCCTCGGAGGTCAGAAGAGGGTCTCGGATTCCCCTGGAACTGGAGTTCTCCTGGAATTGGAGTTACAGATGGTTCTCAGCTGCCATGTGGGTGCTGGGGATTGAACCCGGGTCCTCTGCAAGAGCAGTCGGCGCTCTTAACCGCTCGGCCATCTCTCCAGCCCCATGAGTGTATGTATATTATGTTTTTACGTTCTGAATATCCCTTTCCGGTTCCTTTTGCCTTCTCTCCCTGCTTCTTCTTTCCTTCCAAGAGTATTATTTTTATATTCAAACCTGTCTGTAAGTACCCTGGGAACAGAAATAGTAGCAAACTAAATCAAAGAATCAAGGACATTTAGACTTAGGCTGACAACAATAAAAGGCAATCCACAAACAAACAAAAATGTATATAGATTAATGGACAGTGAGGGACAGAAAGGTGTGTTCTCATTTGTTTTCTGTTGCTGTGACAACAGCACAACCAAAAGCAACTGCGGAGGACAGGATTTATTTTACCTTGCAAACTAAAGCCCATCATTGAGGGAAGCCAAGGCAGGAACTCAAAGCAGAAACCTGGAAGCCAAAAAGGAAGCAGAGACTAAAAGAACCTTGCTTGCTTCACAGGTCAGCTACTTTCTTATAGAGCCCAGTCTCCTAGGAAAAACACTGCCTACAGTGGACTGGGCCCTCCGGCATAAACTAGCAATCAAAATAAAAGCCCCACCGGCCACACTGATCCAGGAAATTTCCCAGCTGAGAGTCTCTCTTCCCAGGGGTCAACTTGTATCAAATTGGCAACTAGAGTTAACCAAGGCAAGAAGCTGAACTCAGCTGAGTTCTAAAGGGAAATAAACTTCTCACCAGCAGTTTCCTAACCTATAGGAGGTTGCTGGACTGAGCACCAAATGAGAGATCTCAGACCCTAGGGACAAGGAGTTTCCTGGGGTGAGGAGAAATCTTACATAACAATTGGGACCAGTGAGAAAGAGGCCCTCAAAATAAACCCTTTGGCCTAACATCTTAACTGAGAATTTTGTAAAAATAAAAATTTTAAAAAAGCATTAATAAAGAGTATATTGAAGGATAGAGAGAGATCGAGAGTCTTCAGCATCTCTGTGTTCCTGGTAAGCTTGGCTTTCAGCTCCTGTCAGAAATTAATGCAAAACTGCCTATGGCAAGCCCTGCCCTCAAAGCTAAGATGATGGTGGAGATTCAGGGCAGGGCTTCTCAGATATTAAGTATAAATTAAAGCAATAAAAATTAGATTAATTAAACTTGACAAAATCTCTAGCTGCCAGTTCATCTTTTGGTAGAATCTAAATGATCAAGCTCTCACTCTAACCAAAGACAAGAGAAACGGCTCACATCCTTTTGGAAATGGACACCTTTTCTTTTGCAAATTATCACTAATCTTTGCTCATCATTCTTATTACGTATTCAACAGCAATAAAAGTCATCCCATGCAAAGGAACACACAATGTATTCTTCAAGTTCAGGTGAAAGAAGAATGAGAATCGTGTGCATGAGTTAGTCTCTGAACTAACTGATAAGGACTTGGAAACTTCTACTTTAAAGATATGAAAGAATTCACAAGAAAAGAGAAACATAACAGAAAAAGAGAGAGAAAAGTACAGAAACTCAAAAATAAGTAAACAAAAATTCTAGAACTTAAAAAAATCTAAGCGTTCAAAAGGGCTTAACAACATAAATACCAAATCAGAAGGTATCGACTTAGTTAAATATTATATCAATAGAAATTATTATATCAGTAGAAATTTGCTCAAAATGCAAAAAAGATACAGGTTTTTAAAGATGTGTATCGGTGACCAGTGGAATTATGAATGGAGCAGGCAGAATATAAGTGAGAAAATGGAACAAGAAAAAAAGTTATTTAAAGAGTTAATGGGGTGGGCTGGAGAGATAGCTCAGTGGTTAAGAGCATTTGCTTACAACTTTCTATAACTCCAGTTATGGAGGATCAGACACCCTCTTCTGATCTTCTAGAGAATCCACATGCATACGTGCGCTCACACACATACACACACACACACACACACACTCTATCAGGCTCCTGCATACATGTGTGTACACACACATATGAATAAATAAAAATAAAATAAATCTTTCACAAAAGAGATAATCTAAATTTGGTGGAAAAAACTCCAGAGGTTCTGTCTTCAGAATGAAAGTAAGTCATATCTTTAAAAAATTACTGAAATGTATTGACAAAGAGAAAAAATTCAATAGAGCTAAAGGGAAATATATAGATTTTTCTAAGCAGGACGCCTGTGGGATGACAATTGTGCTGCTTTCCATTGAAGCAGGAGTATCCTGAATATCACAACTGGTAGCTTCACAGAGTAAGGAGAACAAGAGGAGAAACAAAAGAAAGTTCTACCATTCTAGAAGTCCATACCCACCTTCAAAACAGAAGGCAAAATGAAGACATTTTGCATAAAGCAAATGCTGGCAGATTGTCAACAGTCACCCTATAGTGACAACAAAACATTGCGGGAGCTTCTTCAGCTCCAGTGAGATCATACTTACGGAAAATCAGGCACTAGAAGTATTATAGAAATGAATAAATATTTTAAAAGATTGGTTTTTTTCTTTTCTTAATTTCCTTTAAAGGTAATTGACTCTTTTAGAAAGCTGAAAGCCCACCAATGAACTGGGGAGTTTGTACCACATGTAAAGCAAATTAAATAAGGTTATTAAAGGATTAAATAAGGTAAATAAGAAAAAATGAATTAAAAACAATAGGAGCACCTAAATGAGATACAAGATAGTGGTGACCATTTATGATAAATTAACTATATATATTACACTTTTTATTTGTGTGTGTGTGTGCACAAATGCACGTGTGCACACTTGGTTTTTTATGTGGGTGTATGTGCCACATGCCTGTAAATACATGCTCGGAGGCCAGAAGAGGGTATGAAGTGTCCTCCTCTATCAGTGTCCCCCAAATGTTTCTTTTTTAAATTTTATTTATTTATTTTTATGTGTATGAATGTGCTGTCTGCATGTAGGTTGGTGCACCAGTGTCATGCAATGCCACGGAGGTCAAAAGAGGGAGTCGGATTCCCCTGGAACTGGAGTTAAAGATGGTTCTCAGCTGCCGTGTGGGTTCTGGGGATCAAACCCGGGTCCTCTGCAAGAGCAGTCAGCGCTCTTAACCGCTAGACCATCTCTCCAACCCCCTCAAATGTTTCTGTAACACAGAACCCTTCCCTGAACCTGCAGCTCCTGTTTTCTCGACTAGGTTGAAACCCACCATGCTACAGTCACCCTCCTGTCTCTGCATCCTTTGGAGCTATAGTTTCAAGACATATGCTGGATGCCTCGCTTGTTATGTAAGTGCTGAGAACTGAACTCTGGTGCTCATGCTTGTGCACCATTGCTGCTAACCACTAAGCCATCTTGTCAGCCCCTAAAGAGTATTCTTTTGACATAATATAGAAAAAGAAGAAAGGAGAAAGGGACAGAGAGAGAGAGGGAGAGAGAGAAAGATGGGGAGGAGGGAAGGGGACCAGAGGAGAGGTGGTAGGGAGGGAGAAGAAAGGAAGATGTGCTGGATAGCTTTAGTGTCAACTTGACACACCTGGGTTGAAGGAGCCTCAACTGGGGAATTGGCTCCATTGGATTGGCCTGTGGCCACATCTGTGGAGTATTGTCTTGGTTGTTAAGCAGTGTGGGAGGGCCCAGCCAACAATGAGTGGTGCCACCCTGGGCAGGTTGTTGTGTAACATATAAAAAGGCAGGCTGGGCATGAGCCAGGGGAGCAAGCCAGTGAACAGCATTCCTCCATGGCCTGTGCTTCAGCTCCTGCCTCCAGGTTCCTGCCCTGAGTTCCTGCCTTGGGCTCCTTAAGTGATGAACTGTCCCAGGAGATGTAAGCTGAATAAACCCTTTCCTTCCCAAGTTGGTGTCGGTCAGAATGTTTTGTCACAGCAATGGAAGACAAACTAGAACAGAAGAAGATAGAGGAGGCAGAGAAGTCTTAGAATATGAAATGAACTACACAGGAAAGTGACCCCTTCAAAAAGCCTATGACTGGTATTCTCACTTAACTATACCTCACCAAGGTCTCACCCACCTTCCTTTTGATATCAGAGGCAAAATACAAGGTTTTGATTATCTCTCTCTGAGTTGCTGTTTGGGAGGGTACCAATATCTTATTCCCAGAAAATGGATAAAATATATGGAGCTCTCCACATTTTTCTACATAAATTGAATTGTGGCTTATTTGATTTAAAGAAAAAAATACTGAAGCTTAAAAAAACTTATTTTTAAAGGATTGGAGAGAAGTAAAATAGCCTGAGAATAGTCCTGAAGTTTCCTTTAATGGTGCGTTCTCTAGGAACATTTTTTAAATAAATAATTGTATACATATTTGGTTGGTGCAAAGCTGATTGTCTTTTCAGACACCCTTCTTGATGTGGTTGGAAACTGGAACAAGTTTGGAAAGCAATTTGACATTTTATAGCACAGATATTTCTTCCTTTGCTTTGCTCTCTACTTTGAGAAATGGAACAGTTCATGACAGACAGAACAGCCAAAGGCATGAAGCTCACCCGGGAACAAACGTTATAAATTACAGGTAGCCTGAAAACCTGTGAACAATACACCTTTAGATGCTCTGTGCATTGGTCTCTCTTTCCATTCACCCAATTTCCTTTGAAAGGTCTTGCAGAGCACATAAGACCTATTTGACACTATTTCCAGATATACCATTGAGAAATGTTTTGTTTATTCACTACTGTATTTGGAATATTTTTCTGGTTGAACCTGGAAAATTACATTGGCTTTAGGTGGTTTTTCTGTTTTGTTTTGATACAAAATTACCCTTTCCAAACAGGACAAGAGGAGATGAAAGAAAATGATATTCTATTAACGTATTACTACTTTAAATGGCCATCGGAAGAAATGTCTAAAGGGTTTGTGGGAAAGGAGAAATTGCACCCTACACTGCTGATGATTTCGCTAGCCAGAAAGTTTAACTTACTTAATGCCCCATTCAAACACCGAATGAGAACCCATGGAAAATGTTGAACTTCCACAAAGGGAAAGTAAATTTTAGCGATTGAATGGGCCAGGGACTTGTCCAGTTCTTCTTACTGCAGCCCAAATGCACTGCAGATGTGTCCTTTCCATGTTACCAAGGCCTTTCTTTCTAGTACTTGAACAGATTCAGCTGAGCCATGAACCTCTTTCAAGGATTTCTCTCTTTGTTTCATAGTCGCTTCATTGAAAGCAGAGGGAAGTGAGTTAGCACTCTTTAAGAACCCGAACACAGGTGCCTAGGCAAGGACCAGCCAAAAAAAAAATCTCTCTGCATCATCTTACAACCTATCCAGCCTGGATTTTTAAGCAGAAAATAATGAAATGTGACCATAATTAATTAAAAAAACATATATACCTAATGTAGACTGGAGAAATGGCTCAGTGAGTAGGAGCACTTGTGTGCTAGTGTGAAGACTGGCACTAGAATCAGCACTCATTTAAATGTTAGAGTATGATCACAGGCTGCCTTGGAACTCCAACACTGTGGGAGCGGGCACAAGAGGATTGGTGAGGCTTGCTGGCTGCCAGCCTAGCTCCAATTCAGTGAGAGACTACACCTCAAGGAAATAAGATAAAGAGTGATAGTGCAGTACCCCCATGGATGTCCTTCTCTGGCCTCACATGCACACACACACACACACACACACACACACACACACACACACTATCACACACTATCTCTCCTTAATTAGTGAGGACACATTCATCATTCAAAATTGTCCAGCTCATCTACTTCTTCACACATTGCATTCTGAAACTACTCAAGTGCCACTGAAATAAATAATAATAGACTATCAATAAGCAACAATTGACTTTTTCTATCCATTTATATCCCAAAACCAAAAAACAGACCAATTCCAGATGCGTTTGTTCCCTTTCTCCCACATGCCCCATTCTGCAGAGGATTAAATGGATCTTAGAGAGGTTATGCTCTTTCTCCAAACCTGTTCATAAATAGCAATGTCTGGTTTTGTCTGCGCTATTCCAAAATCTGTGCTTTAACAGAAATTCAAGGCAGAAACTCCAATCACCTTGATATATTTTTGCTCGTTTTAGAGAGGAACAGCCTGTTTAGATTAGGACAAAGCATCAAATGTCACAAGATAGAATTTCCATTTTATCCATGGAAAAATCAAAGGTTTTTTAGGTTATGGAATTTCCCTTAATTGCATCTGACTCTGTTCGCTTCTTTCTTTTGTCTCCGTTCTGTGTAAATATACTCACTCTGGGTTGCAAAGAAATCTTATTAATTCAGAGGCAGCTTATTTGGAATTTGTGACTGAGATTGCAAGGGTTTAAATTAACTTTTATTATCTATGAAGAAAGAATTTTTGAAGAAAGCTAACATAATTACAATGATTTCCCAGAGTTTAATTTACCCAAGAAGACAGATTCTCATGAACTCAGCACCTAAAATTACATAAAATGATGAGTTTCAATTTTTTTCATTTAAAGTTATCAAAGATGACCCCAATAAGTGACAGTACTAAATGTTATTGCAAGTTGATCTAAAGAATTTATAAAAGTGGAAATTAATTTGCTCACCTACAATAACACACGCTGACTTTTCCTCCAGTTATTTTCAACTGTTAAGAGTTTTAGAAATTTCCCCATGCTGTGAGCTGTTTTTCAAGGCATATTTTGTGAATATATCTGTGGGCTCAGTGTATACACAGGCCATCAAGGGCAGGAATTACATACTTCATAACTGATTCTGTTTGTTTTCCTTTGTTTTAACCTGAGTAGTCCGCTGAGAGACAAAGATTCTAATCTGAGCTCTGCCTTTGATACAGCTGAAATTTAAGCAAGTTATTTTGTTTCTGAACTTGTTTCCAGTAAAAATAGATAAAATATCCAATGTACATATAGTGGAAAAAATAAAACCTGTAAAGCAAGTGGAAATATCTCTCGCTGGGCAAATGTACAGAGCCAGCGAAAGTCGCCCCACGCCATCCTTTCCTTGTTCCTGCAGAGCCTCAGCATCTCTGTGTAGTAAAGATCATTTAAATTGGCCTGTGGATGGATATATAAATAGTTGCCAGGTAGGTAGATAGATGATAGATAGATAGATGATAGGAGATAGATAGATGATAGATAGATAGATAGGTAGATAAATAGATGATAGGAGATAGATAGATAGATAGATAATAGATAGATAGATGATAGGTAACAGATAGATAGATAGATAGATAGATAGATAGATAGATAGATAGCTGATTGATAGGTAGGGAGGTAGGTAGGTAAGTAGATAGATAGATAGGTGATAGGTGATGACAGGTGGGTGATAGATCAATAATAGATAGACAGATGGTATAGATAAGTGGATTGATAAATGGATGATATATACATGGGTGATATATGCTGGATAGATAGATTATCTATAGATGATAGATAGAAGATAGATGGGTGGATAAATAGGTTCTAGATGATAGATAACAAATAAACAGATGATAGATAGTTGATTGATTTATAGGTAATAGATAGTAGATAGATACAAGATAGATGATTTATAGATGACAGGTAGATAGATGATCTATGGATGATAGATAGATAGAAGATAAATAGATAGATAGATAGATAGATAGATAGATAGATAGATAGATAGATGATAGATAAATGGCTCAGTTGGTTGACTACAGGCTACACAACCATGAGGACTTGAGTCCAGATCTCCAGCGTCTACTTTCAAACCTGGCCTCAGCAGTACACACCTGCCCACTGTGGACCTAGGGATGTGGAGACAGGACGATCCCTGGAGCTCAGTGTTCTGGCAGCTTAGCAAATCTTCAGGTTCAGTGAGAGAACGTCACTGAAGCATTAGGTAGAGAATTGTCAAGGAAGCCAACCAGCATCAGCTCTGACCTCTGTATGTGCATACACACACACACACACACACACACACACACACACACACACACACACACAGCTGGGGGAGCGCTCATAGATGCAAATGATCTTGTCTAACTGAGTCTTCTCTCATTTCATATCCTGCTCTACCCCTTCCTCTGCTCTAGATATACCCTGTAGGAAAGACTTCTGTAGAAAAGTGTCTCAGACTTCTAGACAAAGAGGGAATCACAAGCCTTCAGACTAAAATAAACAATAATGAAACAGAGATAATGAACAATACAGTCACTGATGAATGCTTGGCATTGCTGTCCATTGTTCTAAAATTCAAATTACACACACCACGCAAAACTGAGGATGAGGAAGACAGAAACCTGGCCACTCAGACATGCAGCATTATTCGTGCCCTAGGGAGCCGGACCTGGGATAGAAACTTAATCCTTCCTTTTAAAACAAAGTGAATGGATGAGTTATATCTTAGGCATTTCTCTCACCATTCAATATTTTAGAGAGAGATGGTGAGGACCACTCAGCCAATACAATCTGCCAGCTCTTCCTTCTCCACTCTTGTCATCAGAATAGGCTTTTCATTGACCAAATTCGTGAAAGGTTTATGAGTACAAAAATGAGCTGGAAATCATATTTGTCTTCTGAGTTAACATTAGAGTGAGGCAGGAAAAACATAAACCACTGAAGTAAAAAGGCTGCTGCTCACTCCAGCAAATGTGGCCAAAAAGGGCCAGGGGCCGAGCTGCTGTGGCAGTTGGTGTTAACTGTCAACCAGGCAGAATCTAGAATGTGCTGGGACACAGTGTCTGTGGGCATTATCTTGATTACATTAACTGAAGTGGAAAGACTTATCCACTGGGAGGTACCCTTTCCCTGGCTGGGATCCTGAATGGTAGACAGGGAGAAAAAGCTGAGCATCAGTGTCTGTTCATTGCTTTCTGCTTCCTGACTGTGGGCTCCATGTGGCCTTCACTTTCAAGCTAGAATAAACCCTTCATCCCTTAAAATGCCTTTGGCATGATATTTGATCACAGTAACAATTGGCACACTAGAAATCTTCTATGTGTGTGTGTGTGTGTGTGTGTCACTCATTTTGAACCTGTTTTATGGCAGAGGCAGGAGTCAGTTTTATTGTTAAAGTTAACGTGGTCACATGGTCCCCTGGTGTCACATGGTCCTGTTAGTCTACAGTGGACATGGCAAAGCGTCTGAGACACTGAATAGTTTATTTAGATGCCCAAGCCTAGCAACTCAAATTCCAATGGGCAGCATGACAGACATTCTCCTGGTATAAAGAAGGCAGATTTGGCATTGAACCCACTTTGTCAATTACCTTTTATATGTCTATGAAGACATTAATACTTTCTCACATCAAAATAACAGTATTACTTGAGATAATGCAAGGACCTAGACTTGTATCTGATCCCCAATACCCAAAGAAACATCCTCTTCACCATGAATACTCATCCTCATTTGCTGCTCTAGCACCTTTAGTGGACAGAAGAACTGTGAAAGAAGTGACAACCAATGGTCCAACCCCAGCTTCAAAGTCTAATAATAACAACAATGACTAGCACAACAAAACTATATGGGGGCAGCAGTGGCACTTTCATCTTTGGGGTAATCTACAGCTAGCCAATTGGAGTTAAAGTCCACTCACTGGGAGGAAATTCATGTGTGGTATTGTAAACAGCCAAATACACATGGCTGGAGAGGTAAGAGATCCTAGAGAAAACCCCAAGGCTGTCACATCCCTAGACAAATGTAATTTCTTACTGTGTGCTAATGTTGATCCTTATATTTACAGACAAGTATCCCAGTCACCATTCATCAAAGAAGCTTCCTTTGCAATGGACAGATATTATAACAGTTTCATAACTGATCATACACAGAGATTGTCTGCAAATTTGGTCAATCCTAAGTGACACATCTATGAAGCAAGATCTATACGTATCTATGGCTCACAGGACATAGTAGAACAAGGGATAGAGAGGACACTAATGCATCTCTCGCCTCTCATCAACCATCAAGGAAACTCCCTCATGGAACAGAGGGCAGTGAACACAAAAGGACACAAATGGCAAAGCATAAAGGATAAGAGTCTGCATCCTTGGACAGGACTCCGATATTATCTCCACCCACCCAAGGGTCAGAGACTATTTTGGAAGAGGAGACAGAAGGATTGTAAGAGCCAAGGGAGGAGGTGCATGACCATATGGAAATAGAGTCTTACAGGCTCCTGAGACCTTGTCCATATGAACCTACACCAATGGTGTCAGCATGCATGAGACCCAGGCAAACTCAAGCAGACAAAAACCCAACACAGAACTTTGGAAATGGGCAGCAAGCCCTCATATTAACAGCTGATTGCTGCTGGGTGAGGAGAGCTGATCTTAAAGGGAAGAACTCTAGACAGCCTGAAGAGACCTCTGTGGATGACCTTGCACTGAGAGACATCTGGGCACACTAACTGGACTTGATAGGCCTTGCTTGTCACATAAATAATAAGATGCATGAATTCCAGTGGTGGGGGACTACGGGAGGGTCGGGGGGGTATAAAGATGATTAAGATTTTCTGTATGAAATACAAAAATCCAATGAAATTTTTTCCAAAAAAAAAAGAATTGACAGCACATAACAGCATTGCTGCCAACGCTGAAGAATTGGAAGACCATTCTTTCTCTTTAAAATGCTCAAGGAAATTAAGAAAGAG
This sequence comes from Rhizomys pruinosus, assembly GCA_009823505.1. Classification (NCBI taxonomy): domain Eukaryota; kingdom Metazoa; phylum Chordata; class Mammalia; order Rodentia; family Spalacidae; genus Rhizomys; species Rhizomys pruinosus. Next base: position 3,962,513 of record VZQC01000855.1, on the reverse strand, counting down.
GCCAGATGAACAGCACTAATTTTCTCATCTATTGCTGAACTTCTGAACTTCACCACTCAAAGACAGTCCTGGAGCGAGTGTAGCTCAGAACTGCTTTCTGATCTCTGATCCAGTACAAACACAAGAACCAAGCTGTATTCCCCAGCCAATCAATCCAGGTCTTCGGAAAAGGCGAGGGTTTTCCTAGACTGAGGAATGAACTCCGATTAAAAGAGAATGCTGCACATTTGCAGGTGAGCCAAGGAATTCACAAACCACAGGACGGAGGTGAAAGTACATACCCTCAAGATAACCCCAGCTGTGTTCTCAGAGCATGAAAGAAAAGATGCTGCTCGAAGCTTTCAAAGAGTGCACTTAAGGCCCCTGTCATAGGGGCTGAGTACCTACAGACACCTTTAAATAGAAACATCAGGGTTTCAAGAAACATAATTTATCCTATCCATTTTTATCTGTAAAAAGGCTTTCCTGGAGGTCTGCCATAAAATCAACATATTCACATCACTTGAGCTCTATTAATCTGACAAAATGTCAGCAATACAGGATGATTTGGGGCAGATATTTGGCACCAAATGTAAATAACTCCAGACTAACGTTATGAGACTGAGACTTGGGTGATGGAAGATTCTTCTGGAATCTCTATAAGCTCAAACATCTGGCGCTTATAGAATTTTCCAACTTGACCACCTACAGAGGAGTAAAGTTAGTATTACCATTCATACCTAAAGGATGTGTTGCTTTGTTCTTATTCTTTAATGTTTTAAAAACCAAAACATTACACATAACTTCCATAAAATCAGAAAGTAAAAATGTTAACAAAGTAAATAAAACCAAGTAATCTGACAATTACCACTTTGGTGTTAATCCTTCTAGACAGTTATACATGCATGACCCGTGAGAAGGTCTTGTTTATTATCACAAGTTACTGCCTTTTTTTTTTACAGAAATGGAATGTTATGGGCTGGGGAGATGACTCGAAGGGCAACATGTTTACCACACAAGATGAAGATCAGAGTTTGGATCTCCAGAACTTACATTAAAAAAGCCAGTCACAGCATACATGTCTGTAATCCCAATAATGAGATCAAAAGCAAACAGGCAGGTCCTGGGAGTTTGCTGGCCAGCATCCTGAACATGGGGTTCAAAATCTTGGCTGGACTGGCTGGTCCATGAACACAAACACACATGCATATACCACACCCAAGTGCACACATAAGCATTCATACACCACACACATGCACATACATGTGCACACAGGCATGCATACAACACACATACATGCATGAATCACACATGCATATACACACTTACACCACACAGACATACACCACACACAAATGGATATACCACACATACATATATATGCATATACCATACAAACATAGATCATACATACGATGCATGTATGAATATACCAACATTCATACACATGCATAAACAGCACAAACACACAAATGCATGCACCACACACATGTACATATACCACACGCATGAAAAATTGTGCACATGCATACACCACATACCTACATGTACACAAACATCCATGCATACACATATTCACACATGCATACACCACACACACAGACATACACATGAATACCCCACACACATGTACATGCACAATGGAGAAAGACATGTAATGTTAACATGTATACTTTTTTTTGGTCTTTTTCAGACAGGGTCTCCCTGTAGCTCCAGCTGTCCTGAAATTCACTATGTAGACCCTGCTGGCTTTGAACTCAGAAAGATCCACCTGCCTCTGCCTCCCAAGTGCTAGGATTAAAGTGACACATATTCATTTTTTATACAAGCCTTTAACACCATCATGGAAAATGTAGACTTGAATAAGCAAAATGGAAGACATTTTCAGTGAGCCAGTTCTCGAGAATTTGATCTTGGCATTCTCTGTTCTTAACGATGTGATTTTATACATGAAAGGGATCCTTATGTATGTCATTATTCTATGGACGTTGTACTTCTGTCGGATATCCTTATTGGCTTTGCACAACCTTTCAGGAGAAAGAAATGTCTAGTCAGAAGACATATAATTTACTCACTCCAACTACCCAGTGAATAAGATCCCTGTCTTCATAGAACTGCCATGGTTGGACCCTGTTGTTCATTTTTCACTGTTGTTAATTTCATAGAAGAAAATTACTCTCCTAAGTCTTAGTTAAAACAAAATTCAGCTTTAATTATAAGCCCTGGTAAAGTAAAACAGATGCCTCTATAGGCTTTCCTAGGCACCCAGCTCTATTCCAAGAGTATTATGCCTATTAATTAGTTTGACTTTCTTAGCAGTCCCTTATGGTAGATGCTACTACAGTTTCACATTGGAAAAATTGAGGTATAGAGAGTCAGACTCAGGAGGCTAAAAGAATATACCTAAGTATGGGAAGGGGATTGCTCTCAGGCCAGACACTTAGGGTTCAGAATTCTCTTTCAGCATTATGGCATTTGGCTCCTTATTCATGTCCAGCATTGAAGTGAGCATCATCTTCAACATGTTTCTTTTGGTACCAGCAAACTCCTTTACAAGGAATCCTAAACAGATTTTTCCTTTATTTGGTAGCAATGTCTCACAGTTTCAAGGAAAACGTAGAGAAAGGAGAGGAGGTGGTAAAAAAAAAAAAAAAGATTAGGTTTACCATGACTGGATTATAAAATGATGATTCATCTTCTATCACTTGGTTTATTGCTATTCTGAGGAAGTTTAGGCTTCTGTTTTCAAACAAGAAGTAAAGGCAATCGTGGCAGCTGGTAAGTCACCAACTAAATGTGTTACATGGGCACCAACACTCAGTCAGCAATGCAGGTTCCCTGCCAGTGTAGGGATAGCAGCATAGCATCCCCATGGGGACAGGAACCCAGGAGAAGGAGGAGCTCAGGGAAGCAGTGTTTCCTGTTTCCGGAGGTGACATAATTCAGTCCTAGCCTGTCTGTAAGGTTGCAAATGAAGGAATGGATTCTCCCAGGATGGCACATCTGAGACAAGGCAGATCAGGAAGGTGACTGACTGGGGTCTGCAGAAGAACAAAGATGTCACTCAGTGCCTGTATCACACATGCAACTATTCTGAAGGCAACATAGTCGCAGTGCTCTGCTGAGCAAAATACCCAACCAAGAGTCAGATTCTGGGTACACAGCCCGAGGAAGACACTCAGTGTAAGTTTGCTGAAAGAAATAGGGAGAGAGATATCTATGTCTGAATATCATAAATATAATCTGCCCATAGTGAGACAGACTGCATATATAAGATACAGGTGAAGATCTTGGTACCTGTCAGGTGTGCTTACTTATGCCTATAATCTCAGCAATCAAGAATCTGAGCTAGGAAAATGGTCACAAATTCCTGGCCAGCCTGGGATACGTAGTTAGTTCCAGGCAAACCTAGCTTCAATATGAGGCCTTCTCTTAATAACAATAACGACAACAAAAAATCTTGGATCCTAATCTGGTATCACTAAAAGAAAAAGAGAGTTTGGAGTAGAAATAGCATCATAAATGCAAGAATAGGCAAATCTGCATACCAGTATAGAACAGTTGTGTGTTTCAAGCTTTATATGCCAGTAGGCAATGAAAGCTGGCCCTCCAAATCAGGGTTTTTCATACAGACAGGGGCTTTCAGTCCAATAAATCTCTCCAGCTCTTATTCAGTGGCCACAGCACAAATGGAGTCGCTGGTACTCCTGTGAGTTAAAAGCTAGGTGACTAGCCAGGCATAGTGGCACAGGCCTTTATTCCCAGCACTTGGGAGGCAGAGGCAGGTGGATCTCTGTGAATTCAAGGCCAGCCTGGTCTACATAGCAAGCTCCAGGCCAGCTGGGACTAAAGGGAGACACTGTCTCAAAAAGAACCCCCCCCCCAAAAAAAAACTAGGTGACTAATTGTGGTGGTTTGGATGAATATCTCCTGTAGGCTCCAAGAATTTGGACTCTAGGACCCAGTTTGTGGCATTATTTGATAAGGTAAAGAAAACTTAAGGTGTGTCCATGTTGGAGAAAACACCACGTCACAGGGAATGGCTTTGGGAGTATATAGCCTTGCCGACTTCCAGGCTCTCACTCTGCTCCCCATGCCTGTTTGAAGATGTGAGGTCTCGGCTTTGTACTCAGGCCACCTCCTGCCTCTGCCTCTGGTGCCATTATAGATTCTTACCCCCTGGAACCAAAGGCCAAATAAACTTCCTAGTCTAAGTTGCCTTGATGGTTTATTATACCAATGGAAAACTAACTACTGCATTGCCCCCAGATGACTCAGTGCTTTCAGAGCTATGATCTGGAAGTCACCTCAGTGCTTTCCTTTGCTACTCACCTGGTCAGTCCTATATAAATCCTAATCACATTACTGTATTTTTAAAATATGAGCTACAATGTGGTGCTCAAAGCCCCAAGAAGTTTTCTTCTTCCTTAACCCATAAAGAATTAGATCCAAGCAGATGAATATGCTTCTTTCTTCGATTGCATGTTAAAGCTGTAAAGAAATGTTGAACGAGACAGATCCATATCCCTAAGTGAAGGAGACAATCGGGATCAAAATCAACACACATATACAAACACACACACACACACACACACACACACACACTCCTGATATTTTAAGCCACAAGAGAAGCTTTACTTCAGAAAATCACTCTCCTTTCCATATTATAACCTTTAAAGGATCAAAATATGTTTCTTATTGGGAAATATTCAAAAACTAAAGAAATCCATAGACATGGCCCCCATGATTGAAAACAGAAGCTGGCCACTAAGACAGTTCCATTGGGGAAAAAAAAAAAAAACTAATGGAAAATTCAAGTGAAATGGAGTACCACCAATGCATTTTATCAAGGCATGTGGAGCCACACCCAACACTCTTTTATCAAAGGAATGACAGACATGCCAGGCTGCTAATTACCTACAGGTTTCTTTTCTAAATTTATATCCTTCATGGGACAAAAGCTGAGAGAGAAATACGCTGTGTATATGAGACAGAGGTGAGGATTAAGGTGGGGAGACAGAGCTCTGCCCCCCCCACCTTTCTAAGTTGTGAACATTTAGCTAACACAGGGAACAACATGCCTACAGAGAATGGATCGGTACCTTATTGGCAAGGTCATTTGCTACAGTCAAAACAACCTGCTATTGGCCCTGAACGTGGATTCTTTTGTTGCTTTGTGTCAAGGTTTTTTAATTTTTTTTTTTAAGCAAAAGGAGAAATCACGAAAGTGGTTACAGTCTCATGACAATCTCACAAGGATCCTTACTGTCTCTAGGGCTAAAGGATTAATCTTGGTTCCAGAGCATCTCACAAGAAGTATTCATAAAGCAATGTATTCATTCATTTTCCTCCTCCTCCTCTCCCTCCTCCTCCTCTTCCTCCTCTTCCTCCTCCTCCTCTTCCTCCTCCTCTTCCTCCTCCTCCTCTTCCTCCTCTTCCTCTTCCTCCTCTTCCTCCTCCTCCTCTTCCACCTCCTCCTCTTCCTCCTCCTCTTCCTCCTCCTTCCTCCTCTTTCTCCTCCTCCTCTTCCTCCTCCTCCTCCTCTTCCTCCTCTTTCTTCTTCTCTCTCCCTCACCTTCCCTGTCTCTCTTTCCTCCCTCTCCCTCTTCCTCCCTCTTCTTCTCCAATACCCTGTTCCTTCCTCTCTCTATTCTGGATGCCCAGAAGTCCCAAGAAGAGCAGAATTTTTAAACCAAGAAAAAGCAGTAATGGTCATTGGAAAACATTTAATTTTCATTACTAATCATATGGAAACACTATTTCTCATAGAATGAGCAACCTCACAAGTCTTTGCTTTGGCTATGAATTGGAAGAATGACTATAATGCTGACAGAAGGAAAGAATGTTTAAGAGTGCGTGTGTGCGTGTGTGTGTTTTACAGGGAGAAGACAGTAAGAAAGTGATATAAAATTTTTCTTGCTCACTGGGGATCTGTCCTTAGTGTTCATTTAAGTAATAAAATCCAAGAGAAACCTAGAGGAGCCTGGAGTTCTCTCCTGCAACTCTCCCTTGTTCACAATGGTTCCATTACCACCAATGCACGAATTCTGACTCCAGCTCCTTTCTGGAATACAAAGTGAGAAATTCTTTGAGAATATCTGATAATGGCAATCATAAGGACTGTGAACTATAGATTTTTAAGCAGAACCACAGCACACTTTATTTATCTTTCCTTCTGGGAGAATGAAAATGATTCATTCTCAATGTGCCTTGACTAAGATCACGATGAAGTTTTCTTTTTCCTCTAAAAGTGTGAGTTCAAGGCCAGCCTGGTCTACAGAGTGAGTTCCAGGACAGCTGGGGCTACAGGGAGACCCTGTCTCAAAAAAGCCAAAAAAGAAAAAAAAAGTGTCTCTCTCACAGAATAGGAGACTTTGGAGTGCTCAGCCCTATATGGGATACCTACATCACACCCTCTCTTTTCAGTGTTCAGGGATCATTCTGAAAAAGAGAGTGGACAGATTTTAAGAGCCAGGGGTAGTGAATGAATACAGGCAAACAGTGTTTCCTAGACCCAACAGGGCACTTGCACATATGAACCACAGCACTTGTGACAGCATGGACAAGATCTGTACAGGACAAGATCTGTACAACTCCAAGCCCAACCCAACATAGCAGGGGGAGGAGGAACAGAAGCCTCAGCCCTAGGGGCTTTTGGTAGTTGATAGCTGTTGAAAGAGGGAAGCAGTTTTCTTTAAGAATGTGACACGTGGTAGGTTGACCGGGCTCAAAGCGAGGGACTTATACTTAAAAGCATTTGGGAAATATATATTAAACTCAATAGCCCTTTAAAACAGGAAAGCACATGAACTGGGTTGAAAGAGATAGTAAAGTGGAGGTGACTATAGAGAAAGAGGTCTGAATGTGATCAAAATACAGTATATGGAATTCTCAAAGGCTCAGTATTTAAAAGATATTGTCAGATAAAATATATGATATATGATATAGATATAAAGAGAGAGAGAGAGAGAGAGAGAGAGAGAGAGAGAGAGAGTTTCGCCTTCTCTTCTATTCCCACTTCTCCTCTAGGGAAGGGAAGGCTCCACTTCTGTAGGTCTGAGGCAGGTGGTTTATCAGCCTCTTTCTCTGAGCAGATCTAGCTTCTAGCAGTAGGAGGGGTTTGGGATCTGTGGGTAGAGGCAGGAAAGGCGTAGCCAACAACAACAACGGAACTTTGTGTCAGCACTGTCCTGTGCTGATGTGAATGAAATATAAATATTGCACAATGAGCCATTTAAAAAATTCTTCAGAATATTACGCTCTAGCATTACAGGAGGGCTAAGTGACCTTCTGATTTATCCCAGCAAAAGTTAATAGCAGCCCAGGAGCTGGAAAACCAACTTCAGAAACTCTTAATGTTTAGACTCACTTCGTGGTTGGAAAAAACAACTTTTTTTTTTAATGTTTAAGAGCTGCTCCAACAAGTGGAAACAGCAACTCCTTGTAAACAAACCTTAACATGAAGATATTTCTCAGTGGCGGAAAAACCTAACTTCATAAAGTCAGATTTCTGAGATTTTTTTCAGCTCCCCAGAGACTCGGAAAGTAACCGAATTCTGTCAGTTGATGCATCAAATAAACAAATGCGAATGAGAGATTTTCCATATCGCATGTCACTTGAATATGTGGCAGATAAAGCCCATGCAAGCCTTGGATGCCTGTCAATCCGGATGAAGAACAAGCACGCATTCTACAATGTGAGCTGCTCCACCCGGGCATTCAGGACAGCTTTAGGTGAGGCATAAGTGATGTGGGTTTGTTTTCAGACTCATCTCCAACTTCCAGCTGCCACCCACTGTATCCTTATCAGCGACATCAGTTCTGAGGTGCTGCCTCTGCCTATGAATTGAAAACTCTGTTCCTTCCACACCATAACTCAGCTACCTGGGATGGTTTCACATAGGGCAGCATCCCTGCACCAAATTTCTCTCTAACCTCAGGGTTGATACCTTATCTCTGCAGGGTGGGGACAGTTGAGGTGTTAACACTGAATGGCACTACGAAAGAGCTTTGGCTGTACATTTTTGGTTGGAAATGAATGGTATTCAGTTGTGCCAAAGGACTTATCTCAAGAGGCAAATACCTTCTGAAATGTCTTCATTCTGTTGTAGCAGGAAGTTCTTGTTCTATTACTGTCTGAGCACTGTTACTTGCTGACCTGTAACCCTGAACAGGTGTGTGTGTGTGTGTGTGTGTGTGTGTGTGTATGTGTGTGTGTGTGGCTAAATACACATGTGCATTTGAGTGTGTGTATATGAATGAATGTGTGTGTATGTGTTTGTGTGTGTGCATGTGTGTGTGTTAGGCCAGATATAGATATGTATCTTTCTTCAATTTCTCTTTAATCTTTATTTTTTGAGACAAGGCCTCTCACTGAACTCAAAGCTCATCCATTTGGCTAAGGCTGCCTGGCCAATGATCTTCAACAATCTGCCTGTTTCCCTGCCACAGTATGGGGGCGTTATAGGCTTGTACCACCTTGTTAGCTCTTTATGTATGTCCTGGGAACCTGAACTCAGGCAGGTCCTTGTGCTCAGGGACTTTATAGGATTAGCAAACTCCCCAGGCCCTTGAACAGTTATTTAACCTAGCTTTGTTTCAGTTTCCTTATTCTCAAATGGTATAAATCTTCATGTTTCACAGTATAAATGTTTCACAATTTAAATAAGTAAAATTAATGTGTGTGAAAAACACTTGGCATTATGCCTGATGTGTAGGAAAGGCTCTCTAAATGGAATATAATGCTCCCATGAATTTACCATTTGCTTACAGAAAGTAACTGTTTAGTTCTCAAAGAAAATGTGTTTTTTCTGGAAAAGAGGTCCCTGGGAGACTTGGGTAAAGGTCAGCCTTGAGATCTCACATGGTGAGCCTAAGCTTTAACCTGTTTGTTGTCTGTTTCCCTTTCCATGTTGTATGACTTGCAGTGGATTGAGTATATTCATATAAAGTCACATGTGCATATTATGTATGTAAGTAAAACACACAAATATTCCATATGTTTTTAGATGAGAGCAAATTGTTTGGACGACGTAACATCTGGATGGGAATCACTGGTTCACTGGAGGAGCAAGAAGTACAGAGAGAAGGGGAACCATAGTAAAGGGGTTAGAGATAGTGGTAGAGTCCACATGAAGTACAGAGAGAAGGGGGAACCATAGTAAAAGGGTTAGAGATAGTGGTAGATGTCCACATGAAGTACAGAGAGAAGGGGGAACCATAGTAAAGGGTTAGAGATAGTGGTACGAGTCCACATGAAGTACGAGAAAAGGGGAACCACATAAAGGGTTAGAGATAGTGGTAGAGTCCACATGAAGTACAGAGAGAAGGGTGGGAACCATAGTAAAAGTGTTAGAGATAGTGGTAGATGCCACATGAAGTACAGAGAGAAGGGGAACCATAGTAAAAGGGTTAGAGATAGTGGTAGGAGCCACATGAAGTACAGAGAGAAGGGGAACCATAGTAAAAGGTTAGAGATAGTGGTAGAGTCCACATGAAGTACAGAGAGAAGGGGGAACCATAGTAAAAGGGTTAGAGATAGTGGTAGAGTCCACATGAAGTACAAGGACCAGAAGAAAAGGAGCACATGAATAAAGAGAGGGAACCATGAAAAGATATGATCACAGAATCAAGAGAAGCGGTATAAAGTTAAGATAGTGGTAGAATGCCACATGAAGTACAGAGAGAAGAGGAACCATCGTAGGAAAAGAGCGTTAGCAGACTAGTGCGTAGAGTCACATGAAAGTACAGAGAGAAGGGGGTGAAACCTAGAAAAGTGGTTAGAGATAGTTGGTAGAGCCACATGAAGTACATAGAGAACGGATCCCATAGTAAAGGGTTAGAGATAGTGGTAGAGTCCACATGAAGTACAGAGAGAAGGGAACCATAGTAAAAGAGGTAGAGATAGTGGTAGAGTCCACATGAAGTACAGAGGGAAGGGAAACCATAGTAAAAGGGTTAGAGACTAGTGTGTAAGTCCACATGAGACAGAGAGGAGGGAGGGGGAACCATAGTAAAAGTGTTAGAGATTAGTGGTTAGAGCAATGCAAATCACAGAGAGAAGGAGGAACCACAGTAAAAGGGTTAGAGATAGTGGTAGAGTCCACATGAAGTACAGAGAGAAGGAGGAACCACAGTCAAAGGGTTAGAGATAGTGGTAGAGTCCACATGAAGTACAGAGAGAAGGGGAACCATAGTAAAAGGGTTAGAGATAGTGGGAGGCCACATGAAGGAGCAAGTTCAAAATAGACCCATCAGATATTCAAGATCAGCTTGGCTCGATATCCCTCAGAACTAGTGAATTCAGGTTACAGGGCAGAGAAGTGATGCAATAGAAATTATCCAAGGCTACAGGTAAGCATGAAGCAGAAGTCCCCAATTCCATCCCCAACCCAGTTATTATCCATCAGAATTATCCCTCATTATCTGCCCTAGATTTGTTCCTGGCCACCATGTGGCTGCCAACAGACAAGGATGTTCAATGCTCTCTCATGAAATTCTGCAATATGTGTGGATAACTTACATATCTCTTCCCATGTATTTCAAACCATCTTCAGATCACTTACAATACCTAATATATTGTTAATACAATGTAAATCATTGTTATACCAAATTATTTATGGAAAGATGATTTTAAAGGCCTGTGTATGGTCAATAAAGATGGATTTTTTGTTTTCCGAGTATGTTTACTCTACATTTGGTTGGAATTTAGGAAACAGAATCTGAAGTTACAGAGGGTAAGCTGTGTCTCATTTTGCCTAGATAATATTTGACCTAGATCTGTTTCCCAAGCGAATAAAGAAAGACACTTAGTCTTAAAGTACAGCCTGAACCAGAGTCATTTGCTGAACACTTTTGCATTAGTTCTGGTTCAATGGGTCTAGAGTGAGTTCCAACAATTTGCATTTTTGACCAAGTTCCCAGGTGAGGCCGCATTCTGGTGTTGGAACCCCAAGGCTAAGATCACTGCCAGAAATTCAAGAGCTAACTTCCTGTCACTGAGCTAACTTCCTGTCACTGAGCTAACTTCCTGTCACTGAGCTAACTCCCTGTCACTAGCCATAGATCATTCAAAGTGAAATGATTCCCATTCAGTTCTCTCAGATCTGAGAATATGGTAGAGCTAAAGAAAATTCATTTCAAGTGCGAAAGAGAAAGGAATGAAAGAACAAAAAAAAAAGGAATGACTGTTGGATATAGCTTGGGTCTTGGACACGACCAGCTGCTAAAAGTACAGTAGTGACTGGTTCTTTGGCTTTTGTTGTGGAGGAAACAAGGAAATATATAAATAAGTAAGATTAGAAAATATGAAGTGATAATCAGTATGAGGCAGGGAGACAAAGAAAGAAGAATACAGCGTTAGCATGTGCAATTTGGATTACCTGATGATTTAACAAATGCTGTAAGAGCTGAAGAATGAGGAAGTTGTCTGTGGCTATCAGGATGGACAGTGTAATAAGGCCCAGGAAACATATGTAAATGCCACAAGGCAGGGGCTAATTTACGATACATAGGACAGAAACAGGGAACCTCTGTTGTGGAAGAACATGAACAAGTCTGGGCCTCACGCATGGATGAGGTCTTAAAGTTCCTGAAGAGGGTTGTATGGGTTGTGCCGGGAGATCCTTGGCACCTTAAAGATGTTTGTAAGAACTTTGACTTTCGGCCAGGCATGGTGGTGCACACCTTTAATCCCAGCACTGGGGAGGCAAAGGCAGGTAGATCTTCTGAGTTCAAGGCCAGCCTGGTCTACATAGTGAGTTCCAGGCCGGATGGAGCTAAAGGGAGACCCTGTCTTGAAAAAGACCACCCCCCCTAAAAAAAAAACTTTGACTTTTTACTTTGATAGGAAAATCCAGGGAGAAGGTCAAGCTCTCATTTGTGTGTTTGATAGTGTCTGCATTAGTTAATATTGATTGTCAACCTGAGAGGATCACTGAGGAGACAAACCTATGGGTGCTTCTAGATTGGGTTCATGGAGATGAGAAGATCCTCCCTCAATCGTCAGGGACACCATTTCATAGGCTGGGCTCTCAGACTAAATGAAAGGAACATGAGCTACACTCATTGCTCTCTGTTTCCTGGTGATGGATTCAGTGAAGGCAGTGCTTCACGTTCCTGCTGTCCTGCCTTGACAGACTGTACCCTCAAACGCCAAGCCAAAATAATCCTTCATTTTTGAAGTTGCTTTTGTCAAAATTTCTATGGCTGTTGAGAGGACAAACAGACTTCTGGTTTGGAAGAATACAGAAAGTAGTCAAAAATTCCACATCAGTGATGATGACGAGGGAAGGGGGCCTTGACCTGGTATCAAGGACAGATTCCGGATAGATACCAGGCACGGACCCAGTGGCCTGTATGAGCTGGTTATCCAGGGGATCAGATAAAGGGAGGAATCAAGGGTCATACCACACTGACGCTGTCACCCCAAGCAGGCAGAAGTACAGCGCTGCCATTCTCTGAGATGAGTCAAGGTGCACATAGTGCCTGCTGTTCATCAAGGAACAGTACATTGGAATAAATAATTTCAGCTTTCAGGATGAAAATTCTGAAGTAGATAAGCTTGAAGAAAACATCAGGCCCCTTGACCCAAAGGCCAGTGATTTCTCCTTAGAGTCATCCGCGGTGCTCCCTAAGAAGCAAACCAGAGGGCTGGATAGATGGCCTAGCGGTTAAGAGCACTGACTGCTCTTGCAGAGGACCCGGATTTGATCCCCAGCACCCACATGGTGGCTGAGATCCGTCTGTAACTCCGATTCCAGGAGAACTCCAATTCCAGGGGAATCCAACATGCTCTTCTGACCTCCAAGGCATTGCACGACAGGGGTGCACAAACCTACATGCAGACAGTACATTCATACACATAAAAATAAATTAATTAAATTAAAAAATAAAGCAAACCAGAGCCAGAGGTACAAACAGGCTCTCCCATTTCCATCCCGAAGATACCTTCATACCACTTGACCTACCTATTCAAGCTCTGTCCTGGGGTCACAGCCAGTAACCTGTTAGCATGCTAAGGCATGCTGACATGTTTGGTTTGGCTCTTAAAGCATTTTTTTAATCCCATTTGAATATCTTTAGGCTGTTTGTGCTTCCCAGTTCAATCACAATGCCTCCCACTCCCTGTGGCCCAGGCTAGAACCTTTGGGTCCTTCCTCCTTGACCCCAGAGTAAAGATATTTTTCAACTGGAGTTTTATACTAACAAGCCAGTGGGAGCTTCATTATGAATTCTCAAAAAGAGACCATGAGATCAAAAATCACCCAACCCTATCACCATTTCTGTGACTTGGAGGAGCTTGATCTCTCTTTCTCTCTGTTAACTGGATAATATTCATGTTGAACTACTATTTGTGAGACCAAAATCAAGAGGAGGCATATTATCCAAAATATACACATTGAAGCAAACTCTAAATGCTGGGCATTATAATTCAGCAAGGATTAGTTGACCATGTTTTCAAGAAAGGGTCATATTTTAGGTGTTGTAGGCCACATGGTTCCCTTCAGAACCATCTCAGCTCTACCTCTGTAACATACAACAATCCCTAGAAAATGTGTTTATGAGTCAACATGGCAAATAACGTCTCAGTAGAACTTTAGTTACAAGTACTAGAGGAAAGACATAGTCCCCATAAGCTCAGGGTTTTCAAGTCCCGGTTATAAAGTGCCGTGGATTGAATGGAAATATCCTTTTTTTTTTTTTGTCTTTTTGAGACAAGTTCTCCCCGTAGTTCCAGCTGTCCTAGAACTCACTCTGTAGACCAGGCTGGCCTTGAACTCACAGAGATCTGCCTGCCTCTGCCTCCCAATTGCTGGGATTAAAGGCATGCGCCACCATGCCCAGCTTGTAAATATCCTTTTTATTCTCAGATGTTGATTCTACTCCCCAAAGTGATAGCATATGGAGATGGGGGCTTGGGAGGTGACTGGGTCATGAAGGTAGAACTCCCATGAACAGGATTGGTAGAGACTTCAGAGAGAACCTCCTCCTTTCTGCAGATGGAAGACAGGATGAGAAAAGCATCATCTATCAGGAAGCTGACTTCCCAGACAGGGACTGCAGGGCATCTTGATAGGGACATTCCAGCAACCACGGCTATAATCAATCAAATTGCGCTTGTATCTTTTTATATGTTCATTTGTTTATTTAGTGGCTGACTGTGCCAGTGGAGGGCACAGGTCAACATCAGGAGTCTTCCTTAATCATTCCTCACCTTATTCTTTTTTTTCAAGGTTTTTTTTTTTAATTTCATTTATTTCTGTATGTGTATGAATGTACTGTCTGCATGCAAGTCTGTGCATCCGTGTCGTGCAATGCCGCGGAGGTCAGAAGAGGGTGTCGGATTCCTCTGGAACTGGAGTTCTCCTGGAACTGGAGTTTCAGACGGTTCTCGGCCGCCATGTGGGTGCTGGGGATCGAAACCGGGTCCTCTGTAAGAGCAGTCGGCGCTCTTAACCGCTAGGCCATCTCTCCAGCCCCTCTCACCTTATTCTTTAAGACAGTCTCTCTTGCTGAACCTGGTGCTTGAAAATATTGCTACACTGGTTGATCAGCAAAGCCCCTAAACTCTGCCTATTTCTACCTCTCCAGAGCTGGGATTATACATGCACCCCACCTCACATGGTGTATTAGTTACTTTTCTGTTGCTGTGATAAAATATCATGACCAAAAGCAATTTAAAGATGAAAAAGTTCATTCTGACCTGTGGTTGTAGAGGAATGACTCCATCGTGGACAGAGATAACATCTTCAATGCAAACAGGAAGCAGAAGGAATGAACTGTAACAGCCCAGAGAGGCCATGAACTCTCAAAGGCTATCCCCATAGGTCACTTCCTCCAGCAATGGCATACACCTCCTGAGCTTCTCCAAACAGACCATCAACTGGGGACCAAGTATTCAAACACCTGAGCCTATACGGGACATTGATCATTCAAACCACACACCTGTCTTTTCTTGCTTGCTTGCTTGCTTGCTTGCTTGCTTACTCTTCTATCCATACCCCCCACACCCACGCCAGATCTTGGACATCCATGTTAAATCCTATCCAGTCAAGCACAAGGGTACTTGAGATTCAAACTCAGGTCCTCATGTTGCTGTGAAAAGCAGTGTATTGACCCAGTCATCTCCCCACCCAGAACTTACATTGTTTTTATGACCTGTGGTATGTGGTATTTTTGTTATAGCAACTTAAATAGACCAAGATACCTAACATTTGCTATGCTGTTCCCAATCTGTACAACTTCTAGTCTTATTCTATCACTTTTCCTCAAAGTCTGCTCATCAGCTTCAGTTATAGGATGGTAACTGCTTCTTAATCTTTTAATGTAAGTTGTAAAGTAATGTAACAATGTAACAATGCTTGAGGACCAGATCCTCAACTGACCTTGAGAAAACAAAAACCTTGGTTAATCTGGGCTAAGTGTGAGGTCGTAAGCATCCAAAAGGAAAGTATAACTAGAAATAAATAATCAGTAAGGTCTGAGAAATTGTACTTCAGATATAAAACTTGAGAATCCTCCAAACCTTCAATGCCAGATGGGGACTACTGAGATATCCAGCTTGTGAACTGAGCAGCTGCTGGGATTTCAGCCTCTTCAGAGTATAGACTGCAGTCATTGGACTACCCAGGCTGTGTCGTGGAGACCAGTGCAGGAAGATGAAGACAGGACACGGTGCTTACTGGACCTCATTTGGGTGACCATGGGAAGGAAAGACCCCAGTGTGGAGCACAAGGGCAGGATTGATGGTTGTTTGGGCTTGCCGAGGAGCCTTCAAACACTTCCTTGGGGGAAAACATGACATCTTTTCGAAAAAAGAAAGGAAGGAAGGAAGGAAGGAAGGAAGGAAGGAAGGAAGGAAGGAAGGAAGGAAGTCCTCCAACTCAGGTTATGTATATGTATGTACATATTTATATATGTATATATTTATGTATGTGCATATATATGTAGAGAGAGAAGCAATGCAAGTTGGGAGAAAAAAATGGAATTTCCATGTTAAAGTATCACTGTATTTTGATGCTTTTTTTGGTATCACAAGTTTCATTTATGTTACTTTGATGCTATGTGTATTCTAAAGTTCAACTTAAAATTAAAAAAAAGAAAGAGTCCCTATTAGCCAGGCGTGGTGGAACACACCTTTAATCCCAGCACTTGAGGCAGAGGCAGGCAGATCTCTGTGTGTTCAAGGCCAGCCTGATCTACAGAGGGAGCTCCAGGCCAACTGGGACTAAAAAGGAGACCCTGTCTCCAAAAGACCAAAAAAAAAATAAAATAAAATAAAATAAAATAAAATAAAATAGTAACTATTAGAAATAAGGAAGATAGAAAAATCTTCAGTGGCATTATTTAATGTGAAGGCTACTGAGAATTGTTTTCTTAAGAAGTGAGGTATTCCAGGGGGCTGGGCACTCTTTGCACAGATGTCTAGAAGTGTAACTTGAACACTATACACCCTTGGACTCCTGGAATCTCAGAGAATCTAGTTTCACTGTTTCTCCCCAGCAGGTTCAAGGACTCAACAGGATGGGCTTAAGCCTCCTGAGTGAAGCCTACACATAGCAATTTGGTCCCTATCTCTGATAAGACAGTAAGGTTTCAGCATTTAGCATCAAAAGGAAGCTTTCCCCAGTCTTTTGACCTAATCAGGGCTTTGATTTGCAGGCCTTGAGGGAGAAGCTACTGGGTTGTTCCCACTGAGCTATTTTTAGTAGTAGTTGGCATCAGAGTGAAAGAGAGTGTGTGACAGCAACCAATGCCATGGGGCACTGCTTAGCGGGCCTCTGCGTAAGCCCCATAGTAAATTTAGGTCATTTCCTCATATGAACCTCCAGAGTTAGGCAGCCCCAGAAACCCCAGGGAGACAGATGTGGAGAGAGCTGACTTCATCTTCCTCAAAAGGGGACATTTTTTTCTTCTCATTCGCTTTCATCTCCAATCATCTGCAGTGAAATTTCAAAACACCTTTATGTTTTGAAGGGAAGGAAACTAAACAGAAGCTAAATTAGTAGATCAAAAGACAAAACTTTGGAGGGGATCAAAGCAGCCTAGATGTGAGGAAATGCTGAGAGTCCCTAACCCTAGCTGGGGAACTATTAGCAACCAGTGTAATATAGATGTAGATAGGGGAAGCTAAATATGATTAAAATATATTGTATGAAACTCAAAGTATTCAATAGAAAGGAAAAAAGTATAAAACATATACTAAAACAAAACAAACCATGTAGATGGCATCTCAGGGAGGTTGAACTCTGGCTTCCACACACATGTACCTACATGCACATGCACATACATGCATATGAACACACACACACACACACACACACACACACACGCACACACACACACTAAAAAGTACTGCAGACCTTGACTAAGAAGCATCATGAGTTTAGGGCTCTAACTACTTGCATTAGAACTTGGTCAAACCATTCGATGAGACTTCAGTTTGGGGAGTAAAAGAGGCAGATTAAATAATCTTCAATCTTCCAGCTCAGATACTATGCCACCTTCTGGAAAAGACACAGAAGCAACAAAAATGTTGTGATGAAATCATTTCAGTGAATGTTAGTATGCGCCTTTTAACCATGAATGTGAAAAACACAGGTAGCAAGTGGGTGAGGGGATTAGAAAGGAGCTGAGAATGGAAGAACAGACTCTGAGCTGGGCACGTCTGACCAGGGAAGCTGGGAAGAGTATTCCCCATGGCTGTTTCCAGATGGAAAGTTATGCCTATGGTCATCGACCGGTTATTCTCATTTGTTTAACAAAAGTAGAAAGCTAGATGCTAGTGTCCATTCTGTGAAATTGAATGTGTGGTTAGAAACATTGTAGGGAGACCGGACAGAAGCCTCTATGATATCTCTCTCTCTCTCTCTCTCTCTCTCTCTCTCTCTCTCTCTCTCTCTCTCTTCATGCACATGCAGGTACACATCAGTGTACATACATCTAGAGGCCAGAACACCACCTCTGACGATGTGGGTCCTGAGGAGCCATCCACCTTGTCAACTGAGACAGGGTCCCTCCTTGACCTGAAATTCACCAAGGAAGCTATTCCTGGCCGGCCAGCAAATCCTAAGGGATAGGTCTGTCCCTGCATCTCCAGATGTTCCATCATGCCTCGCTTTTTTATGTGGATTTTGGGGATCCAATACTTGCACAGGCAATACTTTATTGATTATGTGTCTTCGGCATGTTCCCATTACTTCTGATGTCTTGTGTGAGCCTCTCTCCTTGGCTGTGAGTACAGTGACTTGCTTCTACTAATAGGATATGACAAAATGAAGAGGGTTTTTTTAATTGTTTGTTTGGTGGTGGTGGTGGTGGTGGTGGTGGTGGTAGTTTTTAGATATAATTAAAGTGCCAAATCAGTTGAGTTTGGGTTTGTCAAAGGTGATGGTGTAGGTCTACAACATCTCTGTAGCAGAAGCTCACAGCAGAGAAGGAATATATCCTCTAGAACCTGGCAGGAAGCTATAGCCACAAGCCTCCACCCAGCTTCCAGTTAAGAGCTATAGGGAAATTAATTCTGCCAAACAAACTGAATGAGCTTGGAGGTGGCCCCTTTCCCACTGAAGCCTCCAATGAGAAGGCAGCCCGTGAAATCGTTTGACTGCAGTTTGAGATCTCAAGGAGATCTGCTACATCAGGTCTGGACTCCTGAGCCATGGGAACTCTGAAGTAGTAAATGAGGCTGGGCTGAAATATCTTAACTTGTTACACAGCATTTGAAAATCAATATGACAGCATATTTGAAATGTGTTCTTGCTTTGTTTTCTATTGAGAATTTTATACACGAGTATCATCTGTATCATTTCCACCCCTCCCAGCCCCCCACCAACTACTTCTGTGTCCCCTCAATTTATTATCATGATATATATATATATATGATATATATATAATACGTATTATATATATATACTATATATAAAATATGATCGCAGTGAGTTCATTAAGTGCTGTATGCGTGTACCTGTGTTTAGAGCTGCCCATTTGGGATTAGATAACTTCTCGGGGGGAGCCAGTTCATGGAGAAAACTGATTCAGCCTCCCTCAGCTCCAATTGATTACCTATAGCTCTTGATCTTGAGGTAAGACACCATGCCATTCTCTCCATCTCTCTCGACATGTGGACTGGTTTTGTCATTATGCAGATCTTGTTAGACTGCCATACTGTGGAGATGTCATTGGGAGCTGCCCTCTCCTGTCTAGAATGCATTAACTAGCAACAGGTGTCTTGACCATCTCTCTGACTCTTACGTTCTTCCTGCTCCCCTCGTCTGTGATGTTCCCTGAGCATTGAGGTTGCATTGTAGATGTGTCACTTTGAGCCTGACACATCACAGTCACTTATTCTCATTGTTTGACTGACCAGTTGTGGAACTTTGTGGGTTTTTTTACTTTTTTTTTAATTTTTTATTTATTTATTTTGTATGTGTATGAATGTACTGTCTGCATGCAGGTTTGTGCACCCATGTTGTGCAATGCCGTGGAGGTCAGAAGAGGGTGTCAGATTCCCCTGGAACTTGAGTTCTCCTGGAACTGGAGTTACAGATGGTTCTCAACCGCCATGTGGGTGCTGGGAATTGAACCCTGGTCCTCTGCAAGAGCAGTTGGCACTCTTAACCGCTAGGCCATCTCTCCAGCCCCAGTTGTGGAACTTTGTAAGAGTCTCCATCTATTGCAAAAGAGGGCCCTTTGGTGAGTGATGAGAACACCTGACTGTAAATAAAAGGATACATATTTAGAATACAGAAAGAACAATCTCTTTAGACTCTGTGATCTCTCCAGCTCTGTGTATTTGGCTATGTTTACAGTTCCACATATGAATTCTTTCCTATTGAGTAGGCTTTAAGTCTAACTAGAGAGTTGTTGGTTACTCCCAAGATAAAAGTGCCACTACTGCATCAATAGAAATCATTTGCTTGGATGGTATTTTTGTGGTTTGTAGATATTACAGTTGGGTAAAATCATGGATCGGTTTTCTCCCTTGGAAGTTTACATAGTATCTTCTGATACTATTTGAGCTAGTGTTCAGGAAGAGGGCTTCCGAGTCAGTTCCAGCTCCATTGCTCTAACTCCTGTCATGTTGTCAGCAACCTTCAAGTTCTCGAGGGCATCAGGGGCACTGGCAATGGTCTGTAATATGTGGTGAGTCTCTTTGCAGGCCAAACACATCTATGGGGATGTGAAGCCTACAACCAGCACTTGGTGACCTGGGACTACGCAGTGGAAGGCTGTGCATTGCTGATTTGTTCATCATTGTGAGATAAAAGGAGTATTAGTAGAAGAGAACAAATATCTCAGTTCAGCACACTGTGATCATTGCAAAATCCCAGGCTGTGAAAGGGCAGACCTCCAGGGAAACGTGTGTCAAAACCATAATTGCCAGCTGAATAAAAAGCAGGACCTCCATTTTGCTGATGTGTATGTCTCCTAGGGAAAATGCCTCAATTCTTTTTTTTTAATTTTATTATTTTATTTTTTATGTGTATGAGTGTACTGTCTGCATGTAGGTTAGTGCACCTATATCGTGCAATGCTGTGGAGGTCAGAAGAGGGTGTCAGATTCCCCTGAAGCTGGAGTTAAAGACGGTTTTTAGCCGCCATGTGGGTGCTAGGAATTGAACCCAGGTCCTCTGCAAGAGCAGTCCGTGCTCTTAACTGCTGAGCCATCTCTCCAGCCCCTTAAAATGCCTCAATTCCATACCTTTAGGTGACTCCTTTTGTGCTTCACTTTGAAATCTTCGCATCACTGATTCCCAGTTTTACCTATTTGTTTATAACTAAAGTTTAGCTGGAGAGATTCAGGAGATGGTACAGTAGGTGAAGGGCTTGCTGTGCGGGCACCAGGACCGCCAAAGTCAGATCCCTAGAAGCCAGGTAAAATCTGTGTGCAGCAGCAACATCTGTGGCCCCAGCACTGGCCGGGGGAGAAGGACCCGGAAGGAGACATGTTGATGCCAGGTCCTTGCTGGTCAGTCAGTCTAGCTGAAATGGTGAGTTTCAGGTTCATTGAGAGACCCTGTCTCAAAAACATTAAGATGGAGAAGTGACTGAGAAACAATATCCCGATGTCAACATCTGGATTCAACAAGCTTCCACTTGGGCAAGTATCCTGCCACCCAATATACGCATATACTTATGTAAATACCCGTGTACACTGAATAAATAAAACAAAATAAACATCTCACCTTTGAAGTCCCAAAACAAGAAGCTTATGCTTGCTTTTTAGATGCCATGCCATCTAAACATCTTTTTTTTTTTAAGGAAAGATAAGCATTTTTAAATTTGTTTGAGAATTCAAACATAAGTTTCTATTTATGTCTTATTTGTGTTTATATTTATGTCATTTCCATTCCTCCCTCTCTCCCCTCCAACTCCTGCCATGTACCTCCATTCCTCCTTGAATGCATAACATCTTCATCTATAATTATTGTTGTACGTAGTATATATATATATATATATATATATATATATGTGTGTGTGTGTGTGTGTGTGTGTGTGTGTGTGTGTGTGTGTGTATCACACAACCTTCTGAGTCCAGTAAGTATTTCTCATAAGTACAAATGTTTAAGGATAACCACTTGAGACTGGATAATTTATTAGACTCCCTATCCCTGGGTGAAATTGATTCTCTTTCTATCAGCTGCTTATAGCTCTTCATCTACAAGTGGGACCCTGTGAAAGGTTCCCCCATCCATGGTGGCATATCAGCTGGTGTGGTCATTACATAGGTCTTGTTGGAACAACCATACTGTTGAGATCTCACGGATGCAGCTTCCTTGTTATGTCTAGATGACATTACCCTAGAGCGGGCACCTGGTCCTTTCACTCTCAAAATGTTTCTGTCTCTTCCTCAAGGTTCCTTGAGTCTTAGGTGCAGAAGTTACATTACAGATAAAACACTTGGGACCAAACACCCCAAGGTCACTTATTCTCTGCATTTTGAGAAGTTGTAAATTTTTGTAATAGCTTCCATCTGCTGCAAAAACAAACTACTTTGTGCATAAGAATAAGTATTTTCAGTATAGTTAGAAATTATATTGATTTAGCAAAATGTCAGCAGTAGGTTCTCCTCTAGACTCTATGACCTTTCTAGCTACTGGATCTTTCTAGCTACTATGATCTTTCTAGCTATGTTTACAGTACTAGGTATGAGGTCCCTCCTACTGAGTGAGCCTAAAGTCCAATTAGGCAGCTGTTGGTTACCCCCAAGATAAAAATCCTAAGATTGCACCATGGGGATATCTTACAAGGCCAGCCATTAGTGTGGTTTTTCAGGCTTTATAGCTAGATAGGGCTACTGATTACTTCTCTCTTGACCAATTACCTAGCACCTTCCGCTACTATGAGACCTGGCCCTCAGGGAGAAGATTGGTAACAATTTTATTCTTCCAAGTTCTATGTCCAATGTGTATAGCCTATTCAGAAATCCAGTGTTTCCTTCCAGTTCTGGGCGGAAACTAAACGCAATTGCAATAGCCCATATTGTTTTGGGGGTGTCTCTTGGACCCCACAACAAATTATTTGAAGGGAAATGTTCCTTGCTTGACTCTTGGGTTTTAGCTGCATAGAAGATCAAGACATTGGCACCTGGTCTGCTGAAGGTTTTCTTGCTGTGTTCTCATAAGGTAGAAGACATAAGGGCCAAAATAAGACAAAGTCTGTGTCCCAATGCAGAAGAAGAGAGAACCCATGTCTGTAAGACTTATCATACCCTCGGCTAGTTTATGAGTACAGAGCACTCAAGACCTAAACAAGAACCAGAAGGGAGCATCTCCAAATACTGCAGCTGGGAATCAGCTTTCCAACATATGAACTTAGGGGCCACTTTCAGACCCTAACAGATTCCCAAACCTCATCCCCTTTTTCCACGTGAATTGCCACTTATGGATCCAGGGAAATTATAGCATTGGATGAGTGTAACAAAGTGCAAAAGATGTGTCCCCTAGGTTCATATGTCAGAAACTTGAACTTCAGCTGCAATGTTCGGAGGTGCTCCCTTCTGGGAAGTCTCAAGGGCTCTGAATTCATAAATGAGTTCAGGGTATGCAAGCATGGTTTCTCTTCTCTTCTGTACTTGTGACACAGATTTTGAATAGCTTTGTTCCTCGTGCTCTACCATGTGAAGGTATAGGCAGAAAACCCTCCACAGACCAGGCGACAATATGTGGATCTTGCATTTCCCAGCCTGCTGTGCTGTGAGAAATAAATGTCTGTCCTTTCCCAATTACCCAGTCTCAAATATTCTGTGACAGCAGCACAGAACAGATGAAGTCAGGAAGCAACAGGCTGCCTGAGAACTTGTCTACTTTGCTATCTTTTCTGAACTGACGGGTAGCCAGTACTGACCACAGTACTCGGGAAATCGGGGACAGAGTTTTCTCCTAGTGATCTCATACATGATCTCAAAAACCACACCAAACCAAACCAAACAAAACAGAAAATCTAACTGGACACCACATTTCTTTCTCATAACTCGCCAAACATATTCTCAATCAATCAATAGGAATGATACTTCTGAGACATAATTTCTGTATTAAATGTCCAGGGTCTAAACATTCTCATATTAGATATGGACTCCTGTGGTATGGGGAGGCAGCACATATGGTAAAATGCTCACCTTCCAAGCATGAAAATCTTACTTCAAGTCCCACAACACATGTAAAGAAAAGGCCACGTGGTGGCTTACACTTGTAATCCCAGCGCTGGGGAGGAAGAGTCACGTTGTTCCCTGCAGCAGCCTGGCCAGGTCCCCTAGCAAGTTTCTAGACATTGAAAAACTCTGCTTTAAAAGAGATGGACTGCATTTCTTTTTTTTTATTTATTTCTGTATGTGTATCAATGTACTGTGTGCAGGTCTGTGCACCCATGTAGTGCAATGCCGCGGAATTCAGAAGAGGGTGTCAGATTCCCCTGGAACTGGAGTTCTCCTGGAATTGGAGTTTCAGACGGTTCTCAGCTGCCATGTGGGTGTTGGGGATCGAACCCAGGTCCTCTGTAAGAGCGGTCAGCGCTCTTAACTGCTAGGCCACCTCTCCAACCCCGACATGGACTGCATTTCTAAGGAGGACACCTGAGGTTGTCCTCTGGCTTCAACATGAAGGTACACATGTGAGTACATTCATCTGTACACATGGATGCACATGTGTACATATAAACATGTGTACGTATAAACACGAATATGGACTTCTGAACTCCTCTCTCTTCATATTGTGCCCACCTCCGACTTCTAGGCACTTTCTCTGTTCTCTTCACACATGACATTCCTTCTTACTTAGTGAGAACATTGGACAGGACATTCTCTGTCTTGGACCGCCCCCCTCCCCCCCCACACACACAGACACGCACACAGATTTTTCCATGGACTGTGCCCTACCTCACTCAGGCCTCTGCTCAAGCTGTCAGAATCGAATCCTGCAGTTTCCCTCCACTTACTTGAACTGTTTGTTTCTCTTCATCCCACTGTTTGAAATCCCTTCTCAGGTTATTATCCTCCTTTTTGCCATCTCTCCCCGGGGCTAGAATTGAATTAATTACTCTTCATGGTATCAGCAGAATCTTGACAAATGTCTGGCATATACTAGATGCTCAATGAATATTCATAGAATTAGTTGATACAGAGATAAGTTCAATTACAGATAAGAGGGTTGTGTCAATCAGCAGAGCTTCTTAATCGTGCTTTTGTCTCCAACAGCCTTCTAAAAATCAAATATCCACCATGATAATCAGCCAGTACAAACTAGTTTGAACTTTTTTTTTTTGAGACAGGGTCTTCCTATAGGCCCAGCCTGGCCTGAAACTCACTCTGTAGACCAAAGCTGGCCTGGAACTCACTCTATAGATCAAGCTGGCCTGGAACTCACAGAGATCCGTCTGCCTCTGCCTCCTCTGGGATTAAAGGCAGGCGCCACCACCCAGGCTTAAAGACAGTTCTTAAGCTGCCTTGTGGGTGCTGGGAATTGAACCCAGGTCCTCTGCAAGACCAGACTGTGCTCTCAACCGCTGAGCCATCTCTCCAGCCCATAGTTTGAGCATTTTGATAACAGAAACATTCAAATGTTTTTTAAATACTTGATAAACTGGATACTCACTTCAGTCTCTTTGGTATCTTCTACCTCCAATCTCACCAAGATCCCATGATTCCATGGTTACCTCTGGCAGACCAGAGGACTCCCTTAGTTTTCTGCTCCTTCCTATGATCAGTGTCTATTCCAATGGAGGTACTTGATCAGCACTCAACATTAAGCATTTCGACTATGATCCTTGGTGGGTGGACATGCTGTCTAAGGAAGATGCTACATGAAGGATACCTTGTCACCAACCAAAGCAAGAGATGATCAGAAAGAAATAGAAGGTGTTAGGTTATAAAAAAGGGCCATGAGTCCTCAGCCCCAGCCCCCAGATAAAAAGGCACATGTGGCTTAAGTCACGCCAGGAACAAGTTTTACTTCCATGTAGAATTACCAGCAAGGGTCGCTTGCAAGGGCCGTCTGCAGACAGATGGTGAAACTGGACAGCATGGCAGGCAGAGAGAGAGAGAGAGAAAGATGGTGCCTGGGGCCCACCCACTTATAACCAGGGGGCGGGACCTCAGGTACAGAGGAAGTGGTCAGAAGATTGACAGCCTCTGGAGGAAGTGGGCGTCTGTGTCCCTTGGGATTCTGGGAAGCCCAGACCTAACAGAAGGAAGAGTAGCTGTCTTTCAATGTGGTGGAAGAAAACACGCGCTGTCGTCCCGCATGGGAAACAATAAAGGAGAAAGCTGGAAAATAAATACAAAGCACACACTTGCTTTTTGCACTACCAATACCACATGAAGGGCAGTGTAATTATGTATTCGAATATCATTGCTGGGAAAAACTCAGTGTGACCCAAAGTTCAATACTCAAATACATTGGTTCCAGGAGAGATTGCCTTTCATGGTGGTGTGCCCTTTCTCCTCTACTGCCTTGTTTCCAAAGGAAATTAGATACTGCTTCTATTTACCGGAATGGGATCTAATAAGGGCGTCTTCTTGATTACAAAGCTGGGGATTCGGCACTTTCTCTCCTGCTCCAAAGAAACCACAGAAAATGAAACAACAGAAACCTGTAAGTGTGCCTGCAGCTAATCGCTCTGCACTAGCAGCACGTGAATGAGTGGATGCAAGTTTTTAGATGAAGGAGTTGGACAAAATATAAAGGAGATGATGTCAGAACCATGTTTATTTTCTTTAACTTTGTCTCTCTCAGGTCTGGAGGGTCTCACTTGGGCTCAGTATCGGCCCAGCCTCTATAATTGTTTTGCCAATTTGGCCAGAACCATCTACTCTTAAGGGAATGGGTGAGAATATAAAATCAAGTCAATATTCTCACACCCGGAAGCTGGGGGCGGAGCTAGTAAGTCTGCACTCCCACTCTGCATTCCCATAAGCTTTGGGAAGTCTCCTTTACCAAGAAAGCATGCATGCAGTATTTTCCGAAGGTAATCTGGGTCTCTTTGGAAGTTCTCCCCCTTCTCTATTCCTAAAACACCAACTAAATTCCTACTCCAGGGTGTAGGCTAAGCTTTTGCTCTGAGTCACTATTAGGCAAATCAATAGTCTTTGTCTTTATGAATAAACACTCCTTTCCAAACCCTACATTTTGTCTTATAACCAGGGTTCTATTTTGTGGCTTATCAATGCCTTCAAATGTGCTAAGAGCTTTAGCATAGGTCAGATTTCCTACCTTTCTACCTGTTCTACACCTAGACTGCCCACACACTGGGCTCTGTCATACAAGAACAGAGTTTCTGAAGTGACCTCTAGATCACATTGGAATTCCTTGACTTCGAAGCCAAGTCCTTTGGTTGTCCATTACCATCACTAGAATAAACCACCTCAATAACTCCTAGCCCCATCACATCTGCCATTTCTTAACAACTAGCTCCAAGCCTGGTCCCAAGTTCATGGGTGTCCCATGAGGATTTCTATTCTAAAATCCAACATATATTGTTATCTTACCTCTTTGTTTTGAGGCACCTTTAGGAATTCAGTCAACTTCGTTTAGTGAAATTTATTTTGGGGATTCGTGCCAATTGGGAGAAACCAAACTTGCTTGTGATTTTATTACTCATAAATGCACAACTGAAAACTAAAACGAAAGAGATGTTAATTATGCTGCCCAAGTATAAGCTGTTTGCCACACTTGGTGCCTCAGAGTTGGGTTTCACCTTCTTCCATTCTCTTGCAATAAAATGTGACTTTTGAGCACGTTGCTTTCAAATATATTTATTTAAGAGGCTTTTGCTCTAGTATATAAAATAAAACAAAAGGGCCATTGGGTGGGGGATATGTAACATATACCTATCACTTTATAAGCGTTTTCAATTATTTCTTTTTTAGTCTGACTT
Organism: Rhizomys pruinosus; assembly: GCA_009823505.1. Classification (NCBI taxonomy): domain Eukaryota; kingdom Metazoa; phylum Chordata; class Mammalia; order Rodentia; family Spalacidae; genus Rhizomys; species Rhizomys pruinosus. The sequence goes on along the minus strand of VZQC01000855.1, from coordinate 3,935,163 downwards.
TCTGCCCAGAAACAAATGGCAAGGGTTTTTTTTTCTTCATCTAAAAAACAAATATCTTTCATTGTGAATAGTGTGAACCCAAAGTGTGCTTTTTGTTTCTTCTGTCTGTCTTTGTCAGGCCATATTTTACTGATCTTATCTCCTGATGACCTTTCCTCCAGCATATTTTTCTATTTGTTAGTGCCTAGCTTCTAAAAATAAAGTGGCCAACGAATCTTTGAATGTAGGGATAATATTTTTTATTCCATGGGTACATACATTCAGGAAACATATTTCTGTTTATACTCTTAAAATCAGTTCAGAGTTGTAGATGAAGCCACGTTCTGTCAGCACTTTTTTTTTTCAAAACCTGGAAAATGTAACCAAATCCAAAGCAGCTGTAGGAAGCCCAGTCTACACTCCATTTGCACTCAGCAGGAGAATTTACAGGAGGTAACGGGATAGTTTCCACATGAAAAAGTTACAAAGAATTTAACCTGTAATGAAAACTCTGATAATCTCCAGGAATGAAAGATGCTTGGATGATGGGTTTGGGTTTTTTTTTTTTTTTTTTTTTTTTTTTTCGTGAGTTCAAAGCATCTGGTTTTCCTATAAATGCAATACAGGAATAAGAGAAGTCCATGTGGTCATCGTTATGTCTGATAGCGAACAAAAGTTCAGACTTCATCTTTAAGCCATTAAATGGTGACTATGTGTGCATTTGAAGATCATGGATCAGGCTGCCCATGCTTATGGTTCTAAAGCAGAATCTCCTTAGCTTATTCATCACCATCTACTCTAAGAGAAATTCTGATCTATGCATAGTACAGAATTAGCCTCTTTTAATGTTCAGTGACTGAAGATATCTCTGGATGGACTTTGATATGCATGTAAAGACCCTCTGGACAGTTACATGAAGATCCTGAACAAGTGGGTCTGAGATGGATTGGACCTAAGACTCTCTTTTTCAGTCAGGCTTCAGGTGGTCCATGGCCCACCACTAAAGTGACAGAAGTGCAGAGAATTTCTGCCTTGGCAGCACTTCCAGTCTGTGGTGAGTGACCTCTATAATGTTCTCCAATGAGTCTCCTTTCCTAATACTCAGACCCATGTGCAGGATTCTCCTCTTGAGGTTGAGCTGGTCCCCATGACTGACCTATTTAGTGTCCTAAATAGGTAAAGGTGATGGTACTTCTTTTCTAAGTTAAATTTATCAAAAGACTTGCTTCCCTCAATAGGAAGCTAACCACCATCAATACTGTGAGCTTCCCTCAGAGGAGGCCACATGGCAAGGACCTGATGATGATGCCCTGGACCAAGATCACTTGGAGACCCAGACTTGCTGACAGCACATGAATGTGTTTGGAAGTAGATCGTTTCTACGGTTAAACTTTGAAATGCCTGAAGCTCCTTCTGAAAGCTTCCATAAAGCTTTAGAAGAAATGCTAGAAGCATCTGACAGGACCAGGCTCAAGTTTCTGATAAGCATAGAAAAACAGATTTCACTTTTAAAATTCTTATTTTAAGAATATTGCAATAAATTGTTGGGAAGCAGTAGACAATATAGTTTCATTTGTAAAACAGTGGGTCTGTAAGTTGAGTCAGTGAAATTCTGGCCCTAGTGAATATTTCATTAGTTATTTGCAAAGAGCCGAATGGTTTTGTTTTGTTTTGTCTTGTCTTTTGTTTTGTTTTGTTTTGGAGGGGTGCTTAAGTTCTACTCTGCTGTTATCACCCTCTTTCAAATGACACTTCTTGTGCCACAAAAGTCATTTTACAATTGCAACTGGGAACACATTGGTGTTCAAGCCAGGTTTAGGTAGGATTGACTTGGCAGTTATTTCCAGAACTGTTTAATGATTAGAAATTATGATGTTTTGAAGACGACTTGAGGTAGAATCCAAAGTACTTGGATTTTTAAAATTTGGCATTGTGGGCTGGAGAGATAGCCTAGTGGTTAAGAGCACCGGCTGCTCTTCCAGAGGACCTGGGTTTGATCCCCAGCACCCACATGGCAGCTAAGAACTGTCTGTAACTCCAATTCCAGGAGAACTCCAGTTCCAGAGGAATCCGACACCCTCTTCTGACCTCCGCGGCATAGCACGACACGGGTGCACAAACCTACATGCAGACAGGACATTCATACACATACAAAAATAAAAAAATTAAAAAAAAATATTTGGCATTGTAATCTAGTCACATTGGCTTTCACTGATTTTTCTAGAAACTTTGAAACCAGAATCAAAATAACTCTGCTTTAAGTAAGATAATGCGTATTTATAAGACAAGTAGGCAAAAGAGTTAAACGTAAACCAGACATGGTTGCTTGATAGGTTTGTTTTGGACTCTTGCTCTTGGACGTGTACCTTCCCACTTAATTGATTTAACTTGCACTTGACCTGACCACAGTTCCCAGGGCATCTTCAGCGAACTAATTATTGGATCTTAATTTCAGCTTCTGCTTACTGCAGTCATTTTTTTTCTATACAATTAGAATTTTTGTTCATGTCCTTTAAAATATTTTAGTTATTTTTGTTTTATGTGTAGGAATTTTTTGCCTACATGTAGGTCAGTGCACCCATGTCTTTCAACCTGCCAAGGTCAGAGAAGTCACTGGATCCCTTGGAACTGGAGTTACAAATGTTTGGGGGCCACCCTGTGGATGCTCAGAACTGAACCTGGGTCCTCTGCAAGAGCAGCCAGTGCTCTTCGCCACTGAGCCATCTCCCCATCCCCCAACCAGAGTTTTTTAAAAGGAGGAGAGAATAAAGAACAAATGAGTAAGTCTTGGAAGCAAAAATTGTTTTTGAGGTCCTAAAGATAAGTTATCCACATATTTAATTTTGAGATATGTTCACATAACTACTCCATTCCATGCCTTGGGAGATGGCAGTGACTCCCTTGTATATTGCCAGAATATGTCTGCATATGCTGGTCTCTGGTCTCCTGCTTTCCTAAGTCACAACGTCATGCTTCTGCTCTAAACATGGTCATTGCCACACTCCCCATAGGAATATGACCATCGTTCCCTACTCTAGACTCTGGTCCCAACATGCCTCTCCAGCCTTATCAATTCCTTAAACTGTTCAGTCCTGAAAATGAGATTCTCATTGCTCACATAGTTGACCTTTCATTCCTTATCGTCTTCCTGCATAGAATTGTTCTTGGGCCTGGGGAGATGATTCCACCCTCTCCTGGGCTACAGCATCTCCCTTCTCAGGATGAAGGTGCTGTTAACCTGTGTGACAGTTCTTTATAAATGTCCTTTGTCCCTGATTTCCACTGATATAGGTAACTTTCATTTTCTTCTTGCATCATGACGTTTGTTAACCTGTATGACACGCCTTTATAAATGTCCTCTGTCCTTGATTTCCACTGATGTAGGTAACTTTCATTTCCTTCTTGCATCATGATGTTTGTTCCTAATACAAGGATCACCTTCATGTACAACAAATGTTCATGATTATTCCATAAAGAAATTCCTAATGTGTACCTGGAGAGATAGTTCAGTGGTTAAGAGCACTAGCTTCTCTTCCAGAGGACCCAGATTTGATTCCCAGCACCCACATGGCAGATAACAACCATCCATAGCTCTAGTTTCAGAAGTCCAATACCCACTTCTGACCTTTTCAAGCCATGGGTACACTTACATACATGCAGACAAAACACTCATAAAATAAAAATAAATACATAAATACACAAAATATTTAATTAAAAAAAGAAACTCTTAGTCCGTGTCACTCGGCCTTGTCCACCCTCCACTCTGAAGGGAGTACTTCTCCCTTTTTCTTCCTCTGGTAAAAACAAACTTTGACTACTTTCTCTAAGAATAAAAAAGAAACATGTACAAAATTAAAGAGCCTCTTTAAATTAGCTACTTTTTCAACATAATTTTCCTGTTCTAGATCTTCATTCAAATGATGCCTATTAAATATCCACATGTCTGATGAACAGAATTTACTTTTTCAAGTGTTTTGAGCTACCAGTCAACTTCTAGGAAAAACAAAGAACATAATTACAAAATCTATAACGAAACAAGACCATGAAATAGCTGGATTTCTCAGATTAACAAAATGAAGCCACACTCAAAGAGCCTGTTTCTCCTTCTGTGTGCCAGATTAATTTCTCTCATCTATTCTATGTTTGCTCCACATGGAAAACATTCTTTTTTTAAAAAAAATTATTTATTGTTTTTGATTTGTATGAGTGTACTGTCTGCATGTAGGTTGGTGCACCCATGTCATGCAGTGCTGCGGAGGTCAGAATAGGGCGTCGGATTCCCCTGGAACTGCAGTTAAAGACAGTTCTTAGCCTCCATGTGGGTGCTGGGTCCTCTGCAAGAGCAGTTGGTGCTCTTAACTGCTGAGCCATCTCTCCAGTCCCAATGGAAAACATTCTTGCTCTTAGCTCGCAACTGAACCTGAGCTGGCACAATCATGGAGAACAGAGTATCTTACATTCTGAGTATGCTTATTTGTAGCTCAGTCACATGGTCTGGAAAATTTATAAATGAACTTCGGGGTATGTTTTCCTACATCTTGATTTTCCCAAGGATTATAATCATTGTGGGCCTTGACAAACACCGAGATTACCAAATAGAATGTGACTTCTTAATTTCCAGCCCAGGGCTTATTCCCTCTCCCTGTAGCCCCAGCTGTCCTGGAACTCACTTTGTAAACCAGGCTGGCCTTGAACTCACAAAGATCNAGGGAAAACATTTTTTTTTTAATTCTTTTAAAAAAAAAATTTATTTATTCTATTGATTTTGTTGAGTTACTGTCGCATTTAGGTTCGGTGCACCCATGTCATGCAGTGCTGCGGAGGTCAGAATTAGGGCGTGGATCTCCCTGGAAACGCAGTTAAAGACAGTTGCCTTAGCCTCCAATGTGGGTGCGGGTCCGTCTGCAAGAGCAGTTGGTTTGCTCTTAACATCTAGCTAGCCATGCTCTATCCAGTCCAAGTCGGAAACCATTCTGCCCTCTTAGCTACGGCTCGGAACTGAACCTGAGCTGGCCAACACATCATGGAGAAACTCAGGTATCTTACATGCTCTGAGTATGCTTATTTGTAGCTCAGGTCACATGTGCTGGTAAAATTTATAAATGAACTTCGGGGTATGTTTTCCTACATCTTGATTTTCCCAAGGATTATAATCATTGTGGGCCTTGACAAACACCGAGATTACCAAATAGAATGTGACTTCTTAATATTCCAGCCAGGCTTTTTTCCTCTCCCTGTAGCCCCAGCTGTCCTTGGAACTCACTTTGTAAACCAGGGCTGGGCCCTTGAACTCACAAAGATCGGCTGCCTCTAGCCTCCCAAGTGCTAGGACTAAAGGCTTGCGCACCACGCCCAGCTAAGCTCTTTTTTTTTTTTTTTTTTTTTTTGGTCTTTTCGAGACAGGGTCTCCCTGTAGTCCCAACTGTCCTGGAACTCACTCTGTAGACCAGGCTGGCCTTGAACTCACAAAGATCCACCTGCCTCTGCCTCCCAAGTGCTAGGATTAAAGGCATGCGCCACCACGCCTGGTTCCGGCTAAGCTCTTAAGCCGTACAAGATCTCTAGTCGCTCTCTGCTTCTTGTGTCTGCTTGAAGATGTGAGAGCTTAGCTTCAGCTCCTACTCCAGTCACCTTGGCCACCATGCCTCCCCACCATAATGGACTCTTGCCCCTTTAGAACCATAAGTTAAATAAACACTTTCTTTTCTAAGTTCCCATGGCCACAGTGTTTTATCACAGCAACAGAAAAGTAACCAATAAAATGAATGACATTTGGTTAGAAATCAGGATTAGCTGATATAGAAACATCTGTCATTCAAATTTTGATCCGTCTATACCAAGAACAGAAGATATGTGCGCACTCAGCAACAAAGATTCTGTCCAAATCATGTACCCACATATGTATCGATTCAGTACATGTTGTGTAAGAAAATCAGTCCTGAGGCTGGAGAGATGGCTCAGCAGTTAAGAGCACTGACTGTTCTTGCAGAGGACCTGGGTTCGATTCCCAGCACCCACATGGCAGCTAAGAACTGTCTTTAATTCCAGTTCCAGAGGAATCTGACACCCTTTTCTGACCTCCGAGGCATTGCACGACACGGAGCCCCTACTTACATGCAGACAGTACATTCATACACATTAAAAAAAAAAAAAAAGAAAAGAAAAGAAAAGAAAAGAAAATCAGTCCCGGAGAAGAAAAGAAGCCACTTATCCCAGGAAAGGTATACAGACCCCAGAATCAACCCAGGGGGTGAAGCCCGTGGAGACTGGGGCCCAAGTGGAAAAGGGCCTCCTACTGTATGTCGTGTCTTCATAGACAAAATAAGGCTCAATAATTGTGACCGAGTTTAGCTTATGTTTTAGTGTTCTTTCTATGGCTGTGAGCAAACACTCTGACTCAAACCAACTTGGGGAGGAAAGGGTTCATTTCATCTTCCACATCAAAGGCACAGTTAGTTAATCATTGAGGGAAGTTGCTCAGGAACCGGGGTGGAAGCCTGGGGGCAGGTACAGAAGCAGAAGCAAAGGGCGATGCTACTGACATTGATAGTTTTTACACCACTCCTTTATTTAATGTGTATAATGGCTTAGAGAGTCAGATTTGTGTTCCCAGATACCATGCAGTGTATGTCTATCCACTGATCCCACCAAGGATCTCATCCCTGTAAGACACTGTCTCTCTCCCACCCATCAGCCATCAGTTGCCAAATGTTCCTTAGGCTAGGTTGGGATTTCTTACCCACTTCCCCTTGTCCAGGCTGGGGTTTTGTCTGCTTTGACCTTGCATAGGACTTTTGAATGCTATCACCATTGCTGTGAGTTCATATGAGTAAGTGATGAGCTGTCTAGAAGACTTATTTCCTGTGGTCCTGTACCCTCTCTGGCTCTTACACTTTCTACCTCCTCTTCCACAGTGATCCCTGGTCTTGGAAGGGAGAGGTTTAAAACAATGTCCTAATCAGGGATAAGCACTCTGAGGCCTCTTCATCTCTGTACATTGGCCAATTGTGGGTTTCTGTGTTACTCATCATCTGTTGCATAAGCAAACGTCTCTGGTGAGAATAAAGGAGGCATTCATCCTATGGGCAGATGTTGCATTGAAAATGTGTCACTTAGGGTTAAGTGGCTCAGAGATGGTCTCTATGTTTGGCCAGAATAGTCTCCATCTGTCACAAAAAGAAGCTTCTTTGATGAAAGGGGGAAATACACTTGTCTGTAAATATGAAAATGCATATTTAGAATAAAGTAAGAAATTACGTTGGTCTAGGGATGTGGCAAAAGTAGGTTTTTCCCTAGCATCTATGACCTCTCCAGTCATATGTATTTGTCTATGTATACAGTGCTACACCTGGTTCCTCCCATTGACCGGGCCTTAATCCCAGCTAGACAGCTGTTGATCTCCCCAAGATAAAAGTGCCACTACTATACCAATAGCCAGAAAACATGGGCAGTACCCTACAAGACATAGGTGCAGGAAAGGACGTTCTAAATGAGATTTCAGTCACTCAGGAATTAAGGTCAATGATGGACAAATGGGACCTCATTAAACTAAACAGCTTCTGTACAGCAAATGAAGCAACCAACTGAGTAAAGAGGAAGCCCACAGAGTGGGAAGAAATCATACCCAGCTATTCATCCAAGAGAGGATTAATATTCAGACTATCTAAAGAACTCAAAAAACAAAGAATCAAGAAAACAAACAAAAAATGAGCTATGGTTATAAACAGAAAGCTCTCAAAAGAAGAAATCACAATGGCTAGTATTTGGCATCCTTAGAGATTCAGGAAATGCAAATCAAAACTACTTTAAGAGTTCATCTGACCCCAGTCAGAATGGATAAGGTAAAGAGAACAAATAAACAAATAACACCAAATGCTGGGGTGGATGTGGCAATAGGAGAACTCTCATCCAGTGTTGTTGAGATTAAAAACTGGTGCAACCACTGTGGAAATCAGTGTAGAAAACCCTTAAAAAATAAAAATAAGCCACCATATGATGCAATCATACCACTCCTTGGCATGTACCCAACAGACTCCTACTACAGAGATAACTTGCACAGCCATATTTGTTGCAACTAAGAAATGGCAACCTAAATGTTCCCGAACTGATGAATGGATAACAAACATGTGATATGTTTACACAATGGAAGTCTACTTAGCAGTAAAGAAAAATGAATTCATGAAATTTTCAAGTAAATAGATAAAACTAGAAACTGTTACTCTAAATGAAGTAACACAGACTCAGAGAAACTTTTGTGGATCTGAGCTCCAAATCCCTAGATGTGAGTTTATTTCCTGATATAACTGCAAGAGCCAGGAACGTGGAAAGGAACCATAGACATAAAGAGGAGGAGTCAGGTATTATTAAGGGAGGGTGTATTAGTTGACTTTTCTGTTGCTGTGATAAAGCACGGACCAAGGAACTTATAAAAGGAAGAGTTTATTTGAGCTTACGATTGACGGTTCCCATTGTGGCGGGAGGCATGGCGGCTGGAGCTGGAGCAGCAAGCCGAGGGTCACATCTCGCAAAGAGCACAGGAAGCAGAGAGAGAGCAACTGTAGACCACGAGGCTTGTTAAACTCACTAAGCCTGCCCCCAATAATGTACTTCCTCTAGCACGGCCACACCTTCTAAGACCTCCAAAAACAGTGCCACCAACTGGAGACAAATGTCTGAATACTTACAGCCTATGGGGGACACTCATTCAAACCACCACAGAGAGGAAATGGGGGGAAAAGTGGGGTACTTTAACTGGGGAGGGAGAAAGGAGGGTTATACAGGGGAAGGAGAGGTGAGATAAATAATGCTTGGATGGCATGAAAAAACAAAAAGGAAATGGTTTAATTCAAAATCCTACTGAGAAATACACATGCAATAAATATATGAGCGTGTGGTGTATAACTGAAGGCTATATAAACCAAAAACACAGTGCCAAGCAGAGGGAAGCTTCCCTTCTAATTGTTAGTCAAGATAATCCAACAGACTTCCAAAATAACGGAGGCTATTGCCATAGACCTTGATTGCTTCACGGAATGGGAAGACAAGACCCTGCTGCTGAAGACAGTCCTTACTTCAGACTTGGAGCAATGGAGCTGGAACTGACCTGGAATACTAGTACACCTCCCGGAATACTAGCTTCAGGGTATCAGAGGACACTATACAAGCTGCCAAGGGGGGAAAATCAATCAGTGGCCCTACTCAGCTGGAAAGCCTAATAAACAACAATGTCTGGCTCTGCAAACAGCCTGCTTTTTTAGACAATGTAGGACCACCTGCCTAGTGGTGGCTCCTCTAACAATGGGCTGGGTCCCCCCACACCAATTACCAGTTAAGACAATGCCACTTAGACGTGGCCACGGGCCAGTTCAATTAAGGTTGCAGTGCTGGCCTGGTGGTACATGCCCACGATCCCAGCACTCAGAAAACTGAGATGGTAGAGTTGTCCCCAGTTCAAAGCCAGCCTCGACTACATAGTAAAAGCCTGTCTCAGAAACAAACCAAGATATAAATTATTGTCATAATAATTTGTGACTAATTTGTGTTGATCCCCCAAATTGTTTTTATTATTCCTTTAGCTCCTTTGCTAAAAGGGGAGGGGAGTGAGTCTTGCTTTCTCAACTCGAAGATTTCAGAAGCTAAACTGTACATTTCTCCCTGAACTTCCAGAAATCTTAAGCTTGCTTCAGAGATTCTAAGGTGTGTCTCTGACTGTCACCAGCAAGCAAACATATTGTCACCTCGTCCTCAGGGACAAGCATGTGCATACACACTTGTCAGTGAATGCATATGAATGTGAACATACATATGTGTATGCGTAAATGTGTTTGTATATGAAAGAGAGCTTTAGAGAATTCTTCCTAAAAAGCAAATGGAAAATACAGTCCTATGTGGAAACTAAAAATAAAAACTTAATATGGAGGGTTTTTTTTTTTTTATAAACAGAAACATCTTACTATATGTTGCTTTACTCCAAGAGTTTACGCCACAGAGATTCATCAGTCTTATGGAAGAACACATGTCTCTAGCAATATGATAATTTCAACTATGGTAGAAATGAGACTCCCATTACTTCTGTCTTGTTTGCCAAGAGCTGTAGCATTTCATGATGGTGTGAATGTCCTGGAAATAGTATGCTCTCTCATGCATATTCACACTGGAAAATGTAGTCACAAAAATTCCAGCCTGCAGTCCTCATTTGCCTGTTGATTCCTCTGATGTAAGTATCATCACGCTCATTGTATAAAGGCAGCCATCAGGGGCAAAGTGATCTCCCATTTTAGCTGAAAAACATTTAGAGACAACGCTTTTGTGTTAAAATCTTGCTTGTACAAATTACTAAGCATATAATCTAGGCCAGGCCCGTTTGTTATCCAGGCTTCAGTTTCTTCGCAGTATGATTAACTACCTGTCATACTGGAAGATTCTAGAATACCTGAGAGATGGACTTCTGCATGTGCCTGTGGAGGTTTAGCTTAATTACTTTAATTGGAAAGATTCATCTTAATTCTGGGCAGAGTAATTACCCAGATGGGAAGAGTATGATGTCTGGACTGTATAAATGGAGAAAGGGAACTGAAGTCCATGCATTAGTTACTCTCTCATTCTTTTTTACATTTTTTATTGTGAATTGTGTGTGTGTGTGTGTGTGTGTGTGCGCACACGTATGAGTGTGACTGTCCATGGGGGGCAGCCTGATATGGTTGCTGGGACTGGAACTTGGATCCTCTGGAAAAGTAGCACTCTCCACCAGTGAGCCATCTCTCCAGCCCCTCGAACTTTCCTTCTTCACTATACATAGCTGACCAGCTGCTTCAAGTTCCTATGCCCTAACTTTTCTGTCATGATGGACTGTTGTACCCCTGAACTGTGACCCCCAATAATCCCCACCCCCATGAGTTGCTTCGGTCAGGGTATTTTATCATAGCAACAGGAAAAGGAAACTAAGACAAACCTTTCAACGTTATTAGGAGTACACAGTGAGTCAATGGGGGGGGGGAGAATGGGAAATGGTTAAGGAAGAGCCTAGCACTAAGTAAGCTCTCAATAAAATTTATGCTGATTATTATTAATTATTATTATTGATTACAATGAGCACTAGTCCTGTATTCTTCATATAGTTAACATGATATACTCTGTCTTGATTAACACTCAAACTTATAAAAGTAGTGGTTTTCAGAGTAAAGTCTTAGACAACAGGCATTTGACAAATAAGCATGGAATGAGTGCTGGAACCAAGACAGTAGAGAAGTTAGCCTTGTGGCTTGAATGAGAATGTCCTCCTTAGGCTCCAAGTATTTGGACATTTTTGTTCCCAGTTGGTGGCCCTCTGGGGGGATGTCTTAGAAGGTGTGGCCTTGCTAAAGAAAGCATGGAACCCCAGGGTGTGCTTTAAGAGTTCTTAAACCTCAGTCATCCTCTGCTTTCTGCATCTGCTTAGAGATGTGAGAGCTCAGCCTTCTACCCCCCCCCCCAAGACTTGCCACCATGCCTCCCCAATGCTCCCTCCGGAACCCGAAACTCAAATAAACTCTTCCTTCTATACATCCCCTTGATTATGGTGTTTTTGTTTTTTTTTTTAATCACAACAGAAAAGTAACTAATTCAGACCTCCTTTCTCTAAGCTAGAGCTCGAAGTGGCGTTAAGAAACAGACTTGTTGTGGCTGGAGAAATGGCTCAGTGATTAAGAGCACCGACTGCTCTTCCAAAGGACCCGGGTTGGATTCCCAGCACCTGCATGGTGGCTAAGAACCGTCTTTAAGCTGGTTGTGGTGGTGCATGCCTTTAATCCCAACACTTGGGAGGCAGAGGCAGGCAGATCTCTGTGAGTTCAAGGCCAGCCTGGTCTACAGAGTGAGTTCCAGGCCAGCTGGGGCTATAAGGAGACCCTGCCTCAAAAAAAAAAAAAAAAAAAAAAAGAAAGAAAGAAAGGAAGGAAGGAAAGAAGAAAAGAAGAGACTTGTTGACCCTATTCAAAGAGAAAAGTGGTCAAAGTTCAGAATTTTATGACTTCACACTTCAATGTAAACATGAAGTGTGCAGTATAGGGTAATTTTAGTTCGCTGAAGGTCTTCCTAGCAAATCTCTTAAGTACTTAAAGAAAATGCAAGTAGAGAACATGGCCAGTAAGGCAGCAATTATTTCTTGGCATTATCGATTTTTTAAAGCTCGCTTTTTGACTTTACAAGGAACTCCTTCAGCCAACTAAAACTTGCAGTGAGAAAGTGTGGTCCTCACAAGAGGCAAGGACATGTAGGTGGCTTTTCTGGAGGCTTGCTGTTGATGGCTTCGAAGGTGAAAAGACTGAGGAGAAAAGAACTCTGAATTCTCTTTGGATCAGGGGAAATAGTCCCGCATGTAAGAGAAATGCTAATAAGCTGCTCTTCGTTGTTTTGGAGCAAACGTGCCTTCCTCGCTCACTCACAGTCTGTTGCTGAGTGCTACGGTGCTGTTTCATATCAAGATTTCAAAAATCATTACAAGCTGCGTAGGTATTGGAGGCTCAACCAGATGTGATGAAGTTTCCATTGTTTTACTTAGTGCATGGAAAATATTACTAATGGCTGGGGTCAGGGGAAGCTTAACTGACCCCGATTGGCCAAATTCATCTGGGTGCATTTCTTTAAATCAAACCTTTAAATACTCTCTCCTGTTATTCTACAACCCCCTCTCCCATTTTACAAGATGTTTGACTATTATAAAGCTCATTTTAGGCAAAGGGGAAATTCCATGACCACATGAACAGGTGACCTGAGGACCAAAAAGAGGGTGGGACAGCTCTCTTTAAGACTGCATTTTATTTACAGGTGATTGTCAACTATCTTTGGATGGAAAGATAAAAAGAAGTTGAAATCTTTCATTTAGTATGTTTCCTTGCCATTGGCTACATAAGGATTATAAAGATTACTACACTGAAATGTAAGAACAATAAAATTTCACCTTCTGTTATGATTCCTATGCTTTGTCTTCCTATGCTTTGGCACCTAAGCCAAGTGTTCAGAATCCAGAGAGAAAAGGCCTTTATAACAAAGACTTCTCTCCATAGGAACCTACATTTGGCATTCTTTTTTTCTTACTTTTAATATATAATTTTTAAATTGAATATCTAACAATTATTCATAATCAGATATATCAGAGAAATATTTCATTTTCCCATCCATAAATACCTCAATTACAAAAGCAATATAGTTTTTACTTCACACAGATACAGACTCTTTGTATTTACAAGGCTTCAGAATGGGTCAGGATTTCCTTCATATTCTTTCTCTATAAGCTTTATTCAGTAGAAATGTCCTTGACTTGGCATTTGTCTCCCTAAGAGAGTTCATCAAAATATAGTGTTCACAATTAGCTCAAAGGAAAAGAAAGCATTGCTATGTTTTTATCTGGACCTTCTTTGTTGGAAAGACCAGCGTAGCAATCCCCTGAGCATAGCCTGACTTCCAAAATGAGTTCTAATACTTAAAACAGCCATAAAATTCTAAGTTTAAAAAGTCAGACCATGGTCTTTGGAGATGGCTCCATCTGTGAAGGAAGTGCTTGCCACACAAGCGTGGTGACCTAAATTTGATCCCTAGAATCCAAGGTGAAAAGGTGTGCTGGCAAGCTTCTGTCACCCCAAGACTGGGGAGTGTGGATGGAGCGATCCTAAGGCTCACTGGACAGCCAAGCTAGCTAAATCAGCAAGTTCTAGGTAAACATAAGAGCCTGTTTCAAAAAACAAGACAAAAAATAACTGAGAAAGATCAGAGGTGATTCTCTCTCTCTCTCTCTCTCTCTCTCTCTCTCTCACACACACACACACACACACACACTTTAACCAATAAAATGCAATTACACTTTCAGAAATTATGAAAAGTTTTAGGGATTTCCATGTATTAAGTACTTTTCTCCCAGATGGGATACTGATTAAAAAGGATTTTAATGAACTGGCATTGAATTTTGGAAGTTCCTACCACTATGATTTAAATGTACCTTGATTTTTGCTTCCAAAAATAAAACTCAAGCATACTGAATTTCTGGGTGCTTGTTTTAAAATATACAGTAACCATATCATGAATAAACAACAAAATCTATGTAGACTTTGCTCTGTCAACATCCCTGTGAAAGGCTTTCACTGTACCGGCAAAGCCTTCCTTCCGTTTTGCAATCATTATATTTTCACTGGGATTTTGGTTGTTTCTGTTTGTTAACAGTGGGGGTCCCTGCAAACAACTGCATGCTGCCAAATTGGGTAGTCAGTTGGAGCTTTGTCTCAATATTATACAAACTGATAGGACAGAAAAGGGAGAAAGCAGTGCCCACCCAGAGAGAGCCAGCATCAAGCAGGGAATGTCATCGCAAGTAGTTGCTCTGAATTCCATTGGGTCTTCCAGTCTTGTTTTGAAATGATCCTGAAAAACTCAAGGTCTCAGAGCCGGCTTAAACACTTGGAGCCTGGAATGAATTTAAGGCATAAGGGAACAAATGAATGTGGAACGAAGGGAAGGAAGCCTTTCTTAACAAGTACCATGAGAAATTCCCAGGGCATGCTGCTGTCAGAACTCACTGCAGAAATGGGATGGCGTTTCTAATTTGTTTTAATTAGAAAAAGTAAACAGCACCCCTCAGCATGTCATCATGTTTCTATAGGACTCCAACCAGCTGACTGTCTGCTGGCAGGGCCCTGGAACCACTCAATTAAATAGCAGGGCACATTGCTTTTTATGAATGAAATACCATTAGTGTGAAGCCAGAGATTTGTTTTCATCCATCTCATTGCTGCGACTGTATAAGGACAAGTGACCAAACACAGCACTTTCCAATTTTTAGTTAACCAAAGATAATTTGTAAGGCTACATGAGAGTCCTCCATCTAAGGCTTTTCACTTTGCAAGACTAACTAATTAAAGCTTTTCACTTTGCAAGACTAACAGGACCTACATATTTTATTCTTAGCATACGATACTATCTTCAAATAATTTTATACGGATGAGATGCTTGTTAGGGGTCATCACAAAATCAGAATGTTGCTAAAATTTTAGGAAGAAGGAAGAAAACCTTGAAAGTTTCCTTCATGTTATGGAAGAAACAGATGAGCCAATGTTAACTCTCAAATGACGTTGTCCAATACATAGAGCTCTGAGTCAAATCTTTGGTTTTGCTTTTACATCAGTGAAACCTGAACCACAGTTTATAAGTGTGTGTGCCTGTGGGGCAGGGAGGGGAGAAGACAACCTCATATTTTGTTTTAGATGCTAAAATAGTTAACAAGCAAGCCTTCACAGATCTGGGAGTACAGTCATACACCATCATATCTGGCTTTTTTTATACATGGTTCCTAGGGGCCAGACTCAAGAGTTCATGTTGCAAGACAAGCATTTTGCTGACTTTGTTGCTCAAAAACAACACAAACCAAACCTGTTTGTTTTGTTTTGTTTTCACAGGGCACTGCAGGCCAAATCTAGGGCTTTAAGTTTGGTCTGCCCTGCCCGGGGAAACAAAACAAAAGAAAAAGCTAGGTCAAGCAAAGAAAAATGAAGAATGAAAATTAATGTAAAACTGGGTATCTCTCACAGGACAGAACTTGTAGGAAAGTTTCAGATAATATTCTTATTGATATTTGAGAGTTTCATGCACTCTATTTTGATCAAATTCAGATCCCTTCCTCCATCCACCCTTAGGTCGAGCTCCACCTTCTAGAATCCTTCCCTTCATGCTCATTATTTTTAAAGCCTGTTGAGTCTAAGCTATGTTCTCCAAATGCACTTGGGTATGGAACCATACTCTGAAGCCTACTCAACCTACACGTCACACCTTCAAAAACAAAAAACCTGGCTCTTTCTCTCCAGACACCTATCAGTTGCCAGTAATTCCTCACACAGGGTGGAGATTCTTGTCCACCTCTGTCCTCCCTGCTTAGGTCTTGTGCATGCAATGAGTTCATATTTTCATCTTTCTTGTTGTGTTCAGAGAACAATTCCTTCTAGTCATCCACCACATCTGGCTCTTAGAATCTTTCACTCTTCTTTTCCTCAATGATCCCCGAACCTTGGAAAGAGAAGGGGTAGTGTGGACATACCATTTTGATGTCTACAAAGTCTTCTAAGCCTGTAAATTGCACATAGGTGTTGAGCTGCATCATGTTTCCTTTTCAAATGCAAGATAGACACAAAAGGTTCTGGAAATTAGTTTACTTAGAATAACAGAAAAATAAATCGTAAAAGTCTAATGGGTTATAGTCTGTGTATAATGATATAGTGAAAGGTGAAGTCCACACAAATATGAAATTATCTATCATCTATAATATATATATATTAGAGAGAGCCCAATTTTAGCCTTTATGTTCCAAATTGCATTTTGTCTTCTAAATTGAGGTCCCAGCACTTCAATCCTGAGAACCAAAGATCTTTACTTGTTTTACTGCAGTTGTTTTCTGTTACAGTTATTTACTTTGTAGAGGGTGAGGGTGCATGGGCACCCCACAGAGTGTGGTCTGTGTGTGTGTGTGTATGTGTGTGTGTGTGTGTGTGTGTGTGTGTGTGTATTTCAGGACAACTTACCAGTCCATTCTTTCCTGCTACCATCTGGGTTCTGAGGATCAAGTCTCCAAGTTCAGAATCAATCACCTTTATACACAGCCATCTCTCAAGCCCTATAGTTGGTTTTATTTAAAGAAAAATCTACTTTGATCCTTAAACTCCTTTTACCTTCTTTAGTAAAAATTTGTCAGGTTCCAAATAGAAAATTTGTAAAACTTTTTTTTTTGGGGGGGGGAGACAAGATTAGAACTCATTTGTAGAAGAGAATGATCTTGAACTTTGATCCTCTGCCTCCACCTCCTGAGTGCTGGAATTGCAGACGTGTCCTACCATACCTGGTTTATGAAGTACAAAGGATCCCACCAATGACTTTATGTATACTAGACAAGCACTCTATCAACTGAACTACATCCCAATCCCTAAAACTTTAAAGTCTGCACATGAGTCTGTTCAAACATGTTGTCTGAGAGTTCCTGTAGTATTTCTCCAGGCTAATCATTGTAGAAATGCAGACTAAGTCTAATTTGCTAATTTTGACTAAACAATCTTGATAAATCAGGGAAATAGTATATCATAGTATATTGAGTTTGATAGTCATAGCTTATGGCTAGTTCCCCACAGACCACAGGATTACTGCAGGAAGCTGACTTTTTTTTTTAATTTTTCTTTTTAATTTTATTTATTTTTGTATGTGTATGAATGTCCTGTCTGCATGTAGGTTTGTGCACCTATGTCATGCAATGCCAAGGAGGTCAGAAGAGGGCATCGGATTCCCCTGGAACTGGAGTTAAAGACGGTTCTCAGCCGCCATGTGGGTGCTGGGGATCAAACCCGGGTCCTCTGCAAGAGCAGTCGGTGCTCTTAACCGCTAGGCTATCTCTCCAGCCCAGGAAGCTGACATTTTACATGAGACTCTACCACAAGGTAGATCTTGACTATTTTCGCCAAAGCCCACTGGTTGGCACTGTTAACAAGTGTTAGAAAGTTTTGAGAGGTGGTGTCCAAGGGAAGGAAGCAAGGCCATCAAGGGGTGCCCTTGAAGATGTTGGCAATCTACCTCGTTATTCTTTCTGTCTTTTCTTACCAGCCACTATGAGGTGAGAATCTCACCCCAGCACACATTCCCTGCTATGATGCATTCCTTTGTCACAGGTCCAAAAGCAGCAGGGCAACATGGACAAAGATTGAAATGTCCAAAACCATGAGCCAAAATCACCTGTTCTCTTTATAAGCTTATTATTTCAAGTGTTTCTTGCAGCAACATCTATTTAACACTTGTTCCATTTGCAAGGGACTAGCCAGTTTAGACAGCCAGCTTCTCTTGGGTATCTGAGTGCTACGTACAATTCAACATGTACCTGTCTTAAATTATCCTCTGCCTTGAGAAACATCAGTATTCTTCCTGTGTCCAATGTCAAATTTCAAGTTTAGCTATGTGGGAGTCCTCTCAGCATCTCTTTCATAGGCCATCTTTCTAGCTTTGTTTCCAAACATCATATTTGTCTATTGATTTCCATCACAAGTCCCATCTTCATTTTCTTTCCCAGTTTATCATCAGTACTGATCTTATTCCATTCGTCTCCCATAAGTAAGGCAATTTAATCAAGACAATAAGCTCTTACCTGCAGTCCCTGTTATCTGCAGCATAAATAGTCATTTCAATGTTTTTTAATCCTCTAAACTTTTATAGTGGGAATGACACTAAATATATAAGCAGAGTTTCATCACAAAACTGCAAAGCTAATTATGCCATTTCCTGCCTAACCACTTCAGTGGTTTCTGCCAGTCCTTACTGTGAAGTGATTTGATATTTGACATGATTTTTTAAAACCCTGCATAACCTTTCTAGACTCTGTCTTCCTTGACAAGGACAGCTTGGGTAAACTTGAAGCTTGCTCACTTTCAAGGATGCTAAATTCACCCTATGATCAGTCACATCTCTGTTTATTGTAATTTCTTGGCTAATTGTTTGTTTATGCCACAGAGTTTAAACTCTGAATACATGGAGGCTGTCCAATTGCTCAGCATTCTCCTCTCTGCACACAGTGTATATTAGTCACTCAAATACTGTAGCCACAGCAGAAACTGAGCTTTAATTTGCCAACATGCAAAGGAAGTTAAATGAGGGATAGCAACTTGAGCAATATAACCCGTTTTGTCAAAGTCCAATGAACAACGGGTAATGTTTACTAGGCAGAATGAAATTATAACACATCAAATTGTAAATAAGACCCCTCATGAAATAAACATAGAGCCCATTTGGTTCATGTCCTCTTTCATATTTATTTATTCTCATTAATACTATATTGCCAGTAGAAAGAAATTAACCTCAGTCCTCTCCGTTATCTATAAGTAATATATACTCAGTAGACTACTACCATGAATATTACATCACCCAGTATTCCAGTGATACGATATAGTTTCATGTTATACAGACTTAACTATGAGAAAACACAGGTGGGGCTGGAGAGATGGCTTGGTGGTTAAGAGCGCTTGCTGCTCTTGCAGAGGACCTGGGTTCAGTTCCCAGTACCCACATCATAGCTCCTAGCCAGTTTCAAGGGATTCAGCACTCTTCTTCTGACTTCCAAGGGCACTGCACACATGTGGTGCACTTATACACATGGAACCAAACATACATACTCATGCAATAAAAGTAACATTTAAGGGGCTGGAGAGACGGCCTAGAGGTTAAGAGCACCGACTACTCTTGCAGAAGACCCGGGTTCGATCCTCAGCACTCACATGGCGGCTGAGAACCGTCTTTGACTCCAGTTTCAGGGGAATCCGACGCCCTCTTCTGACCTCCGTGGCATTGCACTACACGGGTGCACAGACCTGCATGCAGACAGTACATTCATACACATGCAAAAATAAATAAAAAGTTTAAAAAGAAAGAAAACATAGGCGATAAAGAGTCTGCTACTTAAATTGTAAGCATTCTTAGTTTCATTCCTGGCTGCTGTGATGAAATAACCTGACAAAAGCAATTTAAAGGTGAAGAGGCTTATGTAGCTCACAATTCCAGTCCATCACTGTGGGAGAGTCAAAGTACCAGAGTCTTCAGGAGGGAGTCACATTACAGCCACAGTAAGAGCCCAGAGCAGCAAACTATGTGTATGCTAGTGATCAGCCAGCTCTGTCCATTCTTCTGCAATCTAGGGTTCCCCTTCCAGGAAATGGTATCACTAACCAAGGGCAGGTCTTCCCACCTCAGTTGACATAATCAAAACAATCCCCCCACAGACATGCCCCCAGGCCAACCTCATCTAGATAGTTCTATTGAGACTCACCCCTCAGGTGACCTTAGATAGTGTCAAGAAGGCAATCCAAGCCATCATATACCCTAATGTGTTCAAGTCCAAATATGATTGTTCTTTTTATTAAAACTGGAAGAGCATTAAAATGTCAAAACATTTTTGTATATTATATGCTCCATGAACAAGGACCCTTCTAATATATCTTTTTTTTTTTTTTTTTTTTTTTTTGGTTTTTTTGAGACAGGGTCTCCCTGTAGACCCCAGCTGGCCTGGAACTTACTCTGTAGACCAGGCTGGCTTTGAACCCACAGAGATCTGCCTGCCTCTGCCTCTTGAGAGCTGGGATTAAAGGCATGCGCCACCACACCCAGTTTTTTTCCCTTCTAATATATCTTATCTAAGGTTGTTTTTATCAGATCTTCAACTAAGACAGAGCCAGATGCCAGCAATAAAAAATAAATACTGCTCAAAAATCTACACTTTTTTTTTTTTTTAACCAAAGCATCTGTCTACCTTTCCAAGACACTGGGAAGATTCGGTCTTGAAAGACAGAACTGCATAGATCCTTTGAGTACTTTTCTCTATTGCCAGTCCAGTCCAAGGGGCTTCGTCCTAGTTTAATTTCCTTCATATTCAAACACTTCAGAGGGGTAGAGAGATGGCTCAGTGGTCAGGAGCATTGGCTACTCTTGCTAAAGATCTGGGTTTGCTTCCCAGCACCCACATGGCATCCTGACACCCTCTTCTGGCCTCCACAGGCATTGCACACATATGGTGCATTTGTATACATGCAGGTAAACCAGTCTTACACATGGAGCAAAAAGAAATGAAATACTTTTAAAAACACACTCCAGAAAGCCCAGAAAGAAAACAGTGCATTGAGTTGTATTTGTTCAAAAGTAAAACAACAACAACATGATTTCTCCTTCCTATATGTAATATTTATTCCATGGGAATTTGTAAATTTGCAAAATAATCACTGCAGGATTGTATTAAAGCAGAACTGCATATACAAGTAGGAATAACAACAGTATTAATAGCAAATTTGCCAAAACAATTTCTTCTCCATAAGCTTTTGAGTAATTGGGAAAACAATTAACATTTTTTTTGAAATTTAATGCACCTATCACGAAATTCATCCAAACATATACACAATTCAGTATTGGTTTTTAAACATAAAATACTACAACTGTCACCAATATAGACTTCCAGAACATTTCCACAGTCCTCAAAAAAAGATGTACTGTAACCACAAACAATACCTCCCATTCCCTGCACCCTTATCTTCTAACAAAGGTCAATCTATTTCCTGCCTCAAAGGGTTGGCTTATTAGACATTTCGCATTGGTAAAATCATATACTACTTAACCTTATGTGCCTGGCTTCTTTCATTTAGCTTGATATCTTCAAAGAGCCACCATGTTTCATGTGTCAACACCTCATGCTTTTTATTACCAGTATATGGATATACAACAACTTGTTTGTTTTCCATTTGTTCTCTGGTGTTCCTTTGAGTTGGTTCTTTCCACTTCGAGAATATTTTAAATAATGAGGATTAAAAACATTCAAGCACAAGGTTTTGCATATATGTACGCATCAATTTCTTTTGAATATATATTGTGAAGTGACACTGTTTAGGTCTTAGAGCAACTTTATGATTAACTTTTGAGGACCATGGTAGCCATACCATTTCATGTTTACAAAAGCAATATAAAGGGCTGGAGAGATAGCCTAGTGGTTAAGAGCACCAACTGCTCTTGCAGAGGACCCGGGTTCGATCCCCAGCACCCACATGGTGGCTGAGAACCATCTTTAACTCCGGTTCCAGGGGAATCCGACACCCTCTTCTGACCTCTGAGGCATTGCACGACACGGGTGCACAAACCTGCATGCAGACAGTACGCTCATAAACATATGAAAATAAATAAAATATAAAAAAAGCAATATACAAATGTTCTAATTTCTTCCTGTTCTCAACAACCAAGCATTGATTTGTTTACAGCCATCCTTGTGACTTTGAAATGGTATTTCTTATAATGCCAAGATATAAAAAAAAAAAAAGAAATGGTATTTCATGATGGTTTTAATTAAAATTAAATTTCTCTAATGAAAACCAATGTTGAGCTATTTTTACTACTTTATTGGTCAAAGATCTTCAGACTGTCCACGTTTCTATTGATTGATTAGAATTTATCTTTTTTATAACATATTCTAGATTTTTTATACGCATACAATGTCTCATGATCATATGCACCCCTCACTCCTGCCTGTCTCAGATCATCACCCCACTTTTTTTTTTTTTTTATGGACCACTAACTTTAATTTCTTCAGCTCATACACTTATGGGTATGGTGCCATCCACTGGAACTCAGGCAACCTATGTTAATCTGATTTTTTGTTACTGTGATAAAAATACTGGTCAAACCCCTCGAAGAAGGAAAGTGTTTATTTGGCTTACGCTTCCATGTTACAGTCCATCAGTAAAGGAAGTCAAGGCAGAAGCCCAAACAGGAACCTGGAGGCAGGAACTGAAGCAGCAGTCAGGGAAGGATGCTGTTTCTTGGTTTGCTTTCCCTGCGTTGTGGGCATGACTGTGAGGGGTTGCCTGAATAGTTCATTGATAAGGAAGCCCCAGCACACTGGGTAAGCCTGCTCTCTGGGCAGGAGGTCCTGGCCTGTATAAGAAAGCTGGTTAAGCGTAATGAGCCTGAGTGAGCCTGCCAGTAGCACTCTCTATGGGCTCTGTTTCAAGTTCCATCTTGATTTCCTGGCTGACTTCCCTCAATGATGGACTGTTACCTGCAAGTCAAATAAAACCTTTCCAGTGTTTTATCACGGGAACAGAAAGGAGACTAGAACAAGTTCATAAAATTAGCCTTGCAATTTAGTAACATGATCATATTTAATGATTTTCAGAAGTTCATTTGGTTGAGCTTTACCTTTTTTTTTTTTTTTTTTGTCTTTTAGAGACAGGGTCTCCCTGTAGCTCCAGCTGTCCTGGAGCTCACTCTGTAGACCAGGCTGGCCTTGAACTCACAAAGATCCACCTGCCTCTGCCTCCCAAGTGCTAGGATTAAAGGCGTGCGCCACCACTCCCGGCTTTACCTTTTTAAAGTAAATTTAGCTGAGGTAGCTCTTACTGGCAAGTATTTACCCATAGTCATTAATGATAAGAGCTCTTTTAACAACAACAGCAACAACAACAACAACTAAGCTCTTTTTCCTCTCCCAAGTACTTTCTAATTAAGGCTTAGCCAGTTTTACACATCGAAATATGAGTAGCTGAAATTTCTCTGAAAGAATAGAAAAGAGCATGCTTCTAACCCTAACTGTTCAGAATTCAGAATCCAGTCAGACCTCTGAAGGTTTCAAACTCATCTACATTTCATAAAAGGCAACTTCCTATTTCTAGAGAATAAAAAGCTTTGGAAGTCACAAGGATGTGGTTCAAAAGGCACCCAGTACATCAAATAACTCTAACAAATCCCATTTGATGAGTTAAGTGTAAAGGAATCAGAAACATATGGATTGCATTTCCTTTAAAATACACATAGATTTAATAGAGAAAAGAAGAAGAAGGAAAAAAAAATATTGCTGACCCAGTATGGTTCTGGTTTTTCGAAACTTAGGCTTCTGGAAAATAGCTCAAGATGGTTAATGAACCTCAAAACCCATCTGTTTTCCTGCTGTAGGGGTGCACTGGACTTAAATTCAGTACAAATATGAGTTTCTGCTGGATTGCTGACAATTCTTTTTGTCAGACAAACAGCACCTTCTAGGGATTAAGAAAGAGAATGTGTAAAGAATGGGCAGGCCTGGACTTGTTTGGAAAATGCAGAATATTTTGGATCCCATTGTCAAAAAGTTCATGTATCTTTGTCCTAATTTCCAGCAGAAATAGTACTCTGATGTGATCATCTGAAGTCACAGCTATTGAAAGGGTCTTCCCTTTCCTTCCCATGAGAAGTACCAACACACAAACCCACTCCCCTAAGCAGCAAAAGCCCCCCCCCAAAAAAAAAGGAAAGGGAGAAATCAACATTTCCAAAATCCTCCTTAAGCAATTGTTATAATTTGAGCTCATTTAGGAAATGAGAAGGTTGAATAAATCGCATTCCCAGGCTTAAATTACTAAGTCATTCTTGGTGATACAATGAAGCCTTTCACCTAGCATTGTGTCCTAGGAAATGACAATTCCAGAGAACAAGTTAGAGCCCAGGCTCCCTAGGTAGGGTCAGTGGCTGAACATTAGTCAGTCAGAGGAGAACCGGACTTCATGAGTCAAACAAACTGACCACTGCAGGAAGTTATCTCAACCACTGCCCCCTGGGTCTCCTGAGGCCCACATACATGCAAGGGTCCCATACTAAATGATGTCCAGGGTGGCTGTTGTGTCACAGAGGTTCCTGGGCTCAGAGATCTACTTCTTCTGCTTCCGTCTCAGCTTCCCTAATCAGGCACTCCTTTGCTATGCTAATTTTAGAGGAAGTGCGGAAGATAAAGCGTTCTCTAAAATGCTGCCTTTTAAGGCTATCACTTTCCATTTCTAAGTCCATTGTGGTAATTCTGAGCCCCGCCCATCCCTGCAGGCACCCTTTCAAAACTAATAACTGAAGCACCAAGCCTAACACTTGACCTGACACTGTTACTAGCTCCTTCTTGCCTAATTACATTAAAGGCTCCCAGGAAATAGTCAAGTCATACTGAAACAGGAGGGAAACCTTTACATTCTGAATTATGGGAGACATTCAGAAACGCTGAAAAGGGAATCGACATGGCATGTGACTGACCTCTGCAGGGTTCTTGGAGTGGACTAACTGCTTTCTAGTGGATTTGCTGTTCTTTCTAGTGGGACTTGCTTTTCCGTTTAATAGTCTTGCTGTGAATCTGCCTCCTAGGTAGTTATGGTTATACTCAGTGATCCCTGTTGCAGACAACTTTGGTCAAAGAAACCTCTTTTCACAGGGATAGTGGTTACTGTAGAAACTCATAACTTGTGGGAGGACCAAGCATAACTAACCATGAATGGCCAACTGCGGATGAATCATCCACTGCTAGGGGAACATAGTGGTGGACTGAGGGGAAAAGAGCTGGAAGATGACGAGAACTATGAAAAGGTGGCCTCTGAACATGACATGGCTGTGGCACACTTCGACTCACAGCAGCTGTGATAAACTGCACAAAACATGAAAAGTATCGGTCAGTCAAGATTCTGGTATGAATTGGAGTAGGGGGTCCTGAGACCCCCCTGCTGGTGGAGAAATTTTTAACAATGGATGATTGCTGAGGGAAAGAGAATCACTCTCTTTGAAGACATGGTTGCTAGAAGATTGTCCCTGCCTCAGTGGACGGCTCCGCACCCACATATGAACAGCGTTGATTTTTTTTTTTTTTTTTTTTTTAGTCTTTTTTGAGACAGGGTCTCCCTGTAGCTCTGGCTGTCCTGGAACTCACTCTGTAGACCAGGCTGGCCTCGAACTCACAGAGATCCCCGTGCCTCTGCCTCCCAAGTGCTAGGATTAAAGGCGTGCGCCACCACGCCCGGCATTTATTTATTTCTGTATGTGTATGAATGTACTGTCTGCATGCAAGTCTGTGCACCCGTGTCGTGCAATGCCGCGGAGGTCAGAAGAGGGTGTCGGATTCCCCTGGAACTGGAGTTCTCCTGGAATTGGAGTTTCAGACGGTTCTTGGCCGTCATGTGGGTGCTGGGGATCAAACCTGGGTCCTCTGTAAGAGCGGTCGGTGCTCTTAACCGCTAGGCCATTTCTCCAGCCCGGAACAGTGTTGAATTTTAAAGGGTTATCAAAACAAAACTGGAGATGAAATTGGGCTGGAGATGAGGCCGGAGGGCACAAGGTTAAGTTAGATGCGGATGATCAGATGCAAACTGCTTTGAAAGAATAAATAAAAAATATTATAAGAAACAACGCTAAAACCAGACTTGAACTGATGTGTGATACTTTTCAGAGGCAGGCAGATCTCTGTGAATTCAAAGCCAGCGTGGTCTACAGAGGGAGCTCCAGGCCAGCTGACACTAAAGGGAGACCCTGTATCAAAAAGACCAAAAAAATTTTTTTATTTCATCATTCTACATCTGTGGAGATAATATATAATTCAAAAATAGAAACACACATACCCCATGATACTAACCATCAAGAAAACTGTGGTTTTATGGATGTGCACATTATTATTATTAATAATACTTATT
This sequence comes from Rhizomys pruinosus, assembly GCA_009823505.1. Lineage (NCBI taxonomy): Eukaryota > Metazoa > Chordata > Mammalia > Rodentia > Spalacidae > Rhizomys > Rhizomys pruinosus. The sequence continues at coordinate 3,909,196 of VZQC01000855.1, read as the reverse complement.
TCTATTTTGTGGTATTAGCGATTGAGTCCAGAGCTCCTTGCAGGCTTGGCTATCTCTGGACTTCTGTGCCCCAACCTTTATTTTGTGTATCTTTTGTCTTTCTCTGGAAACTTCAGAGAAGCTGTGAATTAATTTATCTTATTTGCTTATGTTTTCACAGCATCTAGAATAGATACCTTGCTTGAGTGAACAAATGAAATCTACTGTCCTATGGTAAGATTGCACAATAATCACTTTCCTGCCTCACCAAGGGGACCAGGATCTGACTCTCACAGAGAGCACCAAGACGTCTCTATATCTCTCCCAAAGCCATTTATTTGCTAGGAATGGGTAAAAACTATTTTATACCTTTGAAGTTCTTGCCATTTGGCTTCCCTCTATACTACCACAATGGCAGTCTATTAGAGTAATAAGTGCACCATTGATTTAACATGTAACTAAAGAAGACCATATATATACTTCGAAATTAATCTCTAAAATTCAACATTTTTAGCAAATATTTTACCTTTTGGATTTGGAACTAGAATCAGATAATGGGACAAATTTAGACTAGTTGGCCAGCAAACTACCAAATTAATCTGTTTCTTAAATATGTGGAACACACAGTATAGCATTAACATAGGCATCTAGTCTTATTTAAGGCATCTCATCTACAAAAAAACCACATGGGTAGAGAATAGCATTGAGTGTTTTTACAGCTTGTATTCCAGAGAAAACTTTAATTCCTTTTCTGAAAAAGCCAAGCGAATGAAATGTTAAACTAAAATTATAAAATTATAAAAGGGTCAGTGGTTCATGCCTTTAATCTCAGCACTCAGGAGGCAGGAGGCAAGCAGACCTCTGTGAGTTCAAGGCCAGCCTGATCTACATAGTGAGCTCCAGGCCAGCTGGGACTAAAGGGAGACCTTGTCTCAAAAATACAAAAAAAAAAAAAAATATGAATATTTAATGGTTATTGTGTAATTCCTTTCTTAAAAGGCTCTAAGCAAGTTACCAAACTAAACTTTCATGTTTCACAATTTTTCTGTCTTTGACAGAACATTTTCCTGAAGTAGAACCATCACTGTATTCACTCTTTAAAGAGATTAGTTCTTAATGTCAAATATGTTGTGTGCACTAAGCAAACAGATTCAGTGCCTGCAGGCAGCTTGCAGTAGAACAGTCTATTAAGCCACTGCCTCTAAGATACAGCTTGCAAGGTATGAGGACAGATCATGTCTCAACATAATTCCTCCTTGCACGCTGGAGCACAGGCATTCTATAGTGTAGACCAGGTTAGCAGGCATGCCTTTGATCTCAAACTCATCTTGAGCTTGATCTACCTTCAAGCAGATTTTGTAAAGCAATGATGATATAATAGAAAATGACCTTTTATTTCCTTTCAAGAATAGTTTTCAATAATAATTATAAGACAATACTTACTGTGTTCTGGGCACTGAATAGACAGATGGTAGGAAGCAAAGAGAGAGAGAGAGAGAGAAAGAGAGAGAGAGAGAGAGAGAGAGAGAGAAGAAAGGAAAGAAGGATGGAAGAGGAAGTGAGGAAGAGAAGGGAGGGAGGGAAATATAGTCTATGTCAATATATAATATAAACTAAAGAGAAAAATAAACAGAAGACATTATATATGTCCATATATAAACAGATGTGTGTAGACATGCACGCAGCATACCTGTATCTCCACTTCATAGATGAGGACACTAGGCATAGAAAGACCAACAAATTTGCCCCAAAACGTATAAATGTCTGTTGTCCTAGCACAATTTAAACATGGGCTTCCTGGTTTCACGATTTATATTCATACCCTTATGATGTTATGCCCTTTATTTTTAGAAATGTCTATTCTCACTGTTATTCAAAGAAATATAATCTCTTTTGCAAGACAGGACTTAACATGTATGACAGAATCCATGAGCTCTGGTGAGGGGTGAGGGACGTAAGGGGTGGGCATGGATGGGGTAATGAGTCTAAATTTGATTAAGAAATGTTGAATGAAATGTGCTCAATAAAAATTAACTTTAAAAAAAGAAATATAATTTAAGTTCTAGATTCCTTAAAAGTTTTATTACACATCAAGCCAAACTAGCCAAAATCTACTTATCTGTATCATCTAAGTCTGAATTCTGCTATTGACTTTTTTTCTTTTTTTTTTTTTTTTTTTTTTTTTCTGATGTTTTTGAGACAGAGTCTCCCTGTAGCCCCAGCTGGCCTGGAACTCATTCTGTAGACTAGGCTGGCCTTGAACTCACAGAGATCAGCCTGCCTCTGCTTCCTGAGTGCTAGGATTAAAGGCATGCACTGTTCTTAATTAACTTGCTCCATATGATAGAGACCATTGTATGCACTTATGTGATTGACAGTGATAGATTTTATGGGAAGCAAAAGAAGTTTACATTTCAAGGCCTTTTACTTTCTGGGTCCTTTTTCTATACTCTTGAAAATTTCCTTTAGAAATATGGCATCATAGGCCTATCTTTCCATGAATTTTGTAAAAATTAACGCATTATAACTGGAAACAGTAATGATCTCAGTCTTTCCGCTCTGCTGTGTCATGTTGTTGTTTGAGTCATTATGGGCATTTTGGTCATCTCAATAAGAAGACAACATCAAATACATTAACCTGGGCCAGTGGATACAGGCAGATGCTTTATAGATGTGCCCACACATAATTAAATTATTGCTAGACATTCTGCATCAGGATGAGTTCCAGGAAAATCCCTATGGCAACTCTGCTGATCACACAATATCATCAAACAATTATGGGCAGACAGTTTAGAGAGGTAGAGCCAAAAGTGAGACTTTCCAGATTCTAACTCACAGATGAAAGAAAACTTGATAGACATTTGTTCAATACAAGTCCAAAATGCATGTGCATTATTAACAATTAGAAAACAGAAATAAACTTACAATTAACCAATTAGAATTATTAAACACTTTGTTTTCCACATAGAATGCAACATTTACTTGTGAATTCTTAAACCTACTATGATAATTAAGATATGAGAAAGGACAGAATACAAAATTAAACCAGAAAGGTGTCTGAAAGGAATAGAAGCAAGGAAAGTTAGATGAGTTAAAATCCCAGAGAAGGGCTGCCAACCAGTGGTTTCTGCTGTGAAGGAAATTTCCAGTCCGGGCAATGGCTGAGGACCAGGTTTGGCATAGGTAGAAGGACGCTTCTGCAGAAAACTTAGATTGAGTGTGTTTTTGGAAAGCAACACAGACTAACCTGACAGATGAAGATCAAAGGAACTCAAACACATGACTGCACAGGATACCACTGGAGTCCTAACACAGCACAGGAAGTAGGGTGTGTTTACCTGTTCACCTTTCCTGGGACACAAATTTATTCAATAAATACAAAATAGGTGTCAGATTTTTAACCTGTTTTAAGTAGAATATTGATGAGCTTCATTCAAAGCATCAACACAGCTTTGTGAGACCTATCTAATCTTAAAAAAAAAAAGGCAAAGAAAAGGATTATGGATATAATTCAGAGAAAGACAGATGAGAGAGAGAGAGAGAGAGAGAGAGAGAGAGAGAGAGATTGTCTACCACATAGGAGCCCTAAATTCAGTCTCTACAACTGCATTTTAAAAAGTTAAAATGGGTCAGTAAGATGGAACAGCAGGGAAAAGCCCTTGCCACGCAAGCCTGAAGAGTGGAAGATGAAGTTGGAAGTCAAGAATAGACTACGCATGTACATTATACACACATACGCAATAATAAAAAATACATTTTAGTTTTTGAAAAGAGGGCTGGGAAGATGGCTTAGCAGTTAATAGCTCTGGCTACTCTTACTGAGGACCTGGGTACAGTTCCCAACACCCATATAGAAGCTAACAACCATTCATAACTCCAGTTACAGGGGACCCAACACCCTCTTCTGACAGGCAATGCATGACATAGGTACATTCACACATATGTGGGATACACTCATATACATAAAATAAAAATAATAAATAAAATAAAATAAATTTAATAAGGAAAGGAAAAAAATCCAGAGAAACAAGAACTATTAATTGTAAAGAAATAAAAACTACTTTCAAAACTATGTAATCCAGAGATTAACAGTGAATAATTTATAAAATATTTCTAAAAATCTACAGCCTCAAATTTCTATACACTGGAAAAATATCAAACAAAAGCTTTTCAGATAAACAACAGTTGGAAAAAATGCATTGCAAACAACCCATAATGTAAGACATATAAAGGGAATGTCTTAAGCCAAAGAAAAATAACTCAGAATTAAAGCACAGGAAAGCAGAAGAACATAAGAAAGCAGGATGTGTAGATAAATGAATATTGACTGCTTGAAAGAAAAACAGAGGTGGCTTCTGAGATACTGGACATATATAGAGATAAAATAGAGTAAAACAGAGCTGCAGACAGGGCAGGCTTGCAAAGCTGCCAAAGCACAACATTGAAGCAGTGTCATTAAAGCAAGAATGGGGGCTGGAGAGTCGGCTCAGCAGTTAGGGCACTGGATGTTCTTGCAGAGGACCTGGATTCCAATCCCAACACCTATGAGTTGGCTAACACCTGTCCTTAACCCCAGTTCCAGGGGATCTGATGCCCTCTTTAGTACTCTGTAGACATTGAATGACACAGGTACACTTACATACATGCAGGCATAACACTCATACACTTAGAACAAAAATTAAAAAATAAATTATTTGAAAACAAGGATGGACATTTTATTTTTTTATTTTTATTTTTTTTAATTTTATTTATTTCTGTATGTGTATGAATGTACTGTCTGCATGCAGGTTTGTGCACCCATGTTGTGCAATGCCGCGGAAGTCAGAAGAGGGTGTCGGATTCCCCTGGAGCTGGAGTTCTCCTTGAACTGGAGTTTCAGACGGTTCTCGGCCACCATGTGGGTGCTGGGGATTGAACCTGGGTCCTCTGCAAGAGCGGTCGGCGCTCTTAACCACTAGGCCATCTCTCCAGCCCAAGGATGTACATTTTAATCTCTAGGTTAATCTCTGAAATGCAAGTCTATATAGAAATTGAAGTAAGCAGATTCAAATTTTCAGCAATCACATTACATGTGAAAGCAGGGAATCAGATCTCAATAAAAATTTAAAAAGTCTAAATAGATTTCACAAGGAATGAAAATAAGGTATAAATTAACAGCAAAAAGAAACCCATTTTTGAAAGTTAATCAACTATTTAAAGAATAAGCCACAGAATGCTAAATAATTTAACTCATTAATCAAAGAACTACTGATGGAACATTAGAATTTTTTTTTTTTTTTTGTCTTTTTGAGACAGATTCTCCCTATAGCTCCAGATAGCCTGGAACTCACACTGTAGACCAGGCTCCCCTTGCCTTGAACTCATAGAGATCTGCCTGCCTCTGCCTCCTGAGTGCTAGGATTAAAGGCAAGGCATGTGCCACCACGCCCAGCTCAAAGATGGTTCTTAGCTGCCATCTCTCTAGCACCGGAAATTAGAAAAAAAATTTTTAAAGAATTTTGTTTTTAAATTTTTATTAATTTTATTTATTTCTGTATGTGTATGAATGTACTGTCTGCATGCAAGTCTGTGCACCCGTGTCGTGCAATGCTGCGGAGGTCAGAAGAGGGTGTCGGATTCCCCTGGAACTGGAGTTTTCCTGGAATTGGAGTTTCAGACGGTTCTCGGCCACCATGTGGGTGCTGGGGATTGATCCCGGGTCCTCTGCAAGAGCAGTCGGTGCTCTTAACCGCTAGGCCATCTCTCCAGCTCCTAGAAAATATTTTAAACATGTAAATTAAAATAGAACATATCAAATTTAACAAGTTCAGCAAAGGAAGCACTAAGAAGGAAATTTGTAACTATAAATATAGAACAAAAGAGAAAAATTTAAAAATAATTCAATATTCCTATGAATCTAGAAAAACTTGACCACTAAATACAAACAAGAGAAATAATGAAAATAAAAGATTTGCTATAAAAGCAATCGTAAAACAGAGAACACTTAGAAAACAAAAACATTCTCATCTGAAAATAATATTGACAAAGTATTTACATATCTGATTGAAGAAAATACTATAAAAGCTAGTTTTCCACAAGCTCATTCAAAAACAGGAGAAACACAAGTAATTGTTGAACCCTTTTGGGTTGTAAGAAGCAAAACTTAGTTCCAAGCCCTAAGAAGAAATTTACCAAAAACAGTAAAAAAAGAGAGAAGGCTTAAAAATCAATCTCTTTTGAAGTTATATGTAAATATCTTTTTTTTTTTTTTTTTTGGTCTTTTTGAGACAGGGTCTCCCTCTAGCTCCAGCTGTCCTGGAACTCACTACATAGACCAGGCTGGCCTTAAATTCACAGAAATCCACCTGTTTCTGCCTTCTGAGTGCTGGGATTAAAAGTGTACCCCACCATGCCCAGCTCATGTAAAAATATTTTATTTTTTTTAAATTTTATTTATTTATTTTCTATGTGTATGAATGCACTGTCTTCATGTAGGTTAGTGCACCCGTGTTGTGCAATGCCATGGAGGTCAGAAGAGGGTCTTGGATTCCCCTGGAACTGGAGTTCTTCTGGAATTGGAGTTACAGACAGTTCTCAGCCACCATGTGGGTGCTGGGGATTGATCCCGGGTCCTCTGCAAGAGCAACTGGCACTCTTAACTGCTAGGCTATCTCTCCAGCCCTGTAAAAATATTTTAAAAGAAATTACTAGCAAATTGAATCTAGTAATGTGTAAACTGAATTATACACCAAATACAAATGATGCTAATTCTGCATAAACAAGAATGTGGCAGTTTTCAAAACTGTATGTAACTTACCACGTTAAGATATGGAGAATAGTAAAATTATTGTAATGGATACAGAGGGAAACTATGACAGAATTTCACACCTATGGACAGTTTTGGTAGCTTGCCAAAAAATTAGGAATAGCAGAACACTTGTCTAAATTATCTAATGTGTCTGAAAAAAAATGAATATCCCTTATTAGGATCAATCAAAACCAAGACAATAACTAGCAGTCTTTCAGAAATAACTCTCAACATTCTTTTGTTTTTCAAATGTCTGTAGGAGAGTTAGTAATGCTTCTTTTTACGTTCCTGATGCCACAAGTTTATATTATATTTTATATTTTCTTCCCTCAATCAGATCTGTAAATATTTTGCCAATGTTCTTTTTTTAATATTTTATTTTATTACTTTCATTATTTTATGCATATGATTGTATTGTCTGCAGGTGTGTAAGTGCATGCACAGAGGAGAGGTGAGAAGGTGTCGGATCTCCTGGAACTGGTGTTATGGATGGTTGTCAGCCACTATGTGGATGCTAGGAATTGAACCTGGGTCCTCTGCAAAAGCAGTCAGTGCTCTTAACCACTGAGCCATCTCTTCAGCCCCCTGCCAATGATCTTAACATTTTCAAAGGAAATGCTTTTTACTTTGTAAATTTTTCTCTGTTCATGATTTTGTTCCCTTATAAGAATTTCTGCTTTTATTTTCAGTATTTCTTTTCTTTGTATTTAACAGGAAATTTTTTCCAGAGCCATGACGACGCTGAATGATTCTGTTTTATTTTCTCTTCATACTATATTTATTTGTAGTTATAAAGTAACTTGGTCATTTCAAGTAAGCTATAGACATAAATGGAATAAAGACTCAAAGCATCATTATAAGGCTTTAAGTGATTTGACAAAGAAATTTGATCCAATGACTAAGCGAACAGAACCCATTGGTATAAACTCACAAATGTATGCTCCCCTACTTCATCCATGCACCATAGAAAGGTGTCCACTTCACCAAATAGTCTAGGATAAGCTGGATAGCCATGTGGACAAAATGAGTCACCAAGAACATTAGAAAGCTCGGGCCGCTGTAACCTGCCTTGTGATGGTCACACCAGCCAAGTCCTTTAAAGATTCTCAGACCCATTATCTATAGCTGTGATGATCAGATATCCTGAAGGCTGCTTTGTATAATATCAGGATAAATATATGGTGATTTTTCTCCCCATTCTGAAATCTCAAACACCAAAGCTGGCCACATTTAAGACCAATCAGCCATGGCATTCTGTTCAGAACTATTCCAAATATTGCCTGAGAACCTGCCATGTTCTACTAGGTTAGACTGAAATGAACAAAGGACATGGCATCAGATTACAGAAAGTGGGTAGTATTTGTGTGGCCAGCATGGACTGCACAGTGAGAGGAAGGAAAAAGAAAAGAAAGGAGAGGAGAGGAGAGGAGAGGAGAGGAGAGGAGAGGAGAGGAGAGGAGAGGAGAGAAGAGGAGAGGAGAGGAGAGGGGAGAGGGAGGGGAGGGGAGAGGGGACGGAGGGAGGGGAGGGCGGGGGAGGGAGGGGAGGGAGGGGGGAGGGAGGGAGCGGGGAGGGGATGGGGAGAGGGGAAGAGGGAGGGGAGGGGAGGAGGTGGAAGAGAAGGGAAGGGGGCGAGGAGAGGCGAGGAGAGAGGAAGGGAGCGGGAGGAGGGGAGGGGAGGGGAGGGGAGGGGGAAAGGGAGGGGAGAGGAGAGGAGAGGAGAGAAGAGAAGAGAAGAGAAGAGAAGAGAAGAGAAGAGAAGAGAAGAGAAGAGAAGAGAAGAGAAGAGAAGAGAAGAGAAGAGAAAAATGAAAAGAAAGGGAAGGAAGGAAGGAGGAAGGAGGGGAAGGAAGGAAGGAAGGAAGGAAGGAAGGAAGGAAGGAAGGAAGGAAGGAAGGAAGGAAGGAAGGAAGGAAGGAAGGAAGACCGGAAAGGGAGAGCAAAGTAGGGGAGGAGAGGAGAAAAGGTGAAAAGGGGAATTGGTCAACTTTCTTGAGTTGAAATGCAATCTGAGCCATCTGTAGGTTAGGTCCTATTCTCATGATAAAATTATTAATTTTGTCCTCAATTCTGTCTGGTCCTCAGCATTTCATGATCTCTTGCTAGTTGACCTTATGTACCAGTTGCTTGGTCTGTATCACTCAAAAGAAAAGGAATGCTAACTAAAGGTCTGAATTCTGAACTCTCAAAAATGAAGATGTGCAGAGGCAGGGAAAGGAATCAGTCAGCTACACAGAGAGACTGTATGCCTGGGTACAAAGTCCTGTTACATGTGTGGGAGCTTGAACAAATTACCTCTTCTCTCACTGTGTTTTGGAAAAACAAGATTAATGGTATTATCAACTTCATTCATTTTGAGACTTAGAGAGGTAAAAGGTAAGATGCTTCATAGACAGTGCCTGATACAGAATTAGTAATAATAACATACTATTCTATTTTCAGATTGTGCTAACCATGTAGTCAAGTCTTGCTTTTTAAATACTAGCTTTTGCTAAGTGCATTTAATTTAGGCTTTCCATAACATGTAGTAATTTGGAACTAGCACTTTTAATTTTGAGAGATAAGGTCTCCTATATCCCAAGCTTGCCTCAAGCTAGCTGTGTAGAGGGGGATGACGTTGAACTTCTGATCCCCCTGCTCAACCTCCTGAGTGGTGGGATCAGCAGTCTGCAATAGAACAGAAAGGAAGTCAGGTGAACATATAATGGTTACCTTAAGAAAGAAGTCTAGGGGCTGGAGAGATGGCTCAGCAGTTAAGAGCGCCGATTGCTCTTGCAGAGAACCCAGGTTTGATCCCCAGCACCCACATGGCGGCTAAGAACCGTCTTTAAATCCTGTTCCAGGGGAATCCAATGCCCTCTTCTGACCTCCACGGCATTGCACAACACGGGTGCACAAACCTACATGCAGACAGTACACTCATACACATAAAAATAATAAATAAATTACAAAAGAAAGAAGTCTACACATACACAAATCTCTTGATGTTTGTCAGAATCCGATTCCCTGGTAAAAACAGATCGTGGGTCATCTGTAAGACTAGAAGTCCTAGATAGAGACAGTTATAAATTAAGAAAGAGGAGATTTGCTTGAAAGAGTAAGCTACAGCAGCCTCCAGGAATATTTGAAACATTACCTCAGAACAGAAAACACAGAATGATCCACTGTTGTTAGTAACACACAAAGGGCCTGAAGCAAAGTAATCATTGCAACAAATTATAAGGCAGTGGGTATATTGGCTCAGACCCAGTAACATAAGACTCTCATTATACCAAGACATTGTAAACCTCTGAACACATCTTAAATCTCTCAGCTTTTAATATAAGATGAGAATAAGTGTGCAGGTCAGTAACATTATCAGCTGTGTTCATCTCCAAAAAGATGAAAAGGTCCACCAGTGGAAAAATGCAGAGGTTAACAGTGAACTTTCTAAACAAACAATTTGGCCTGTGTTATCCAATGCACGAGGCCTCCATCACCAGCAAATTCTGACCCCTTCCATGATCCACAGGGTTTTGGAGTTTCCAGGACAAGCCCTCTGGCAATCAGGACGTAGGGAGCTGGGTTTCTCGCAGGTTCAAGTGTCAGCCACCACTTGCGGAAAGGGTATTTGAAGGATGAGTGTTGTTAACCACAGGCTGGGGCTCCAAGGCCAATTACAGTTAAGCCTGATAATAGTTTTTGACATTTAGAGACATTTTATCCTTCAAAACTCTTGGATAGCTGAACTGCCTGCCTGAATTTTCTGTTGCTATGGCCACTGGAGGTCTTAAAGTGTTAATACCAGTTGACTTTATTTTGACTTTATCTTCCCTAAACATTCCATCAAGGTCTCAATGATTCTTCTTTCTTCAGTCTCAATTAAATTTTCATCTTGCAATATTGCAGTGGTTCTTCAAGTGGGCTCCTTGGATTACAGGTGTCCTAGATAATTCAGTGTGAGAATGGGCATTTTGTAACTTCTGGTTGTATAATGTTTCCTTTTCTTTTCTTTTGGTCTTTTTTGAGACAGGGTCTACCTGTGGCCCCAGCTATCTTGGAACTCACTACGTAGACCAGGCTGGCCTTGAACTCACAGAGATGCACCTGCCTCTGCCTCCCAAGTGCTGGGATTAAAGGTGCGTACCACCACGCCCAGTATATTTCCTTTTCTTTTAGTATTCAGCAAATAGTCTATACACTGGCATTCTGAAAGTACCACATCCAGACAGAAAGTGGGAATTCCACACACAAATGGAAGTTGACCTGCAATCCTGGAGGAAGGGACCACCAGCATCTTTGCCCCCTCTTCTTTGCATATTGTAGCATCACAGTTTCTTTGCTGTTAGTTCATTGGAAATTTTAATTCCACTCTCTAGTTTGAGCTAAACTAACCTTCCTAAAATGAACAAGCTGTATATACAGTCCATGCACAGAAGTTGTGTTTTGAAAGTGGATTGCTAACACACACAGAAACAAAGAACAAAACAATGTCAGAGCTGAAACAGGACAGCACAGGACAAGAATGTGAGCTCTGAAGGCAGACTCCCCAGGCTCGAATTCCTGGCACAAAGACATACTAAGTAACTTTGGGCAAATTACTGAATCTTACTGTGTATCACCCTCTCCTTGTCACATAAGAATGTGATGTGAATCTCTTATCCCCAAAGCAGTGCTTTGAGAAATGAATTAAATGAGCAAAGCCCACAGGACACAGTTAAAATGCTAAAAAATGTTTCTAATTAGCATCTTTCTAATAAGAGCAAAAAGCAGTTATCATTTAATGAGAGCCTCCCACTTAAAATCATCAACAGGGCAGGGATATAGTTCAGTCAGTAAAGTGCTGGATGTGTGAGAAAGAGACCTTGAGTCAGAACTCCCCCCCAAGAACCCACATTAAAAAAGCCAGATGTGGGGCTAGAGAGATGGCTCAGTGGTTAAGAGCATTGACTGCTCTTGCAGAGGACCTGGGTTCAACCCCCAGCACCCACATGGTGGCTAAGAACCATCTTTAATTCCAGTTCCAGGGTAATCTGACGCCCTCTTCTGACCTCCGCAGCATTGCATGACAAGGGTGCACAAACCTACAGTACATTCATACATATAAAATAATAAATAAAAAAAAATTTTTAAAGCCAGATATGGTTGCACATGGTTGTAATTCCAGCCCTGGGGAGGTAAAGTCAGGTGGATCTCTGAGGTCTGTTGGCCAATGAGACACCTTGTCTCAAAAAACAGACTGCATAGCATTCTGGAGAGTGACATCTAAAGTTGATCTCTGACTTCCTCATATACATGCATGCACACTTACACACACACACACACCACACACACACACACATGTGTGTGCACACATAAAGAAAATAAATTAAAATGATAAAGACTCAGTCTGACCTGAGCATGCATCCTCAATAAGGTTATTTGGGTAATGTGACATAGCTGATGTGTGTGTGTGTGTGTGTGTGTGTGTGTGTGGTGTATAAAATAGAAAGAAGAAATATTAAGCATATTGAATAAGAAATAAGTCTGCAGTTTTCTCTGCATTTCTAAAGTCATGAAAGACATAATCCAAACTATATCAAATCTCACTGAACTTGATTATCTATATTTAGACACCTGATGTGAACTTTTTAATTTAATGGAAAGGGACAAAGCAGCAATATTCTGTAGGAACACTTGTTATTCCAAACTAGCTCAATGCAGATAAACTAATTCATAAAAAAGCACTGTTCATCAGAAAATTCTCTGGGAACACACAGAAAAACTCTACTGAGGATTTGGAGAGGCAGCTGTTAGATTACTGTCAATAAGATTTGCTATAGACTGAATGGAAAATAAAACCTTTAATGTGTTTTCCCTAAATACAGCCTTGATTTATAGATAGCTCAATAATGAAATACAATTTTTGAACGAATAAAAGGCAAGGCATAGCTCAGAAAGTATATTCTAAGTTATAAATGGATAAGTAATTTACAAGGAAAAGGCTGGTAGAGAGCAGAATAAGAAGACAGTGAAGAAGAGTGTCTTGCCTGCATGCGTGTAAGTGCATTACATGTGTGCAATTCCCATCAATGCCAGAAGAGGGCAGCAGATCCCCCTGGAACTACAGCTTCAGCTTCACATAGTATCAGCTACCACTTAAATAATGGAAATTGAACCTGGGTCCTATGCAAGACCTGCCAGTGAACCATCTCTCCAGCCTCTCTAAAGCATTTTATTTTTCTTCTTAAGACAAAGTCTTCCAGTAGCCTGAGCTGAGCTGGTACTTGCTCTGGAAACCAGACTGGCTGCCATCTCATTTCTCCTCTGCCTCCAGAATGCTGAGATTAAAGGCCCAGATTAAAACATTTTAATGTAGAACATTAATTGGATGAAAATTGCTTCTAGTGATCATAAATTTGAAATACTACATTTCAAATTCATTTTTCAGTGTTTTCTTATATTTTAGGGGAGGGAATAAGAAGGGTATAAACACATGTGCTTTTGTGTGCACACACGGATTGACATTGCATGTGAAGGCCAGAAGTTGAGGTCTAATATCTTCCTAGATCATTCTACCTCACTCTTTTTTTTTTTGAGACAGTCTCAAACTGGAGCTCACTGACTGGCTAGGCTGACTGGCCTAAGATCCACTTGTCTTTGCTCCCCGCCTTCCACACGCCCCTGGGTTATGGATGTGCCACAGTGCCTGGCTTTTATGTGGTGCTAAGTGAACTCTGGTCTTCATGGTCCCAGTGGGCACTTTACTGACTGTGGCATCTCTCCAGTCATGGTGTTAATTTTAAAAAGTTATATTCAATCCTCATTACAAAAGGAACTCCTATATCTCAAAGACCACTCCCCTCTATAGAGATGATTTACTGTCTCACTTAGAAGGGATCAGCCTAGCTTTAAACATGATTTTAATTATAAAGACAGAAAGCAAATGTGAAATCTACCTATTGATGGCCCCTGACATCTGGGAAAGTTATGGAATCAGGCTCCTTGGAAGAAGCTGCTTTTGCTTCTCAATCTCTTGGTAGAGGGATGTAGAACAGGAGCTGTAGGCAATCACATATTTGTATCAACATTCTGGCAGCTGAACACATGAGCTTTCACGTAATGACAGAGCAACACAAGGGCAAAGACTGCTTGGAAGAACCTTGAAAGCATGTGGGCTGTGCTTCTTCTCCAGGAAAGGGGAATCAGTGAGGAGAAGTAAAATAAGTGTGACTTGAACTGCTAGGTTTTTTTTTTGTTTTGTTTTGGTTTGGTTTTGTTTTGTTTTTTTGGTCTTTTTTTGAGACAGGGTCTCCCTGTAGCTCTGGCTGTCCTGGAACTCACTCTGTAGACCAGGCTGGCCTCAAACTCACAGAGATCCGCTTGTCTCTGCCTCCCAAGTGCTAGGATTAAAGGTGTGCGCCACCACGCCCGGCATTTATTTATTTCTGTATGTGTATCAATGTACTGTCTGCATGCAAGTTTGCGTACCCGTGTCGTGCAATGCCGCGGAGGTCAGAAGAGGGTGTCGGATTCCCCTGGAACTGGAGTTCTCCTGGAATTGGAGTTTCAGATGGCTCTCGGCCGCCGTGTGGGTGCTGGGGATCGAACCCGGGTCCTCTGCAAGAGCAGTCGGCGCTCTTAACCGCTAGGCCATCTCTCCAGCCCCGAACTGCTAGTTTTTCAAGTTTACCTTGGAGCTCCAGTTACAGGCAGTTATAAGTCATCTGACATGGGTGCTGAGAACCCGGACTAAGTGCACTCTTAAACAATGAGCTTTCTCTCCAGCCCCTGAATTACTGAATTTTGAAATGTGAATTAGAGAAGAGATATTCAAATGGCCAACAGGTACATGAAAAGATTTTAACCAGAATCATAGCCAATTCTGGATATACACCCCAAAGAATCGAAAGCATGGGCCCTGAAGGAGCTATCTACATACCCAAGTTCATAGCAGCACTATTTAAAACTCCCAGTAATGGGGGCTGGAGAGATGGCTTAGCGGTTAAGAGCACTGACTGCTCTTGCAGAGGACCCAGGTTCAATCTCCAGCACCTACATGGCAGCTGAGGGCCGTCTTTGACTCCAGTTACAGGGCAATCTGAAACCCTCTTCTGACCTCCGCAGCATTGCACCACACGGGTGCACAGACCTACATGCAGACAGTACATTCATACACATAAAAATAAATAAAATTGAAAAATAAAATAAAACTCCCAATAATGGATGCATCCCCAAATGTCCATAGGGAGATGAAATGCAGTACTGTAGTTTGAATGAGAAATATCTCCCATAAGCTCACCTGTTTGAATAGTCAGTCTTCAGCCACTTAGGAAATTGGTAGAACCTCCAGGAGCTGAAGTCTTCCTGGAGGAAGCAGGGACGGGCTTTGAGGCTTTATTACCTAGCTCCACTTTCTGCTTGCTTTCTGCTTCCTAGGTATGGATGTAATTTGACCAACTATGCTCTTGCTCCTGAGATGTCTTCCCTGCCATGATGGACTGGATCTGTCTAGAGCTATAAACCAAAATAAACCCTTTCCCCTTTAAGTTGCTTTTGTCAGGAAATTTTATCACTGCAATAGGAAAAGATATTCTGACACATAGAAAATACATATAATGGAATAAACTCAGCCAAGTGTTTATAGGTAGATGGGAAAAGGTGTATACATGCAATATATATATATATATACTTGGTCTTTCAAGAGAAAGTTTTGCCTCGTGCTGAAACATGGCTTCATATGGACAGTATGCTAGCCCAAATAAGCCATTCACAAATGGACAAATACTGAACAATGTGAGTCATGAACTGGCTAAAGAACTCTCATCCATAGAGACAGAGCAGGCTTCCAGCAGTTGGGAGAACAAGATTTACTTGATATCCACACAATTTTTAGTTTCTAAAGAGATTCTAAATAGGAATGGATGCAATACTTGCACAAAAACACAAATGTATTCGATGTTACTAAGCCAGTAAAATGATTTTAAAGGGTCAATTTTATGTTATTTATGTTTTATTACAATTAAAAATCCATACATAAATACATACGTGTGTATGAATATGTATATATCAGGCTGCTTAGACAACTGAAATGCTTTGTCTCTGGCTACTTTACTACTTTGGGTCACACATTGGAGAACATTTTCAAAGCTTTCTTCACTATGATAAAATATCTTGTAAAATCAACTCATGGGAGGAGCCTGAGGCCAGGAGGAACATCATAATGATGAGATTACATACACAGGAAGTTTCTAATTTCATGGTGACCAGAAAGCAGATTGATAGGGGAGGGGAGAGGGAAAGACTAGAGAACAAGAGGTAGCACAAAGTCCTGTCTCCAACTATTCAACTCCTTCAACTAGGTCCTACCTCCTAAGTTGCTATAACCTCCCAATATCCCATCAAGAGATTGGTCCATTGATAAAGTCTTCATAGTGACTTTCAGGCCACCTGGGACTACAGGAAGACCCTGACTCCAAACAAACAAACACTCAAACCCAAAATCAAACAGAAAACCTCCCCTTCATCAAATTTTAGCCTAAAGACAACCCAATAGCAATAGTCAGTCAAATCTATCTGACCATCTGACCTCCTCAAATTGGAATCACCAGTAACATTTATGAAGAGCAAAGCATTTCCTTACGAGACCATTCAGGGCATAGCAGCTTAATTTTATTAGGGAAGCTCCTGAAAAATGGATCTTTTCCTTGAAAGACAAGCTTACTCAGTTTCTCCTCTGGACCCTCAGACAAATAAAGACCAAAAATGTAAAAAAAAAAAAAATGAGCAAGGAGCATTTTGTTCATTCAGATTCAGGAATTTTTTTAATGAGAAAAAGGATATAGCTGATAGAGTTTTAGTTTTTCTGAATCAAATAATTAGAAACCAATGAAAAATTAAGAGTTTCCCATGAGCATATTCCTAGAAATTCAACCTGTATGTTTTCTGATTCATTTACACTTAGATCATCAAGAATGTTTTGTAAGAGCTGAGTTCTTTGGTGGCCAAAGATGGTTTCTGGTCATTTTCCTTTGAAATAGAAAATTGTGATTTATGGAGAACTTACACAAATTTGAAAGAAGGTTGAGGAACACTCCAAAATGTATTATCTCATAAGGTTGGAGTGATTTTTCAACTTGGAAAGTCCATTTTCCCAAACTGGCTTCCTCTATCTCATAACTCATCCTAATATTCCAGTTCTACCTGTGCAGGGCTGATCTCATCTTCAACATTGGAGTTAGGACCAGTGTTTTAGCTGATAAGGAGACACCAACCAAACGGAAAAGGATCAAAGTTTCGAACATGATCCAGGAAAGTAAAGAGTCTTTGGACACCAAGTTCCAAGAAATGTTGGAGAGATAATCGTGTTTTGGAGTGTGGTCTGATTCCTCAGTCAGATTTCAAAGGTAAAGTGTGTAGTCTTCTGTTCATCAGACATGGAAAGAAATGGCTGGGCTTCTCCTGACATTTTGGGGCTGAGACTCAAGCCAAAATCTGATTCACATTTATCAAAAGAATAAGAGAAAATTTTCCTTTGTTTAAATAACTGGTCTGGGGCTCAGTCCAGAGAGGTGAGCACCTTTACTGACAGGTCATCGAAGGTAAATATTAGAGAAACACAAAGTCAGAACAGAAATCACTCCAGACAGAAGCACCAAAGCACCATAAAGCACTGACACAACTGGGGAACAAACCTGACTCCTCAAAATGCCATTTATTTGGTTTATTATCAATTTATCACTGTTTATTACTAACTTAGTTGGTTTGTTATTAATGTACATATATGATTGTTTTACCTTTTGAGAATCACTTAAAGTTAGAAAAGCTTAACAATGAGGAGATATGAGGAATATGAAAAAAAATTCTTGGGGCTGGAGAGATGGCCTAGTGGTTAAGAGCGCCGACCGCTCTTACAGCGGACCCAGGTTCGATCCCCAGCACCCACATGGCGGCCGAGAACCGTCTGAAACTCCAATTCCAGGAAAACTCCAGCTCCAGGGGAATCCGACACTCTCTTCTGACCTCCGCGGCATTGCACGACACGGGTGCACAGACTTGCATGCAGACAGTACATTGATACACATACAGAAATAAATAAAATTTAAAAAAAAGAAAAAAATTCTTGATTTTTCTTATTTATACTGTCTATCAAATGACAGAAATTCTCTTTGCCCAACCTTCCCAGAAACCGGATAGCCTCTAGCCTCTGATCTTTGGTTGTTACCCTTTCCCATTTTCATGGTTGATACATGCAAGCACCGCCCCCCCCCCATCTTCATCAGATGAAAGAGTTCTCTTGGCTGTGTCTACATGACAAAAAGATGCTTTCTTTAAAAGTGGTCAACTGGGGGCCGGAGAAATGGCCTAGCGGTTGGGAGTGCCGGCCGCTCTTGCAGAGGACCCAGGTTCGATCCCCAGCGCCCACATGGCAGCTGAGAACCGTCTGAAACTCCAATTCCAGGAGAACTCCAGTTCCGGGGGAATCCGAGACCCTCTTCTGACCTCCGCGGCATTGCACGACACAGGTGCACAGACTTGCATGCAGACGGTACATTCATACACATACAGAAATAAACAAACAAACAAAAATAAATAAAATAAAAGTGGTCAACTGAATGACATTTCCACAGTTCCCCTCAAAGTAAGTTTGCTTGTTTGACTGATGACTGTCGCTAAATCAGAACTTTCATATCCAGAAAAACATAGTGACTACGTTTTCCTGCCAAAGGGGCAAAAGAAACCTGACTCAATAGCCTCCTCCCAGATGCCCTTTCAGGTTGATGAAGTGGATTGGTGAAGTCAAATTGTCAAAATGCCATCCACGTGGAAACCAGGACTGCAGATCTAGGAATCCAGTGGCTCCTACTACTTACTCAGTAGTATTTTCCACATAAATGAATGAATTCTAAAAGAAAGTCCAAAGAGATAAAAGCCACCATATGAATTTGCAACTCAAACCTCTCTCCTGATTAAGATTTCTCCCTCCAAGCACCTGGCCAAGAGTGCTTTGAAGTTGATCCATCCTTACCAAACATCTTCCTCCTTGAGTACTAAATAGCACTGAAGCCACGGTTACTGCACCTGCTAGCAGCCAGGTTCCCCGATGGCTGTACCTTTTCTCTTATCTCTAATTCTGTCATCTTAAATTCTTCATTCCTAACGTCCTGTCTTCTTCTTGCCTTTTCAAACGTTTCCATTTCACCTCCACCTTGATTACTCTAGGCTTTCTGCCTCTTTCCAAGTACAACCAACTGTTTCGTTAGTTCCTTCTGCATTCTATTGAAACTTTTAACTTCCTTTTACTTTTTTAAATACTTCCAAACAATCAAAAGATGCTAGCAGAAAGAAATTCAATGTGCACTACACAAAACAATGTCGGCAAACACTGTATGAAACACCTTAGCTCAGTTGCAAGACCAATGAACGT
The DNA here is from genome assembly GCA_009823505.1 of Rhizomys pruinosus. NCBI lineage: Eukaryota > Metazoa > Chordata > Mammalia > Rodentia > Spalacidae > Rhizomys > Rhizomys pruinosus. The sequence goes on along the minus strand of VZQC01000855.1, from coordinate 3,890,045 downwards.
TATAAACTGTAGATATTTTTACTGTGCAAAGTTTAATTATTTAGAGACACAACATGGTTTAATTACAAAAACAAGGGCTTTGAATATTGTCTTATCATCATCATTCCTCAGCCTAGAAGTATCATATTAATAGGTCTTTGGATTGTATTGTGTGAGAATGTTTGATTTTAAAAGTTGGTTCTTGAATTGCTGACTTCAATCTCAGAATATGAATCAAAATCCACAAATAAATTTTAGTTTGGGGTTCAGAAAGAAATTCTAACAATTTCTGTAACTTTTCTCAATATAATTCAACCATATGGGGTACATCTTTATATGAAGCAGTTTTCACAAATGATAATTATAAAATCCAAATATCATCAATCAAAGCTGAAATGTGCCCTTCAGTATCAAATTCAGCCAGGATTTAATCATTTATATAAAATAAAATAAGCACATCCACTTCATTTGTATTCAAATTTGCTTTCATCTTTACTAAAGAATAAATTTGTGTGTATATATATATATATCAAAAATTATTTTCAAGTAAATTTCCTTTATATTTTATTTATTATTTTTATATTATATGTATGAGTGTATTACTTGCATATGCATAAGTCCTTCCATATGGTGCAGTGGCCTGGAGATCAGAAAAGAGCATCAGACTCCACGGGAACTGGAGATATGGATGATTGTTAGCTGCCAAGTGGGTGCTGAGAATCAAACCCAGGTCTTCTGCAAGAGCAGCCAATGCTCTTAACTACTAAACTGTCTCTCCAGCACAGAAATAAATTTCTTGATGATTTCTTACCAGTAAAAAAATAATACAATGGAGCAATTATAATATATGTTAAGTACAATTTACAAAAAATAGATGACTATCCAATTTACATAGGTTTGTAATCTAGTCCAACAATTCTATCAGGCATTTGTTGCACAAAATATGGCCTCTGGTTTAGATGTATTATCTGTAACATCTGGGACTATTACCTAGGAGTTTGTTAGAATAAAGAATCTTAGATCCCAGGCAGAACAATTGAATCAGAACAAAATGTTTAAATAAGATCTTCAGATGAGTTACAGGCATTGGTATGTCAGAAGTACTATAGTACCTCATCCATAACTTTACACCATCCATTTTGAGATTATAGTTTTCTTGTTTATTGAATAACTCTTTTCTCTTGACTGCCGTTAAACTCTTGGTTCTCATTCTATCCATGTTCATCTGTCTCTTCTGCAGACTAATTTCCACCATTGCTATGGAGTTCCTCAAAGCTTAACCCCTATGTGCCTTGCTGTCTACATTCTCTGTCAAACAAGCTTACAGTTTTTTTTTTGTTTTGTTTTTGTTTTTTTTTTTTACATCTCAGATACAGGTGACTTCGAAATGCATGTCTTTGGTTTCTCTGAGCCCAGCCTATGTACCATAACTGCCTATTGGACCTCTCCACTTAGATGTCTCAAAGGCAACATGAAGTTGAAGCCAATATGTGCATACCCAACCCCATATCCTGAGTACTTTCCAAGATCTCTATTAAAATAAAACCTATAAATGGGGGGGCTGAGAGATGGCTCAGTGGTTAAGAGCACTGGTTGCTCTTTCATAGGATCTGGGTTTGATTCCCAGCACCCACAAGGTGGCTAACAACTGTTTGTAACTCCAGTCCCAGGGAATCCAGAACCCTCTTCTGGCCTTGTATGGTATTGTATGACACAAGGGCATACTTACATATGTGCAGACACATCATTAATACACATAAATAAATAATTTTTAAAATGATATTAATTTCAGAGTGATAAAAATGAAACTTAAAAACAATCAGTAACATAACACTGTCCACACAGTAAGTCCTAATTGCTTTTCAGATCCACTTATTTCTATCTATACTAATACATCTATTACTTTATTATCAGTCTTAGGGACTACTAAAAAAGTCAATACACACTTGTCTTTCATTTATTTGAATATTCCATTCCAAGGCATTTGAGGTACATTTTTGTATCAAATCTGTCTAGAAAATTTCCACCATCCAAACAGACATCCACTTCTACTTTGCTTTAATCCATTAATGCTTATCTCCCTTCAGATCACAGCATCCTGGTGAAAGTTGTGCCCAAAGTTCGGTGCTATGTCAAATCTCTTTCATGGCTATTTCTGAGAATACATCTACTTCTCTGCCTTAGAACTGATCATAGTTATACTTCAGTACCAAATGCAATATGTTTGCGCTTCTCTTTTAGTGACTGCAGAGCTGATAAACACAACTGAGAGATAAAAGCACAAAGAGAGGTTTGTTTCTTGAACAATAAGGAAAGTGCCGAGGCTCATTCCCAAACCAGTGCTTCTCCCTGCCAAGAAAGCAAGGGGTTTTCAACGGGAAAGCACATGCACAGTCCTGCACATGCACAGTCCTGCAGAACAGATTCTATTGCGTGGAGAGTGGGTCACACTCCTGAATAGGTCGTTTCAATATTTTACCTCTGTATATTTTTCATGTTTAAAGAATGGTGGACAGGGATGTCCCAGGGTGGAAAATTTAGTGTAATAACAAGCCAAGCTTGCCTTTAGGTCATCTAAAATAAAAGACTATGATGGTTCTGGTCGTTCTGCTGGCCTGGTGCAGAGGTCACTTGTAGGTCATCTTGTCATTTCTGTAGGAGGCTTTGTGTGAGGCAAAAAGCAATTTATAGGCAGGTTTGCAGTCATTTAAAGAAGTCAGAGCTCAGTTGATTGATCCTAAAAAAAAAGAGGGTAACTGGGCTGGTTATACAGCATATATATGTTTGTATGAGTATTGTATTAATGCTTACCCACACTTTATCTTCTCCAAACATTAGATCGTGTATCCTATAAGAACAAAGCTTTGCTTCCTTTCTTGTTAAGCAATTACTGATAGTAGCTAGCCAATTGTTAACTGAAAAACAGCTATCCAACTGATGGGGATGTGGCTCATAATAGAGCACTTGACCAGCCTGAGTGGGATCCCTATTTCAGTCCTGGGAAGCAAGGGAGTGTGGACAATTTCTCAAAAAAACAATTGTTGATTGATCAAATGGATGAACATTTGTGTTCTGGACTGAAGAGGTTGTCTGTGGTCCTGCAAAGGGCAATCTTCTATTGCTATTTTCCTACTCTTGTGTCTAATATCAAATCCTAAACATAGGCCTCTAGTGCTTTTGATATTAAATCTTCTGTCTTGTGTGCATGGGGGGGGTGTAGGGGAGTGTTTGTGTGTGTGTGTGTGTGTGTGTGTGTGTGTGTGTGTGCTCACATATGTAAGTCAAAACAGACTCTTTGCCTCTATGGCACTCGCTCCAACTTATTTTTGAGATAGGGTTTCTCACTGAACTTGCAACCCACCCTTTCAGAGACAATGGCCAGCCAATGAGCCTCCTGGATTGGCCAAGCTCTGCCTCACCCACAAACAATGCTGGGATTACAAGTGTGGACTAAAGCTTCTATATTGGCAGTTAAGAGTACTGACTGCTCTTTCAGAAGACCCAGGTTTGATTCCCAGCACCCACATGGCAGCTAATAACTGTCTTTAACTTTAGTTCCAGGAGATCTGACGCCCTCTCCTGACCTCCTCAAGCATTGTAGGACACAGGTGCACTTACACACATGTAGGCAATACACTCATACACACAAAATAAAAATAAATACTTTTAAAAGTGTGTTTATTTATTTATTTATTACTCTGTGTGTGTGTGCATGATGTATGTGGTAATGCATGCGGATGTCAGAAAACAGCTTTATGCTGACTCTCTCCACCCTGTGGGTTCTGGGAATCAAACTATCTTGCTCAAGTTTGCATTGTAAGTTCTTTCATCTGATGAGTCATCTCAAAAGCCCCACTTCTATATTGCCTAATTCTCAATTTAGTATTGTTTTTAAGGGTAATCTGGTAAGCATTACAAATTTTTATTATTTACTTTAAAAATAAAAACACGGCTGAATTTCCCTTGCCATCGATAACCCCTTGGCCATCAGTGGTAATGATGATGAATGAAAAGAAAATTCACTCCCAGTTCATCCAGAAAATTGTTTGCTGGCAGAAATCTTTTGATCTCTGCTGTTCAGTGCTTCTCTCTAGGCTAGCTTGGAAATTTCAGAGCCACCAGCATTACAATTGGCATAGACTCAAGCACACATGTAGGCAATTCCTTCATTTCCAGACTGGACAGGAGAAGCCCAGCATCATGAAAAGGCTAACCCATGCAGCTCACGATGTAAGGAAATGCATATCCAAGAGAAATAGTTGGAAAGTTTATTTCCAACAAAGACAACTGCTCTCCTAAGGGGAATAATTCCTCTAGGCTTTGAGGAAAATAAAAGCAGGCAAACAACCACATTCCGTTCAAGGATTCAACTGGGATTTCTAAGCTTGGAAAACTGAGTTTATGTAGAGAGAGAGATGTCACACATAGTGGAAGAACTCCGGCCCCAACCTCCGACTAAGGAACTATCGACTCCATTGGATGGCTCCTTCCACATATTCACACATGAGTAGCACTGCTTTACTCACTGGGACATTTAAACAAAGGAGGAGGGCATGCATTTGGGAAGATGGATGTTGAGGAGCTCTGAGCTAGAGAGGGGAAATTAGGGGATGGATATGATGACATTTAATTGTATCCATGTATGGCGTCCTCTACAACTAAATTAACATACATAAACATATTTCACTTGTTAGAAGGTGGAAGACTGCTTATTAGTTTTGAAAGGTTGTTTATGTGTATCTTTAGTCAATAATTAAACTGATAAAGATGACTCCAGGGAAGTACTTACTGTCCGTAATGCTACATCACTGAAGATCAATGTCTGCTGGTATCCTGGACTGACTGAGGAGACTGATCTTTTTGGATGGTTGTAGAAACTGCATTCAACATGTTATAGTGAGATAATATTTCCCATTTGGTCTAGGTTTTCTGCAAGTATGGATCCAGTATTTACCACAGTATCTGTGGTTTTAGAGTTCACTTATAAAAGAAGAGATTATGTGATATACGTCTGCTCTATATCAGCCTTGCCAATCAAAAGGGGGCCTGTGCAGGCCTCCACAACAGCTTTGTTGGAAGGTAGTCTGAAATTTGGCCTAGAGAGCGGAGAATATAGCTCATTTAGGAGAGTGTTTGCCTAGCATGTGTTTGCCTAAATCTCCTCTAAACTTAAAAAGAGTGCACATGAACTCATGCAGACACACACACACACACACACACACACACACACACACACAAATTAAATAAATCTGTAAAAAAGTGCAAGAAAACAAGATTCTATAAGATCAGTTGGCTCATATAAACAAAAGCCATGCTTGTAATATTCATATTCTGCTAGATAATAGGCTAAAGAAATGGTGAATTGCGAATCAGAAACTTCAGCCAAAAGGGGAAAGTTCCTTAGCTAGTCTGCAGCAGTAGAGCTATGCTCAGCTTTATTTAAAAAAAAAAAAAGTTAAAACTCAGCACCCAGAGCCTCCTTCCAGAAGCAGTTGCATGCAGTGGCTGGGCTTCGCTGTGCCTCTGGGCACGTGCCCTTCTTCCTGTCTCCACCCTTCACAGAACCCTGCTGGTCAGAGCTCCCCCTTCCATTCGAATTGTCTCAGCGCCCCCAGTCAGCGTTTCCTTTCCACTTACTCTGAACGTTTGTCACGTCCTTTGAAGCATCTCCAGACATTCCAGGCTGTTTCTTGCCAGCATCTAAGCTATCTCCTCAAGTACCAATAATTATAATTATTTCTGTTAGTGTTCTGGTTATAAAATAACATGGGTTTTGTGTGGTCTGCCCCAGCCATCTTTCCACCCATAAGTATTATTATTTTTGACTGTAATTTTCCTAAACAAGCTTATTTTTCAGGAATATGCATACTATAGTCTTCTGATATATGTGTGTGTAAATATATATGCATATATATATATATATATAATTTTGTCTATAACAATGAACTATTTTGATAAAACTGAGAAACACTAACTAGTTACATGATTGTTAACAAATATAATACCTGAATTAATATAATATAATAATGTAACAATTGATTCAGTCAAATATTACGGTCTAACTACATATATGTACCCTACATGATTGTGGCTTTTGAGATTTCTGTCTAAGCCTTAATAAATTTTAAATCATCTCAACATTTTAAATTTTTAGATGTTTACAAATATGCAAATACCATCAGGATAACATTAGTGACTTTTTTTTTTCTATGATAAATTAAATGGTGCTAGAAATAAATAGGCACCACGAGCAATGCACAATTCACCAGTTGAGCACTCTGGATTAAAAGAGATCTAATTAAAACAGAATAGCAGCAAAAGCAAAAGCATATTCAGTGTTACCTTTCAATTACTCAAACTCATTTTGAAAAACTAATTATATTACCCATCAGAAAACCAAAACCAATTTCTCCTAAAATTATATGTTTGTAGTAAGCGCCTGCCAACTATCTTTTTTAAAATTGTGTTTAGAGGCTCAGCTCTCATCTTGATTGTCCTCAGCTCCATCTTGGCTCCCAGTGGTGTGTGTGCAGGTGAGGCCCATGACTCAGCAGCACAGAGGCTTCACCTGTGTAAAACAGAGCCCCCCTCCAAAAAAAAAAAAAAAAAAAAACCACCACAGTCCCTCCCCACCACAGAAGATAACAGAAGAGACAGCAAATCTGCCACTCTGGTTGATACCTGGACCAGCCAGTCATCCATATAAATATTTAAGATTAGCATCAGAATCCAAGTAACAAAACAAACCCACATGCCAAAAACACAACGAAAAAATAACAACATGGGAAAACCACATAATAAATCCCCAAGGAACTCTATGAGTCCTATGGAAGATCCCTACAATGACATCTCCCTGGAGAGAACCCAGGACACAGATCTCAGAAGAACCATCATAAACGTATTCAAACAAATTAAAGACAATAAAGAGCAAACAGAGAATGAAGGGGAGAAAATGAAAAACTCAGGAAGGACATAGAGGGAGAGAAAGACAAACTACGGAAACAACTAGATGGAGAGAATCAGAAACTCTAGCAGGAAGTGGAAACACTGAAAAGATCCCACATTGAAATGAAAAAGGAAACAACCCAGTGAAGCAAGGAGCCACAAGAAGAGAATGACAAGCTCTGAAAGGGAGTGGAAACAGGTAAGAAATCACAGGATGAAATGAAAAAGGAAATAGAACACTCATCCAATCAGCAGAAAAGGATGGGAGAAAGCTTCAGTAATAGATTGAATGAAGCAGAAAATAGAATATCAACACTGGAAAAAACACAGAAGAATTACAAGGCTCAAGAAAAGAGTATGAAAAATTAAAAAAAAAAAAAAA
>VZQC01000855.1:3675831-3882647 GCA_009823505.1 Rhizomys pruinosus | reverse complement strand
AAAAAAAAAAAAAAAAAAAGGAAACAGAACCCATCTACATGCTATCTACAAGAAACCCATTTCACCCTCAAGGATAGGCACCAACTTAAGGTGAAATGATGAAAAAAAATATATTCCAAGCAAATTGTACCAAAAAGCAAGTAGGAGTTGCTAATCTAATATCAGACAATATAGACTTCAAAGTAAAACTAATCAGAAGAAACAAAAGGGCCATTCCATACTTATCAAAGGAACAATTAACCATGAAGATTTCACAATCATGAATATATATGCACCAAACTCTGGTGCACTGAACTTTATAAGCACAATTCTGCAGGACTTCAAGGCACAGATTAATCTCACCACACTAATTGTAGGGGAGTTCATTACCCTACTGAGCCCTTTGGACAGGTCAACCAGACAAAGAATAAACAGAGAGACATCTGAATTGAACAATACAATACACCAAATGGACCTCACAGACATCTACCAAATATTCCACCCAAACAAGAAGAAATACACTTTCTATTCAGCACCCCACAGAACATTCTCCAAAACTGACCACACACTGGGACACAGAAAAAAAAAAAGCCTCAACAAATACAAAAAGATTGAAATAATTTCATGCATCCTATCAGACCACAGTGCAATAAAGCTCACTATCAACACCAGGATAAGCCCTACTATCTGCAAGAACACATAGAGACTAAACAACACACTCCTGAATAATGAATAGGTCAAGTAAGAAATAAAGAAAGAAATAAAAGCATTCCTAGAACTAAATGAAAATGAAAATACAACACAACAAAACCTATGGGAAACTTTAAAAGCAGTCCTAAGAGGGAAGTTTATATCCCTTGGGTGCCTACATTAAAAAAAAAACAAAAAATGCTGTCAGCCTCTTTACTCCATCTTGTGAGGCAAGCTTTTTTTTTCTTTTCTTTGTTTATTTGAGTAGCTTATATATTTGGAATCCGTCTTAATGTCTGATCAGATGTCTATCCCCACATAGGTTTACCTCCCACTCGTGACTTTTATCTTCTTCCCACTTTATTTTGTTTCATTAGTATACAGAAGCTTTCAGAAGCTTTTGAGTTTTATATGGTCCCATTTGTTGACTGTTTTTTGACCTTATTTCCTGCGCAGCTGCTCTCTGATTTAGAAAGTCTTTTCCTATCCCTATGTCTTGTAAGTTGCTCCCAATCTTTTCTCCTATCACCTTCAAAGTTTGGGTTTCACGTTGAGGTCGTCAGATCCATTATGCGAGTTATTTGTCAGGGGAAGAGGTAGGGGTTAATTGTGTTCTTCTACAGGTGGTAATGCTGTTTTGCCAGCACCATTGCTGAAGATGCTGGTCTTTCCTCCATTAGTCTTTCTTGGCCCTTTGTCAAATATGAGGTGGCTGAAACATATGAGCTCAAGTTTGATTTCTGTTTTGTTCCATTGGTTAGCATGTCTGTTTTTGTGCCAGTACCAGGCTGTTTTTGATGCTATAGCCCTGTAATATAGCGTTAAGTCTGGTATATGATCCCCCTTGTATTGCTCTGTTCACTCAGGTTGCTTTGGCTATTCAGGGTTTTTGTTTTTCCATACGAATTTAAGGATTTTTTTTTTTTTCAAGTCTGTGAAGAAACTCAGGGATTTTAATTGAGATTGCATTGAATCGTATATTAATTTTGGGAGAATGGACATTTTACTATATTTAATTTGTCCCAATCCATGAGCATGGGAGGTCTTTTCTCTTCTTGAGTGTTCTTCTTCAATCTCCTTTCTTTCAGGGGTTTAAAATTTTTTGTTGTGTTGTAGAGATCTTTGGTGTCTTTGATTAGGTTTGTTCCTAGGTATTTTATTGTTTTGAGGTTACTGTGAGTGTGAAATTCCTTGTATTGCTTCTCCAGTTGCTTATTGTTGGGTGTAAGATAGGCTACTGATTTTTCTAGGTTTATTTTGTATCCCGCCACTTTTACTAAACTTTTAATCCATTTCTAGGAGTTTCTGGTGGAGTTTTTAGCACCTTAGGTAAACTTTCACATCGTCTGCCAAAAAGGATAGTTGACTTCCTCTTTTTTCCATTAGTACTCCTTTATTTCTTTTCATTTTTTAAAAAAAAAAAAATGTTTTTATTTTTTTTAGTGTTGTGTGTTATGTGTGTGTGTGTGTGTGTGTGTTTTAGCAGACAGGTTAGACATTATTTGTTTGCTCTTTCTGTTTTTTTTTTTTTTGTTTTTTTTTAATGTAGGCCCCCAAGGGATTATAACTTCCCTCTTAGGACGCTTTTAAAGTTCCCATAGGTTTTGTTTTTGTTGTATTTTCAGTTATTCATTTAGTTTTAGAGGAAATGCTTTTATTTCTTTCTTATTTTCTTACGTTGACCTATTCATTATTCAGGAGGTGTTGTTTAGTCTCTATGGGTTCTGCTGTCAGCCTCTTTACTCCATCTTTGAGGCACCAGTTTTTTTTTTTTATTCTTTGTTTATTGAGTAGCTATATATTCTGGAATGTCTTAATTGTCGTTCAGATGTTATCGCACATACGGTTTACCTCCCACTCGTGAGTCTTTTCTTCTTCCACTTCATCTATTGATTTCTTTAGTATAAGAAAGCTTTCAGAAGCTTTTGAGTTTTATATGGTCCCATTTGTTGACTGTTTTTTGACCTTATTTCCTGCGCAGCTGCTCTCTGATTTAGAAAGTCTTTTCCTATCCCTATGTCTTGTAAGTTGCTCCCAATCTTTTCTCCTATCACCTTCAAAGTTTGGGTTTCACGTTGAGGTCGTCAGATCCATTATGCGAGTTATTTGTCAGGGGAAGAGGTAGGGGTTAATTGTGTTCTTCTACAGGTGGTAATGCTGTTTTGCCAGCACCATTGCTGAAGATGCTGGTCTTTCCTCCATTAGTCTTTCTTGGCCCTTTGTCAAATATGAGGTGGCTGAAACATATGAGCTCAAGTTTGATTTCTGTTTTGTTCCATTGGTTAGCATGTCTGTTTTTGTGCCAGTACCAGGCTGTTTTTGATGCTATAGCCCTGTAATATAGCGTTAAGTCTGGTATATGATCCCCCTTGTATTGCTCTGTTCACTCAGGTTGCTTTGGCTATTCAGGGTTTTTGTTTTTCCATACGAATTTAAGGATTTTTTTTTTTTTCAAGTCTGTGAAGAAACTCAGGGATTTTAATTGAGATTGCATTGAATCGTATATTAATTTTGGGAGAATGGACATTTTACTATATTTAATTTGTCCCAATCCATGAGCATGGGAGGTCTTTTCTCTTCTTGAGTGTTCTTCTTCAATCTCCTTTCTTTCAGGGGTTTAAAATTTTTTGTTGTGTTGTAGAGATCTTTGGTGTCTTTGATTAGGTTTGTTCCTAGGTATTTTATTGTTTTGAGGTTACTGTGAGTGTGAAATTCCTTGTATTGCTTCTCCAGTTGCTTATTGTTGGGTGTAAGATAGGCTACTGATTTTTCTAGGTTTATTTTGTATCCCGCCACTTTTACTAAACTTTTAATCCATTTCTAGGAGTTTCTGGTGGAGTTTTTAGCACCTTAGGTAAACTTTCACATCGTCTGCCAAAAAGGATAGTTGACTTCCTCTTTTTTCCATTAGTACTCCTTTATTTCTTTTCATTTTTTAAAAAAAAAAAAATGTTTTTATTTTTTTTAGTGTTGTGTGTTATGTGTGTGTGTGTGTGTGTGTGTTTTAGCAGACAGGTTAGACATTATTTGTTTGCTCTTTCTGTTTTTTTTTTTTTTGTTTTTTTTTAATGTAGGCCCCCAAGGGATTATAACTTCCCTCTTAGGACGCTTTTAAAGTTCCCATAGGTTTTGTTTTTGTTGTATTTTCAGTTATTCATTTAGTTTTAGAGGAAATGCTTTTATTTCTTTCTTATTTTCTTACGTTGACCTATTCATTATTCAGGAGGTGTTGTTTAGTCTCTATGGGTTCNGCAGACATTTCACAACTGAGGAAATGAAAATGGCTGAGAAACATCTTTAAAAATATTCAACATCACTAATAATTAAGGAAATGCTAATTAAAACCACTTTAAGATATCATCTCATTCATATAAGACTGGCTAGGATCAAGAAAACAAATGACACCAAATGCTGTAGAGGTTGTGGAGAAAGGGGAACCACTTATCCCCTGCTGGTGGGAATGTCAACCACTATGGAAAGCAGTGTGAAGAACCCTTAAAAAATTCAAAATGACCCTACCAGCTGACCCAGTCAGACCATTCCTGGGTATATACCCACAACACTCATCCTACCACAGAGATACATGCACATCCATGTTTATTGCAGCTCTCTTCACAATAGCGAAGAACTGGAACCAACCCAAGTGCCCCTGAACAAACAAGTGGATAAAGAAAATGTGGTACAGCTACACAATGGAGTTCTATGCACCAGTAAAGAAAGATGGTATCACGAACTTTGCAGGTAAATGGATGAAACTAGAAGATATTATGTTAAGTGAAGTAACACAGTCCCAGAAAAACAAATGATGAATGGTATCCCTCATTTGTGGATGCTAGAACCAAATACCTAGTTTTAAGGCAAACTGGGAAACATTAATGTTACGTTCCTCTTTAGCTGAAAACAACTGTGCGCTAATAATAGAATTAACCTAACACTTATTTTCAGACTTTGTAATCTTGGTATATGGGTGGAGGGAATGTATGCATATTTTAGAATAATATAAAATTAAAAGGAAAAAATGTGAATCCTGAAATATGATTTGAAAATAACATAAAGTAAATACGTGTATATTAAACAGCTTTGGTTTAAAGGCTCTGATAAAAACAGTAATGCATCTGAGTTAATTGGAGATATAAATTGCTGCTGTCCACATTTGTTTTACTTAAAATCTGTGTAGCAATGGCTTTGGGATTGGCACATACAAATGTTCTCTGTAATTTTTCTGTTGTACAGTATCACCTTGTAGAATTCTCTTTCACCTATAAGATGATTTAACTTAAAAATTAGGTTTGCTTCCCAAGTTAATCACATGCAGTCACCCAAAACAGCATGGGCGAATTTAATGAAATCTGCACCTTGATTCCACCCTATAGGTATGTATAATACAACTGCCTTTTTTGAGACTCACGGTCCAAAAAACAAGAACCTAAAATAAAAAAGGGGGATACAGATAGATATGAAACCTTTTTGTCAAAAACCTTGCAATTCAAATCTTAAAACTAACTAAGGGAAAAGATTTGTATGTTCCAACAGGTCAAAATATCACCAACTTAATGGTTGAGAAAGAAAAGATACGGCTTTGCATTGAGTAGGATGCACCAGGAAGTGCCAACAGAAAGGTTGGCCCGTCTGAACATTGAAAGGAAGAAAAGCCTCAGTCTGCTACAGACATCAAACCCCTCTGTGGATCCTACTTGTAACAACTATTTATAATGAGTCCTAATGAAACTTATATGTTGAAGCAATACAAATTGGAGAGAACAATGGGGACAAAAGAACTGGGACAAAGAACCGACTCGAACAGTATAGTTCCCCCCAAAACAATAATCCTCTGCTTTGAAAAACTTTTTAAAAGACTCAGAAAAAGATAGAAGACATGTATTGCAGAATGCATGAACCTGGGTGGGGTGGGGGGGGCATGGAAAGGGAAATGAGTCTAAATTGGACTGAGAAAGGATATATGAAATGCACAAAACTTCAATGAAAATATTTTTTAAATTGTGTTTAACTTCTCTATATCATGTGTGTATGATAGGAGGCATGTTTAAGTTTTAATTGACAGAAATTATATATATATATATATATATATGTATATATGTACATATCATATAGAAGATGTTTTAGAATATCTATGCATTGCTCTGACTGATATAGGAATTATTCTTTTTTTTTGGTCTTTTCGAGACAGGGTCTCCCTGTAGCCCCAGGTGTCCTGGAACTCACTCTGTAGACCAGGCTGGCCTTGAACTCACAAAGATCTGCCTGCCTCTGCCTCCCAAGTGCTAGGATTAAAGGCGTGCGCCACCACACCTGGCTAATGATATAGGAATTATTTTACATACTGTAGGGGTTAACAACCCTTTAAAATTTGGTCTGAGGCTGAGGAAATAGCTCATTGTGTAAGAAACTTGCTTCACAGGTGTGAGAAACTGAATTTGGATCCCAGCACCTACTTCAAAAGGCATGGCTTTGTGTGCACAACCCCAGTGTTGTGAGGTAGTGAAGACAGGAGGAGTTCTGAACTTCTGAGGCTTGCTGGTGACCAGGCCAATTCCATGTTCGATAAGAGACCCTGTCTCCAGGGAACAAGACAGACAGTGATGGAGCGGCCCATCTTCTGTTGTATTTCCCTGGCCTCTGTGCATAGCATAACATAGATCTCTCTAGATCTCTCTCTCTTTCTCTCTCTCTCTCTCTCTCTCTCTCTCTCTCTCTTTCTGATTATCAATCTGAGAGAGAGAGAGAGACCATAGTCATGATGGTGAAACTAGATCATCAATTTGATTAATTTGAGGTACCTAGGAGATTGGTAAAGCACCCTGATGGATGTATCTGTGAGACCATTTCCTGGATTAACCTGAGGACTAAGGTTCAGCCTAGATATGGGCAGGACCTTTGCATAGGCTTCTGTCCCATGTAACGCAAGAGGACAAGCAGGGGAAAGTCTGATGATACTGATGCTTCTCAGTCTGTTACCTGCCCACCATGATGGAAGCAGCTCAGCAATTCTATCCCCTCTCCACCCTAGCAGACTAAAACCTCTGGAGTGGTGAGTCAAATAAATCTTTCCTCAGGTGTTTTATAAGAACACAAAGACTAACAGAGCCTTGATACAAGAAGTTGAGTCACTACTGAGGCTACCCGAACATTTTTTTTTTTCGGTTTAGAACCCTTTGGAACATTGTTTATAGGAAGAGTCTTTGGAAAGTTTGGTAATATTGAGGCTGGGAAGATGGTCCAGTAGGTAAGAGTGCTTGCTGCTTCATCACAAAGATCTAAGTTCAGATGCCTAGCACCCAGATGAAAAGCTGGATGAGCCCACACGCATGCCTATATTTCCCCAACATTGTGGGGGATGGAGACATGAAGACAGCTCCGGGTTCAGTGAAAGACCCTGTCTGTCTCCAAGAAATTAGGCAGAGTTTAATTGAACAGGACAACACATATCTCCTTTTGGATTTTGTGTGCATGCCCATGAACACACATGCACATACATGCATGTACACATACCCATGCTCACGCAGTTTGGAAACATGAACTACAGAAGATGTAGATGGTTGTGGACATTACTCTATGGGAGCTCTGGTGGGAGCTTGGGAGAGCAGAAAGCTGATGAGAATGCAGACAGTGAAGACTGTTCTTTTTAAACTTTTTTTTTAATTTTATTTATTTCCGTATGTGTATGAATGTATTGTCTGCATGCAAGTCTGTGCACCCGTGATGTGCAATGCCGCGGAGGTCAGAAGAGGGTGTCGGACTCCCCTGGAACTGGAGTTCTCCTGGAATTGGAGTTTCAGATGGCTCTCGGCTGCCATGTGGGTGCTGGGGATTGAACCCGGGTCCTCTGCAAGAGCAGTCAGCGCTCTTAACCGCTAGGCCATCTCTCCAGCCCCAGTGAAGACTGTTCTTACAAGCCTTCAGATACAAACACCGAGTCTGCTGGGAATTGGTCTAGAGGCCATGCATTTTGCAATCTGAGGGAAGAACTTATCTACATTTTGTCCATGCCCTAAAACTTAATGAGAGGATGAATCTAAAGGTAATGGACTAAATTGAGGAGGAAATCTTAAGGTAGCCTTTCATCTAGACTGTACAGGGGTTTCACTGGCTCCTTTTAGCCGGGTTTAGCGAATGATAAGTGTGAACACAGGATCATAGCAGATAGCTTGAAAATAAGACATTTAGTCAGGGAAAGATGCTCCTGTAATGCTAAGGTGAAGGAATATGTGAATACTTAGGGCCCTTGGAAAGAGCCAAGCACTTTGTTTAAGGGCAAAAGAAATAGGCCCTCTGGGTATGCAGGGCAAAGTGGATACAGGGTCATGGAATCTTCCACTAAAATTTCAAAAGAAAATTCCAACTGGGAGGCTAGCCACTATGTACCCCAGACAGATTCCCTGCAGGCAGCCTCTGAGAGAGTCATGTGTGA
The DNA here is from genome assembly GCA_009823505.1 of Rhizomys pruinosus. NCBI lineage: Eukaryota > Metazoa > Chordata > Mammalia > Rodentia > Spalacidae > Rhizomys > Rhizomys pruinosus. The sequence continues at coordinate 3,874,549 of VZQC01000855.1, read as the reverse complement.
AGCGAGTCATGTGTGAAGCGAGTCATGTGTGAAGCTTTCTAAGGGAAATTCAAATGCACAAAAGGGATCCCAGGAAGTTGGAGATGACAAGAGTATGGAAATATTACAGAGGAAAGCAGAAGACAACAAGTAGACTCAGACTCCAGCTAGCAAGGGCACAGAAGCCAGGCTATGCAACCCCCTGAACTCACATCTGGCCACCATGTGCCAGAATTTTGAGCATGAATCTAAAAGATCTAGTACTTTCCCTGCTAGATTTTGGATTGGGAATATCTGTGCCATTGTATACAGAATACACGGAACATGCTTTTTATTTTTTTATAGATATTCACAAAGAAGAGCTGCCCTGAGACTCAGAGACTTTGAACTTGGCCCTTCTGAGCAAAGCTGAAACTGTTAAGGTGATGGGTCTTCGTCAGTGCTGGAGAGATGGCTGAGTAGTTAAGAGTATTTGGTGCTCTTGTAAAAGACCTGGGTTTGGTTCCCAGCATCCACATGTAACATGGTATTAACAACCATCTCTAATTCCAGTTAAAGGGAATCCAACTCCCTCTTCTGGTTCCCACAAGCATTGCAAACATGTGGTATAGTCACATATATGCAGGCAAAACACTCATACACATAAATATATAAAAACAAAGACTATGGGTACTCATGAATGAATTTTACATTATGAGATAGATTTGAGTCTCTGGGGGATGCCAGGGGTGGAATGTTGTTATTTACCGAGTCCCTGTCAACTATGACCACCTGCAATACCATACTCTTCCTACTTCTGAAACAATGGGCCAACATCAGTCTTCCCTCCCTTAAGTTGTTTTCTTCAGGTTGTTTACCACAGTGACGAACTACCTGACTGAGCACAGGAAAACAGATTTCTTGAATTCATTCCATCTTATCTGACTGAAATTCTGTGTCCTCTGAGCAGGGCTACAACTTCCCTGATCCATTATCCATTCTGCTGTCTGTTTCTATGAGTGTAACATTTTTTAGTTTTTGTGATCATTGATCTTGACTGTTAACTTACCTGAATTGAGAGATTCCAGAACCTTAGTAAGCACACTCTGTGTGCTCTCTAAGGATATTTCCTAAGATGACTGACATGTCAATAACTATGGTGGAAAAAAATCTACTTTAAATCCAACATGTGCTGGGGGAGATGGAATAAGAAAAAGTGGAGTGGGGGGAGAGGAAGTTGTGGGAATGTAACTTTGTGTGTGGCTTGAAGTAAGAACTTGTAAGACCTGTCCGGGAAGCTCTCTAGTTATCTGATATCTCTATGGGCATTCAGAGTTATCTGTAGCAGGAAGATTTGGGATATTACAATGATTCTTGCTTCACCCTATCTCTGCAAAGTTCCAGGCCCCTTCCCTTGAGGCATTGAGCAAAATGTCACACCTCTAGTTACCTGTTGCACAAACTGGAGCTCTGCAGCCCCCCAATTAGAACCAAGGTGGTTCACCCCTCCCTTCCCCCTGCCCCCCATTCCTTGTCCAGAGCACAGTAGCCTTCAATATATAGACCTCACTGGAAGAAAATAAACAGAGTTCCTATTCTCCCCCGTTCTCTGCATGTGAGTCTACTCATTTCCACGGATGATCTCCTGTGGTTTTTCCCTCCCCACTTCTTGCAGGAGCAAAGCCTAGAGACTGTCAGCCTGCAGGCAGGAGACAAGTCCTGGAGCTGAGCCAAGAAGGGAAGAACAGTGTATGGAATGCAATCACGCGTGACTCAAAGACATTGAACATGGACAGAAGCCACCCAGTGTTTGCCATCTTCCTGAGGTTGGGGGGGTCTATAGCTGCTTCCATCATTTATGAACATTATATTCAGCGATTCTTCAGGAAGCTTCTAGACCTTCAGTCTCACATTGGGACTGCAGCATTTGAAAATGATTTTCTGTTATAAGTGTTCCCTTTCATTCTTCTGCTTTGGAATATCCAGTTTTCCCAGTATGTTTATGGAAAAGACTAGCCTTTCTCCAGTGTGTTTTCTTGGCAATGATATTAGAAATCAAGCAACTGAAAATCTGTGGATTTATTTCAGGGCTCCCTATCTTGCCCTGGTAGAGCACGTGTCTTTTTGTTAATGCTGATACCACACAGTGCTGTTTGCTAGAAAAGTGTAGTAGATTTTCAAGTCACACAATATGGTGCCCTCAGCATTGTTCTTTTCATTCAAGATTATTTTCATTATTGAGGTATTGCATAATTCTATAAACTCTATGATTTGTTTTTTCTGTTTTTGTGAAAAATGTCACTGGATTTTTAAAAGAAATTCCACTGACTCTGTAGATTTCCATGCAATTAACCTGTAGATTGCTTTAAAGTTAATATTTTAAAAATACTAATTTTCTAATCCATGAACATTGGACTTACCTTCCATTTACTTGTATCTTCTCAATTTCCTTCATCAAAATTTTATATTTTTTCAGTAGATACATCTTTCACCCCCCCATTGTTAAATTATTCCAAAATATTTAGTTTTTATTGTCTATTATGTAAGTGAAATGGGTTTTTGGTTTCTTTTTCAGAAATTTGGTATTGTATAGAAATCTTACTAGTTTTCGTAGGTTGATTTTGTATAATTCGATGTTACTAAATAATTTATCAATTTTAGCCATTTGTTTCTTTGAGGTTGACATTATCTGGAGTATTCAGGGATAAAGATGATATAAGTGAATGTGCTCTATTATATAAAATATAAATAGCCAGGCTTGGTAGTGCATGCCTTTCATCCCATCATCCCAGCACTCGGGAGTCAGAGGTAGGTGGATCTCTGTGAGTTCAAGGCCAGCCTGGTCTACAGAGCAAGCTCCAGGCCAGCTGAGACTAAATGGGAGACCTTGTCTCAAAAGTATATAATGTATACAGTACATGTATATTATTATGCAGACACACACCACATACACACACATATATATCAATATGTGATATATGTGTGTTTATATGTGCTGTGTGTGTGTGTGTGTGTGTAATAAGACCTATAGAGTCAACTTTGTGTCCCAAATGTCCTTTGGTGTGGATCCATCCACTGGGGCCATGTTAATCTACCAAGAGTCACACCCTTAAAAGCAGCTGACTCTCTCCTTCAGAGCAGCCTTCAGTTGCCAATTGTTCCTCAGGAAGGACTGGAGATTCTCCCCCACTTCCCCACATCTAAGCTAGGATTTTGTCTGACTCCAGCTTATGTGGTGTGCAGGCATTCTGCCACTTGCTGTAAGTCCATGAGCAACTTTCCAGCTGTCTAGAAACTCTTTCCTTGTGTTCATCCACCACCGCTGGCTCTTAAAGCCTTTTCCCCAATTACATTGAATCTGCAGGCTGGAAACACAGCTCAGTAGTTAAGATCATGTACTGCTCTTGCAGAGGACCTGATTTCCATGTCCAGCACCCATTTTAGGTGTCTCACAACCATGTGTGACTCCAGTTGGAAGTGAGTGGGCACATATCCTCTTCTGACCTCCGTGGGCACCTACCTGTGTCCACCCACAGAGAGACACATGCATTTACACTTTACAATAAAACAAAATCTTGGCTGGGTGTGGTGGCATACGCCTTTAATCCCAGCACTTGGGAGGCAGAGGCAGTCAGCGCTCTGTGAGTTCAAGGCTAGCCTGGTCTACAGAGCTAGTTCCAGGCCAGCTGGGACTACAGGGAGACCCTGTCCTAAAAATACCAATAAATAAATAAATAAATAAATAAATAAATAAATAAATAAATAAATAAAACAAAATCTCTTCTAGAAAACAAAAAATTTAACTCATCAAAAATGTTGGCCAATAATTTTCTTTACTTACAATACTGGTACTCTGTCTAGTTTGAGGATCCATTTAATAAGGTTGGCATTGTAAAATGGATTTAAAAACAATTCCTCTTCAATTTTGTGGAAGCATTTGAAATGAACTGATGTTACTTCTATAAATATTTGGTAGTATTCAGCAGCAAAGCCACACATTCCAGGGCTTTCTTTGATGAGAGAATTTGTCCTGCTCACCCATTCTTGTTACTCATCACTGGTCTGTTCACATGTTCTGCCTCTTCATGAAAAAAAAAAAAAAGATGTGCTTCATTTTTAAATAATCTTATTTGGTCTTGCATTTTTGCCTTTTCCCTCTTGGAAGAAGAGAACAATGCTTAAGGTCTTATTTTCTCTACTACAGAATTATTTTATTTAGATTACTCTATATATTGCCTGAAAAGATGCAATGGCGTCTTTACCAAAACATCTCTATAAATGGAAGGACTGTATTAAAACATGTGCCCAGTATATCAGTATAATATTTCTTTTAAAAGAAAAGGGTGGAAGGCAGAGTGGGAAGGAAGGAGTGATAAAAAGTGGCAACTCACAGTGTCATCCATGTGGTGCTGACTTTTTCTGGCAAGTTTTTCTAGTCAAAATTTTATTGGAGCTGGAGAGATGGCACAGTAGTTCAGAGCACATGTTGTTCTTCCAGAGGACCCATGTTCGATTGCCAGCACCCACATGGTAGCTAACAACCACCTATAACTCCAGTTCCAGGGTATCTTATACCCTCTTCTGGCCTCTCTGGGGTATTGCATGGCAAAGATGCACTTACATACATGCAGGCAAAACACTCATACACATAAGAATAAAATAATAAGGCAAATATTAAAATTTTGGATGCAAGAATGACAGGATCATCAGTTCTTCCTCCCTAGTTTCAGACAGCCACCCCAGAACAGGCAGCATGCAAAAGAGCAACCCCTCATAAAAAGGGCCCTTGAGAGGTAACCACATGAAGCTGTGAAGGTGAAGTCCAGTTGGCAGTGGAGACCCCATGAAGACATTCAAGATGCCAGAGCTGTGAGACATCTGCCAAGGAGAGCTGTATACAGGTAGAGGTACCAGCCCAAGAGAGACATGTATGTTGTATGCAGCAAAGTGGGGGGGGGGTTTCACTATCTAAGCCCTTTGGAAGTAAAGGGCTGGAAGTCAGACATGGATGGAGCTACTTCATTTGGTGTTTGTCCTGCTGCCTTTTGGTCTTGTTTTGGTCTGGTATTTCCTCACTATGCCCCCATCGCTGCACTGTATGTTGGAGGAATGTAATTTGTCATTTGATTTTACAGGGGCTTCCAGTTAGAATTCTTTGAGTCTCAGGAGAAACTTTGGACTCTGGACTTTTGAATAGTATTGAGACAGGTGAAGATGAAGGGGAATTTTAAAGGTGGATGAGATCCATTTTGCATTTTATATGGTCTTGAGTTTATGGAGCTAGGGAGTGGAATGTGGTGGTTTGAGTGAGAAGGTTCCCTATAGGCTCCAAGTATTTGGACCTTTTGTCCCCAGTTGGTGGCCTTGTTTGGGGAAGTCTTAGAAGGTGTGGCCATGCTGGAGGAAGCACATCACTGGGCTTGCTTACAACATTCTTAAGCCTTGCCATCCAGTAGCTCTCTGGTTCCTGTGCGGGATGGAAGATGTGAGCACATAGCTTTCTGTTCCTCCTCGTCTCACCATGCCTTCCCACTGTAATGGATTCTAATTCCTCTGGAACCCTACGCTCAAATAAACTTTTCCTTTTATAAATTCTTTTGGTCATGGTATTTTATCACAACAGAAAGGTAACTAATACAAGGTGCAAATGGAGTATAAGAAGTGATCTTATTTCAGCCAGGGCTAGGTGCAACTTTTGAGTCTGTTTCGGGGACAGAGGTTCTGGAGTGGGAGGGTGGGCTGGTTGGCTGCTTCCTGAGCAGGTTTGCAGACAAGTTAGTGTTGATTTTTGATTGGAAAGAAGAGAGCAATTCCAGTTCAGTGGTAACCAAGACAACATGCTAATATAATCCTTGACTAGGCCTTTCTGAGGTGATGCACTGTGTGCACATGTGCAGATGAGTGCAAGGGCAGGTGAGGTTCTCTAGTGTATTAGTCACTTCTCTGTTGCTGTGATAAAACCACCATGACCAAAGGAACTCATAAAAGGAAGAGTTTATTTGAGCTTATTATTGATGGTTCCAGGGAATTAAGAGTCAGTCCGATGTGGTGGGGAGGCATGGAAGCCAAGGTTCACATCTCCAATGAGCACAGGAAGTTGAGAGAGAGCCACTGGAGCCTGAAAGACTTGTTAAACTCACTAAGCTCGCCCTCAGTGATGTACTTCCTCCAGCATGGCCACACCTTCCAAGACCTCCCAAAACAGCACCACCAACAGGGGACAAAATGTCTAAATACTTGAAGCCTATGGGGGAGATTCTCATTCAAACCACCACATCTAGTATTGACTGAACTTGACCAATATGAAGCCTGAGTGACCACAGCAAGACCTGGGAAAGTAGCTTAGTGAAAGGAGAACACTGGGCCTGAGGTTCTCACAGATCTAGGGGAACTTTCAGGTCTAGAGGGTGCAGGAAGTTGCAGGACTTGTGAAGCCTGGGCACTGAGAGTGTGAACAGGGAAGGCTGGGCCTGGGGACTCACAAGTGTGGTGGAACTCAAGGCAAGGCAGGTCCTGTGCAGAGCTTTGCAACTGGTGCAGGGAGCAGAACACTGGGGTTCGGAAACTCACGGAGCTGGGGACCTCACAGGTCTGGAGTCCTCACTGGGCTGGGGACCTCACTGTGCTGGGGACCTCACTGAGCTGGGGACCCCACAGGTCTGGAGACACAGAGCTGAAGGCTCTGATCAGGCCTTCTTCTTCTTCCTTATTTAGATAAGAATACGTTTTTGCATGTGAGATCTCTGTGTTTTCTTCCTCCTACTTTTATCCCCATATTGTGTGATACACAGTACATTGATTTATGTCTTAATATACAATTTTGTTAGCTTTATATCAAAATAAAGTTATACAGTGCTAAATAGAAAAAGAAAGTGGCAACTCAGAAAAGATTTCATCTTAGTCTAACACCAACATGGCCTGAAACGAGTGCTTTACTTTCTGAATGCTCAGTTTAATTAGATAGGGGGAAAAGCAAATAATTAATAATAATAATAATAAAAACCAAATCAACAAATCCTGGAAATTCTAGAAATTTTAATACATGCTTCCAGATTCATACTTTTGCTTTAATAATATTTTCAATATTATTTAATTTATTTTTAATTTTGGAAACAAAACAAGCATATTCCTTATGAAAAAATAGAGAGATAAAAATCAGACACCTTGCAGGACATGGTGGAACAGGCCTTTAATCCCAGCATTTGGGAGGCAGATAGATCTCTGTGAGTTCAAGGCCAGCCTGATCTACATAGTGAGTTCCAGGCCAGATGGAGCTGCAGGGAGACCCTGTATCAAAATGACAAAAAAAAAAAAAAAAAAAAGAAAGAAAGAGAAAAAGAAAAGAAATTCAGAGAACAAGATGAACTTCCTAGGATCAGGACTTGAGAAAGAAACCCAGATTCTTACTCTAATATTCTTTTGAAAGTCTCTGTGTATAGAATTGAACTAAGGTAATACACAAAATCACCTTAGATAGAAGTACATGAAAGAATGAAGAATATTTGCACTCGATATATACTCCACTGGATTTCCTTCTGAACAGAGCTTTTTGAAGAACAGTCACAGTATTAGGATTCTTTCAATATATCCATCTCATTCATCATTCCCTGCCTTTGAGACAATTTTAGATATTATTCAACTAGGCGATAATGTTAGATGACATTTGTAATTTTCTTTCTTAAGTAAATTTTTAATGGCTCAACATAACACATTATTTATGGACATTAAGAGGCTAAAGAACAAACAGTTTAGGTCTTATACCAGATATGATTCTATATTTGTTTCTCAGCAAACCAACTTTTACCATCAGTATGAAGAAAAGATTTCTCTACTTATCTGAACAAATTTCACTTGCATCTTCTCAGGAAAAATCAAGTTGAGAGTTACATAAGCCATGAGCAATTGGCTGGTAGTCAACAAAGTTATAAACCCTTTACAATCACATAGAGTTAATGTAGATAAATTGGCAGGTTGTATATAAAGTGTAATAGCACTTATTGAACATAATAACATAAAATGATGGTTAAGAATATGCTTCACAAAATTAGACCATCTCAACTTAAATCACAACTCTACTACTGATGCTGGGCCGGTTATTTAGAATCACCTGCACATGATAATGATGTTCATTTCATGATGTTGATTTGGGAGTTAACAGGAATTAATGTACCTAAGGTACTTAAGCAGTGTCTACCTTATCAGAAAGACCTGACAAATGGAAGGTACATTTGAATTGTGTAACTTACAAAAGTTACAAAAGACTATCAGGAATGACATCTGAATCTGTCTCCTGTGATCTTCAGTGGTTTATGTGAAAACTTACAACTGTTGATTCAATGAGTGTATTCACAGTAAGCAAATGATATACTTTGCCTCGGAGATTGGTGGATCAGAATGGAGATACCTAGAAAAATACAGCAGTTACCCTTTAGCCAGAAATTTTCTTACTGGTTATATATGTGTTAAGATAAAATTCTTTAGACAGTTCTACCAGTGATAATCAGGCAACAACAAAAATGTCTAGCTTATGCAACCCAAGCTCACATGAGACTGATTCTTGTCAAAGAATGAACAGAGTAATTTATGAGGAGTTGAATGCCAAGCAGCAGATGAATATTCATGTTGGCTGTTCAACACATTCCCTCCCTTCTCCGCACAGATAGAAACTCTGGAAATGAAATGAAAATGAGTAAAAGCTGATTAACAGTCTATAGTCACAATCCTACACAGGCAGCAGAAGTTAATGTCAGTAGGTCAGGAGGGTCTGTTCTCAAAGACAACACACTTCTCTAGACCTTCCCAAGTCTTCTTTTGGTTTTTATATAGTAAACGAACTTTCTAGTTCGTTTCAGGGAAGTAGGCCATAGTAAAGCCTTCTTCATTTGCACATGACCTCTAATTCCAAGGCAGTGCATCTGCTACTAAGACACTGATGCAGTTCCTTTGTTCTCCATGACTTGCAAAGGAAACCCAATATCCCAAATTAAATCACATTATCGTGTTAACTATTTGTTAGACTACGTCATAGCAGGCATCAACATGTTTTACATGAAAGACTGAAAACTAAAAACACCTCCAATAAGAGCACGCAAAAGTACACATACCTAAATGCTTATAAAGCGATGAAAATTCAACAATAGTATGTCAAAGTTCCTTCATCATTGTTAAAATGTTTACCAATCTTAAATTTTGGATGTGCTTAAAATAACTTACACAGTTTATCTAACAAACTCACCTTTCAACCATCTCATTCCAATACATTCAATACAATATCTCTCTAAGAGCAATCTAGAAGGTTAGATTCACTTGATAAGAAAAGGGTGTTAAAAATATGTATGAAAAATAAGATTCACAGACAAATTAACTAATTAGCATACAGTGGGAAAAGACTAACATTAATTAATTTGGTTCCCACGAGGATTTTCCCATCAGCATTACACAGTGTCCCAAAATATTTCACATAAGATCCATGAAGAATTATAAGAAAAACAAAAGACATTTGAATATTCTTTATTATTTTAAAATTTATAGACATACAAAAATTCTGGCAATTCAATAAAATGTTTTGTATATTTATAAATATTTTCAAAAATGTTATCCATCTTTATGATATGTTGGCTTCTGATTTAGGGTTTGGTTAAATATATGCTAGCCATATTTCAACCAAAAATGTTTGCTCATTACACAAATAAATCTTAATACGCCACATATTCTTGCATTTTAGAAAAACTATCCAAATGCCAAATGAAGCCAACTTTTGAATAACAAATCATAATATTTGTTAACAAACTTTTAAATTGAGCTGCTGTTATCCCCCACACACACACACACACACCAGGCTCAGTGATTTCTCTGCTTCCTTGTTTTGTGTAAGGTTGAGAAACACATTGGGTAATGGCTAAAAAATGTCGCTGATGGTTTTGAAGTCCTTAATTTTTAAAAATAGTGCCACCACTTGAGAAATAAACATGATGTCTAGGAATAGGCTCTTTTTACAAATATGCAGAAGACTTTTCAATTTGCTTTACATGATTTTTTTTAAAAAATGACAATTTACATAACACTAGCTACTTTGAAAGGAGTTTAGGAAACAAGACCCATCCAGCTTTGGAAATATCAAAACAAGGAAAAATCCAGCTCCCTCAACAAATCAAATACAGTAGATACAAGTTCTTTGTTTTCCATAGATCACAGCACGATACAGTTCGTGGAGCCCAAAGGGTGGTTACAGGCCAAGAGTGAGACAACTCTCCCCAGGGATCCTTATGCTTTTTCCCCTAGACTGAATAAATATTTGTCCCTGCAGGCTTCACAACAAGTTATTTGCCCAGGAATGAACATTTTACACATGATGTTGTCTATTTTGTCTTTCATTTAGGATAGAGAAAACTTTTCGATAACTGATATTGCATCCCCTACTTGACATGTAAGCATGTCAAGTAGAGTTTATACCGCATGGAGAGAATGCTCAGCAGATCGCCTGGACTTGGTATCTGGGTTCTTCCATCACTGCCTGCTCCACACACCACCCTGTTCCTTGTCTATTCTGATCTTTGAGGTTCTTGTCTCCTTCCTCAATAGACCATATCCCAACAATTCTGTTTATGGTAATTTGTTGATGTATTTATGTCCTTGTCAATAATTTGTTAGGTCTTTGATGATCACAACCGAATAAAATGTTATTTATCATTGTCTAGTATGACCTACACTGGGAAGTCAACAAAAAGCAAAGAATAAAAAAAAAAAAAAACCATTGTGGTTTAAAAAAAATTCAAGCTGTGAATTCAGAATAAACAAGTAAAAATCCAGTTGTGTGAACTAGAGTATTTAAAAAGGTTTTAACCCTTTGTTTCTTCATCTATAAAATAGACCACATTGTAGAGTCTACATTGCAGGGCAGTTGGGAAAATTATACATAGATATACATATAAGATTATATATATATATATATATATATATATATATATATATATATATATATACATATATGATATGAAACAATGAGTATAAGTTACTGATACTCTTTTGAAATATTTATTTGCATAAAAATTTTCCAGGCCACTTGTCCTAGTTAACTTTCTATTACTGTGATAAAACATACTAACCAAAACTAAGGAAGGAAAAGTTTCATCCTGTTCACAGTTCATCATTAAGGAAAACCAAGGCAGGAACTCAAGGAAGGAAACTTGAGGTAGAATGCTGCTTCCTGGCTTGCTCCTCTGGCCTGTGCTCAGCCTGCTTTCTTATATAATACAGGACTACCTGCTCAGGGAAATTCAATAAAGGATTGTCTCCAGTGCAGGTAACCTCTTCCCTGGTCTTTCAAGTTGAGAAGTGAATCCATAATGAATACTACCTATACTTTTTGTAATTCTATCTGCATAATGTTGGAAAATGTGACTAAGGCTATTAAGAACAACTTTATTTCACATTATTATAAAGACAAATGCTATTATTACTTAGAGGCCATCATCAGCTACTGACCAATGAACACATTTTAAATGATTCTTATTAAAAATTTTTAATTATCACAAATGATTCTCCTTTACTTCAAAGTTTCTTTAAAAGAAATCATTGGGCTGGAGAGATGGTCTAGCGGTTAAGAGCACCGACTGCTCTTGCAGAGGACCCGGGTTCGATCCCCAGCACCCACGTGGCGGCTGAGAACCACTGGTGACTTCAGTTCCAGAAGAATCAACATCTTCTTCTGACCTCAGTAGGTACTGCATGGCATGAGTGCACTTACACATAGATAGACTTCTATTGAAAGCTCAATAATCACATCCATACACATGAAGAATAACACACACATTTATACAGAAAAATGAAGTTCTCCACCAATGAAGATGGGACCTGGAAACCAAAATCCAATATTCTCTAGAATGGGTCTAGGTCTTAAGTATGTAATAGTTTCTCTTCTCTAATTTTGATTGACCAACTTAAAGAAGAGAAGGCAGATAAGTCACGTCTCTAAGCTGAAATACACAGGGCTCTGTGACTCTAAACAGGACAGGTGAAGGAGCCATGTTGGAATTAAAAATAAGGCCTTCCTGCCAGACCAAGAAGATGAAAGTATGACATCTTTGTTATTCCTCTGTGACCCTGTTATCAAGAATTTCATCCCTTATACTACATCTAGTCTACACAGACTCCATTCACCATCATAGCAGAACCAGTCAAAACTCTGCAAATCCTTCAAGTATCTACTTATGTGTGAATACCATTCAATTTTAATTCTATGGCAATAATCCTTTTGTGTACATAAAGAAACGAAATAATAATCAGGTCTTTTCCATCCCTGTTCTTGCTTGTTCTTCTAGAGAAAGATGAGAAAAATACATTAAGACAATGTCACATACTATGTACTGAGCCCATGTTAATGTTCTCTAACAAAGACCCCATATTTGGCAATACACGTCAAAATTATCTCATTCATAGTTCATAAAATTCCATTCTGTTTCTCCAGGATCTGGCTATTGTGGAAGGACGACCCTGATTAATTAAATGGAGTCCTTGAGGTAAACACCATTCCTGAAAATTTTAGATCAATAGAGGTGGTATTAATTTATATCATTGATCCTGGAATGCAGAATTATTATTTTTCCATCACTCATAATAAGATTACTTGATTTGGTAGAAAGCTCTGAATTTTTGCACACAGATTTTTTTTTTAATTTTTGTTTTAATTTATTGTTTTTTATGTGTATGAGTGTACTGTCTACATGCAGGTTGGTGCACCCATGTCATGCAATGCCGTGGAGGTCAGAAGAGGGCATTGGATTCCCCTGGAACCGGAATTAAAGATGGTTCTTAGCTGCCATGTGGGTGCTGGGACTCGAACCCAGGTCCTCTGCAAGAGCAGTCGGCGCTCCCAACCACTGAGCCATCTCTCCAGCCCCGACACACAGATTTTTTTTAACCACCACTGCATGTATGAAATCTCATTTGCTTTTCGTTTTATTCCATTCCCTAACCAAAACCCATAGAGAGAGAGAGAGAAATGAGAAATGTTTCTTCTCTTAACATTCCTAGATTGCCACATAAACACAATTCCTAGCTTTTAGAGCTACATTCTTTCATTCAACATAATCATTTAAAACTAATACAAGTCTTTTGGAGGGGGGGACTTTTGGTTTGTTTGTTTGTTTGTTTGTTTGTTTGTTTGTTTGTTTGTTTTTAGATAGGGTCTCCCTGTAGCTCTGGCTGTCCTGGAACTCACTCTGTACACCAGGCTAGCCTTGAACTCACAGAGATCCACCTGCCTCATCCTCCCAAGTGCTAGGGTTAAAGGCGTGCGCCACCACACCCAGCCCCCAAGTCATTTTTGTATCAATCATTTTCATCTATCATGTAGATCCACGCAGTTCATCTGTTCATCACTGAAGGATATTTTTCTTGTTTCCAGTTTCTGATAATTATAAATATAGCTTCTATAAGCAACTATGTTCTAGTTTTACATGAATATATGCTTTTAAAAATTTGTCTAAAGTGGGACTGGAGAGATGGCCTAGCAGTTAAGAGCACCGACTGCTCTTGCAGAGGACCCGGGTTCAAACCCCAGCACCCACATGGCGGCTGAGAACCGTCTTTAACTCCAGTTTCAGGGGAATCCGACACCCTCTTCTGACCTCCGAGGCATTGCACGACACTGGTGCACAAACCTGCATGCAGACAATACATTCATACACATACAAAATAAATAAAATTTTTTAAAAATTGTCTGAAGTAAGATATTCATTGTCTGATGCTGTATAACAAATTACCTCTGAAAAACTTGGGCACTTAAAAAAATGTCCATTTACTTAATTGAGGTGGAAATCTAATCATCAGATTCTTGTGACTTCAAGGATCTTTCATGATATACACTCACGGTATCAGCTGGGGTCGGATCATCTAGTGAAAAACTCCCATTCTAAGAACTTCTACTAGATAGGAGTAATTCCATTGGGGGTTCTTGGGCTGATAACATACCTTTTCATTTGGCTGTGACCACATACATTATCTTAGGTGCTTGCTACATGACTCAGAAAGCTCAGATATGTACAAGCCTCGGGAGACACTCCGTAGAGATATATAAACCACAAACAATTGAGGGAGGGGAGAAGACACTCTTTTGGTGGAGCTGTCTACAAGTTGCACAGGAAGCTCTAGGGATGCAGTTTTCATGAGTTGTCACCCACACAGGGGTGGGATTTTCAGTGAGGCAGCTGTCTAAGAATCATTGGTGCTCACGGAAGGAACCCTTCATCAATGCTCAAATGAGCAACACCAACAAACTAAGTGATCCACCAAAGTAGACTTAAGTGAAGGCAATTCTTTGGTCTAACCCCAGTGCTTCATCTGGGCTGAATAGACAGTCGCTCATCTTTCCCTGGAAAAAGCCAGGCATAGTCTTCTCTCGTGTGGCTGTGGGAGATGGGAAAATCCATACCATGTTATTGAAAATTTCCAGTTCTTAAGTCTTACCTTATATTGATCATACCCTTTTTTTCTTTCTCCAATAAGTTAATACCCCCAGAAATATACACCAAATCTCAAAGTTCTTGGAATTACTTTCCTCTCCTCACAATATCTTAAATAAAGGTGTTTCATGGAGAATACAACTTTGCTGACTTTCTATCATATTTCCAGGCAACTTCTACCACCAGTGGTGAGGTTCTCTGGAAAAGATGGTGAGATCCCAACTGCTATACACAGCAAGTCTGTTGAGGAGGGATACTCTTCTCACTCAGAGAAGCAGGACTAGACAGAGGGAGGAGTTTGACTGTGACACGATACAAAAGTTTGGAACTTAGAAAGACCAGACCTTTGCAACTCAAACTCAACCAGCTAGGAGATAGATATGGGACAACCACAAACAGGCAGCATACCCCAACACAACAGATTCTCTACATGGAAGAAAGTCTCCAGAGAGAATCCAAACTGAAAGCCATCCATGGGCAACAATGCCAAGAGCTGAGAAGGAGCGCTTGGTTTTGAAGGCGGCATGCAGATCACCTCCACTTGGAACGTGTTGAGCTGGAATCAGAGTGTATAACAGAGAGCCTTCTGTCCCTTGCCAGTAGATATTTAAACTTCATATTATTGGGAAATATGTCTGAAAGTCTTGGAGAAGAAAGAGCTTAATAGATGAAAAGCTGATTAGTGGCAGACAGAGCTCAGTGGGAACAGAATAAAAATAAAGGAGACAGTCAAGACGATATGGACATTAATAAGGCACAAAAGGGATTCACTATTTTATCAATGGTAAAAAGAAACTACTGCAGAGATTCATACAAAAATGCTGTTTCTAGTACTATGTTTTGTAAAACTCACTCTAGCAGTTGAGCGAAGAGTGAATTATAGGAACAGAAGTTGGGGAATTGTGAAGTCTGCTGCAGTCCAAATTAGGTACTAGAATTAGCATGACAGAAGCAGGCTTAGAAAGAATTGGACAGATTTGAGATTGATTTTGGAAAGAAAGACTCTAGGATTTGTTGTGTAACTATAGATAGAGAATGGGAGGGAACTTCATCAGTGATGATCCTGGCCCGTCTCTTCTTCCTCTGCAGCAAAAGTGAAAAATATCACATGAAATGAACTGAAAAATCACAAATCTTATATACATATTTCCTTATAAAAATGCAAGGCTGGTCACACAAAGAAAAAAAATGTCTCACACACACAAAAAAAGAGATTAATTCATTTCTAGAGTTAGACCTTCTAGTCAGAGAAGGATAAGGTTTTTGTCTACCTATACTACACAGCTCTTCTTACCCCATTCTTACTTTTAAAGATTTTAAACTGTTTTCAAGTTCCCACTCTTGTGCCCTCCACAAAGTGATGGGCCATAACCTGGGGTTGAGAGCCAAACCTTTTCCTCCTTTGTTGCTTTTTTTCAGGGTATTTTATTACAGCGAAGGAAACAAAACTACAGCACTGTCTACGGTAAGTAACTAAAGAGGAATAAAGACTGAAATCACGGACTGTCTTGAAGCCTCTAACTCCCACGTCTTTTGCTCCTTATTTAAAAAGCAAGAAGAGGGACTTGAGAGGTGGCTCAGTGGTTAAGAACACTGGCTGCTTTTGCAGAGGACCTAGGTTCCCAGCACCTACATGATAGCTAACAACCTTTTGTAACTCCAGTTCCAAGGGATCCAATACCCTCTTCTGACTTCCTTAAACATTCCACAGCGTGGATGAACTTACATACATGCAAGCAATACATTCATGCACAAAAAATAATAAATAAAATATTTTAATTTGAAAAATTAAAAAAAACAAGACAATATTTTAATGAAACAGTAATGAAAAGACACAAAAGTAAGCAGGAAAAATGACCTTAAAGGCGACCAAAAGTGATAAGCCCAAAGAGCAGCCCCAAATTTGAGTTGTGTGGCACTGTCAAGGCTCTGGGTTATTGTATACATTTCCTAGAAATGGAAACTTTCCTATCAGACACTCAGGGTACAGTGTCTCTTCGCCCTCTCCAGATCCTGACTAGGTACATCAGAGTAGATCCATGGTAGATTCATCTCCAGCTCTCTCTTCACAACCCTTGAGGATGAATGAGCATCACGAAGAGAAAAGACCATTGGAGGCGTGGTACCACATTTACCCAGGAGTCTGTCTTGGGCAATATGGCAATATGGTAGAGAGGTTCATGAAAAAAGCATTGCAAACTTCATTGAATCCCATTTGTAGTCTGCCCACAGGCTAGATGTGTGACCTCAGGAAAGTTCCTAAGCCCTCTAGGCTTCTGTTTTTTCATCATGGCATTGGGGACCTCGTACTGCCCCCCCCCTTAGAGTTCATGTGAGTATGAAAAGCTATTGCTGGTATAAAGGTGGGCTCATTTCACAGAGGCTATTCAGTTCATATTAAATATTATTGCCAGTACCATTTGGCAGCGAAGGATAAAAAAAAGCATTAAGAAAGAGTCTTGGAGGCTGGAGAGATGGTTAAGGGCACTTAATGCTCTTGAAGACCCAGCTTTGGTTCCCAGCAGCGACATGGAGGCTAACAACCATCTGTGTAACTCCAGTTCCAGGAGATTCAACGCATCCTCCTGGCCTCTGTGGGTACTGCAGGCACTTAGTGCACATTCACATCCAGGCAAAACATTCATACATATATAATAAAAGTACATTTTAAAAAAGAGTCTCTGGAATTTATTAAGGAATATAGAACATGTGTACATAACATGAATGGCCTCAGTTCATTGCTATGAAAAAAAATGGTAAATAAGTCAAATGGTCAGGTTTAAAGAGGAAATAGTTATATAAATGGAAAAACACATAGGAAATAGAGGTTTACTCAACATTTAGGATTCCTATTCGGCAAGTCACCCAAAATACCTCAACATCAATACTGTCGATTATATATAAGAATATGTTCAAGTTCCTTTTTTAATAAAATATTTTATTGCTATTTTGTGTACTTCATACATCATTTATCAGTCCAATTTAGATACACTCCCCTTTCCATGTCCCCCACCCCACCCAGTTCATGCATTCTGCCATACCTGCCTTGCACTGCTCAAAGTCCTTTCATACAATTATCCTTCAGAGGGAAAATGGGGTTGGTATAGAGTGAGCCCATAAAACTTGGTACTTCCAATAAAGTAACCATTGGATTGAAGGCACTGAGATTTCTCTGTGACTTTGGTTGCCTGCAGTGCTTGTGGAACAGGAAGTTAATTAGTAAATGAGGCAGAAAATGTCATGTCCCTGTTTTTCTTTCCACATATGCTCAAAAGTCAGTAGAAGAGGAGAAAGAAATGGAATGACAGCTCTCTGCTGGGGAGGCCAGCCACTCAGTCTTGCTCCATCCGGCAGCAGCCGTGGTACAGGTGGGCACAGTGCCACCATAAAAATTCAGCAATTCCTGGGCATGGAAAAAAACGTTGTGAAAATCTCTTAAAGGGAAAGTACCTAGTACAGCCACTGAAGAAGATGGGAACAAAGCATAAATAGATGCAGATGTATGCCATTTTGATTGTTGAACTTTAGGAAATTTGGAAAGTAAGGAAACAAGATAAAATAAAGAACTGAATCTAATTAGCCTTTTTAATTTAGCCATATACAGAAAATACATGCTGGTGGACTCCCAGGGAAAGTTCAGATTCTCATAAGTGAGTCAGAGCTTGGTTTTAAGTAGTAGAAGATAAAAAGGAGCCATGTGGTATTTTGGTGTCCACGGCAAAGGATACGCTTCAGGACCATAAACCAAACACAGTTCTTGAACCACATTAAAACAAACCCCAGAAAATGTCCTTACTTTCTTAAAACTACTGATACTGTTTTAGAGTTCCTTAAATCTGCTTTTGTGTAAAAATTTTATAAAAGCTTAATGTGATGCTTTTAATAGTATTATTTATTTTTTGTTAAAGTGCCCAGAAACTTTGATTGAGTGTGAAATCCAAAGACTTAAAATGGGCTACACTTTTCAGTAGAATGAAGAAGCTCCCTAAGAATAAAGTGGCTTTTCTCATCCAAAATTCATGCAAGTGAAACTACATTTGTAGAGACTTGAGAGCCATCAGCATATGTATATAACATATGTATGCAAATGACTTTTTATATCATAACCATTTGTCATCACTTCTCAGATAATCAAAGAAACTGACCTAGCATAGGCACCATTTACCTGGCAGAATCTGAATGGGGTGAGGGAGGCAACTACAGAATCCATCAGCTATAAAGATCCTAGGTTACACTAGTACATTTAAATAAAAGGAAGAAATTACAAGGGTATGTTTTTTCTTTTGTACATACTAGAAAATAAAAATTCTGGGTGCAGTAATATAGCTTTCCAAGAAATTATTTTTATAATTTCAAGATAAACATGGAGAAGCCTACACCATGATGACCCACCTCCAGAGAAATTTGAAATCATCTAGGATCAGTCCAGTTCATCCTCTTGGTGAGATTAGAACACACTGGGATTAAGCTACTGTTCTCTTTTCCATTTCAAAGAACATGAAGCCTTTGCCAGTTATTCCACAAATCTCTGGAGAAATGCACACATGTTTGAGGAAACATCTTTAGGCACTACTTACAAAGACTTAAGAAATTTCCATGCATGTCTCCTCTCTTCTCCTCAATCACACTCTGAGTGGGTACACTTGAAGCTGATTGAAAACATACTATGATTTTGTTTTTGACCTGGGTATCTCAGAGTGGAGGGAGGCCTCGTTCTTTAGAATAAATGACTGGGTGATGAGTAAATGGACCACTGCTGTGCATGTATGTTATGTAAAATTTGTCTGTGAGGACCACATGAGAGAGAGAACTGCACATCACAAGAAGAGGAACTTCTTGGAAATAATGATTTCATACGACGTGAAGGAAATACCACAGCCGGGGCAACACATTTTTCTCTTCAAAAACCTGATGTCAATCAGCCTCAATTGAATCAAGATTCAGATTTCTGGTGTCTCTATGAGCAGACACATCTTATCATGAGCAACAGACATGTTTCTAAACATTGTAAATGGTCTCTTAAATAAAAGCTCTTATGGCAATTTGAGAAAGGAAAAGGATTTAGAATATGTCCAAGTTCAGTTTTCCCAGCAGGACATATGGCGTCCTTTATTATTTCATGTCCACCTCACTAGCTCTGAACAATGGTCCATTAATTGAGACCCAGAAGGGGAAGCAATAGATGATAGCACGTATAAGGTCACTGGTTTAGTCCCAGAAATGTCCTAGATAAAGACAGCTATCCAGCTGTGAAATTAATCTTCCTTAAACATTAAAATTAAACCTTACTTCAGTGTACTTTTGGTCACCTAACTCAAATATCATGAAGATATTGTTTGAGTACTCAATAGCAACCCAGTTGACCTCTATTATATATATATATATATATATATATATATATATATATTCCCAGTTCTTAAGTAGGGTTGATATATTTTAATTATGATAATGATTGGGCCAGATTAACAATATAAAATAGTGATTTAATGTAAAGTTATTTTTTTCTGGACCCATCACCTACCCACTGTCCAACTTATTTTATAAATGGACAAAAGCAAATGAAATGCGGATCTCAGTGGAAACTGAGCATATTTTCCCATTGAAACACTAGCCCTCTGCCAAACTCAGAAGACAGTGGATCTTATTTTCTGCTATCGTCCCCCAAGGCAGCCACAAGATTATAGTTCAGAAAGCAGACAGCACTGAGTACACTGTGTTCACTTTCTGTTCTCATCATTGTTGCAGCAGCAATGGTTATCAGTGGGAAGACAAGCAGATGACAGTAATCACAAGTATCTAAACAAATCAGGCAAGGCAGGAGGGTAGAGAATTAAAGAGCAAGGCTATGGAACCTTCAGGGAGTTCATGTGCTCTTTGAACATGAGTTGTCTTCAAAAAATGGATGTTCAGATCATCAAAGGGAAGAAATAAAAGATTTTCAAGTCTCACAAAATGTCTCCACGTTTTCTTCAGGGATGTAACAACTGTTAAGTTGCCGGTGTGTCATTAAATACACACTCACCCATGCTGCTATAAGTACCCCTAACTGAACTCATTGGATAATGTACAAGAAAAGGATATGAAAGAAAAATAACTACTTAGGAAGAGGAAGGGGACCCCTGGGGGTGTGGAAGCAAGTATGATCACATGGGGTAAGTATGATCACAATGCTTTATATACATGTATGAAAATGTCATAAGGAACTTCATTATGTACAGTTACATGTTTTCTATAATTATACAGTATATATGCTCAAAATACGGTAATGGGGGCTTTAAAATGTCTCAGATTAGTTTCAAAAACAATCAGTGGGGGGGAGAAGCTAACCAAAAGAATATAAGAAATGAATAAATAGAGGGAGAGAGGCAAATTTCCATTATTATCCTTCTTACCATCTTTACTCTATGAACAGTTAAAATGAGTATTATTTGTTTATTGTTGAATGAATGATTCCACTCAAAAATTATTTCTTGGGCTTGAAAATCTGATATATACCAGTTCCTTGGATATGAAAATGATTTTTACAAACATAGGAAATATTGCTTATTGTTTTTTCTATGTGGCTACCAAAGAAATTTGTGGAAGACATAAAACAATCAATACACAAGAAATATAATGACCAAGTATTTCATAGAAAAGCCCAAGGGAAGTCTGAGGCCTTGCTTTGCATCTTTCACAAGTTCTATTTACAACTCTTCCTGTCTGTATTGAAGCTTTGCTTTCTTTTCAAAGACCCCATGGCTTTTTTCTATAGGATAAATATAGTAACAAAGTTCATTGGTTTTCTAAATATTTTTTTTTGGTCTTTTTTGAGACAGGGTTTCCCTGTAGCCCCAGCTGTGCTGGAACTCACTCTGTAGACCAGGTTGGACTTGAACTCACTAAGATCTACTTGCCTCTGCCTCCCGAGTGTTAGAATTAAAGGCGGGTCACCATGCCCAGCATGTTTTCTAAATATTTCAAAGTGATGTTTCAACAAAGTAAACCAGCTAAATAAGCAACCTAGAGAGTGGGATAAAAATATTTAGAATCAGCAGCCAACCTAAAAAATATACATATCCATACAGATGTATAAACCTAAATATATATTTATACATATACCTATATATATGTATGTATATGTAGTGTATAATGTAATACTTCAACAACAGAAACATTAATATCAGTATAAAACATTAATAACTAGTCATTTAAAATGGCATAAAGGCTTAAATAGGCAGTTTACTTAGAAAAATCATAAATGAACAACAACAACTACAGATGAAAAC
Organism: Rhizomys pruinosus; assembly: GCA_009823505.1. Taxonomy (NCBI): domain Eukaryota; kingdom Metazoa; phylum Chordata; class Mammalia; order Rodentia; family Spalacidae; genus Rhizomys; species Rhizomys pruinosus. The sequence goes on along the minus strand of VZQC01000855.1, from coordinate 3,852,861 downwards.
CACAAGATACATGTGGTGGTTTGAATGAGTGTTCCCTATAGGCTCCAAGTATTTGAATACTGTTTGGGGAGGGTCGTGGAACCTTTAGGAGGTGTGACCATGCAGGGGAAGCACATCACTAAGCATGGGCTTTGAGAGTTCTTAATCCTTCCCAGATTTCCAGTTTCTCTGTTTCCTGTGAGTGGCTGAAGATGTGATCACTCAACTTTCAGAGCCAGCCACCTCCTGCCCCCATGCTTCCTCTACCATTATGAACTCTCCCTCTGGAAACATAACCCAAATAAACTTTATTCTATAGAAACATCTTGGTCATGGTAGATTTTTTTGTTTTGTTTTCTGTGGGGGTTTCTTGTAAATTTTTTATTGAATTTAGTATATATATATATATATATATATTTTAAACATTTACTTTAATTTTTAAAAAAAGTTTTATGTGTATGAATGTACTGTCTGCATGTAGGTTTGTGGACCCGTGTCATGCATTGCTGCGGAGATCAGAAGAAGGTGTCAGATTCCCCTGGAACTGGAATTAAAGACGGTTCTCAGCAGCCATGTGGGTGCTGGGAATTGAACCCAGGTCCTCTGCAAGAGCAGTTGGCACTCTTAAGCACTAGGCCATCTCTTCAGCCCCTGAATTTAGTATATTTTATACAGAATACCTAATCTTAATCAACTTTACGTCCCCTTCCCTTCTGGCACCCTCTCATATCCCCCCCCCCACTGGAATTCATATATTCTGTCATTTGTGTTAAGGCCTACTGTGTCAAGTTAATGTCCTCCAGTGACATCCCTCAGTGAAAGTTCATCCACTGGGTGCTCATCACAGCATCGGGGAAGTAATTAATACTATATATCACCTCATGCACTAGCGTCTTTGTACTGGGAGAACACGCTGACTGACTTTACACCTTTCTACTTCCTGAGTCTGAGTCCATCTCTGCTTAAATAAAGCAGAGACTTGGTTCATACTGCATTTCAAGATGTGTTCCATCTCAACATGCAGAGACTGTGAGAGACTCAACCTTAAAGCCAGAGTGTGTTATAGAATAACCAAAAGCTTTTTACATGTTGCCAGTTAAACCATTCCCATTTCCAAAATTGGTTTTAACTGTCTAGTGAAGTCAGGCAAAGCTTTCAAGTGATTCTGTTTCATCCTCCCAGGATTTCAGTTGGTTTCAATATTAATCATGTACTTGTTCACATGAACCTTTGTAACCCAGGTCTTCCAAAAGAATTCAACAAAAATAAAAGAAAGTAAATGGAATACCAAGTTGTCATGACCAATGAATTTTATCTAGCAGTGTTTGTTAACACACTTGTTTGCTGTGTTTTAATTATTTTTTTTAATTTTTGAGTTTCTTACTTGTATCCAATACATTCCCTAACCCTATCAACTTCCTAGTCACTCCCCAGTCCTTCTTCTTCCTACCTCTTCCTCCTCTAGTCATGACTTCCTGGTGAGCACATCTTCTGCAGGTGGTCACACTTGCTGTGAATTCATGATTGCAAAGGCCATGTAATGTCCATAGGACAGCATTTTATAACCCTCCTCCCCATCCTCTCTTATAGTCTTTCCACCCTCTCTTCCACAGTGTTCCCTGGACCTCAAAGTGGGCCATAGAGACACCCTATTAAGGGGTGCTGATCTCTCAGAAGCCTTTTTTTCAGCACTTTGGTGAGCTGAGCATTCACCCACTAGCAAAAGAGGCTTCTCTGACTAAAGCAGAGATCTATATCAATCTATGAGTATAAACATAAGCACTTATAAGGCAGTTTAACTGCTAGTCCATTTAGAAAAACATCAGAAACAGATTCTCCTCACATAGCCCAGATCTGCCTAGGTCTGGCTTATAGAACCAGACCTCCTCTTGGTTATTTGACTTTTCGTAACTGTATTTTCTGAAATTAGTGTTCTATAGTACTTCTACTTTATAGAGCCACTGGTTGGTTTTTTAATGTGGACTAAGAAGTTTATTAACCATTACAAACATGATGGACAGACAGATAGAAGGGCAACAGCATGGCTGTTACTCCAAAGAGAAGTCAGGCTCCAGAATCAGAGACCAACAGCATGATAAGGGCTCTGGGCAGAATCAGAGCCTAAAGCCATTGTTTTCTGTAGTTCTTATAACATGAGAGGTCTACTTATTAAATTATACCTCACTGTCTAGCTGCTCATTTTATTTACTCTATCTCTCTTTCTCCCCCCCCCCGCCCCCTTCCTTTCTCTCACCCTAAAATAACCCCCAGGTACCTGTGCTTTTCAGAAAGCCTAGTGGAAGAAGCAATGAATGTCTTATTGAAGTGATGTGGTGTTTTGAATGAGAATGACCCTCCACCCCCACCCAGGGTCCCTGTAGGCTCAAAGTATTTGGGTATTTTGTCCCCAGTTGATGGTGCTGTTTTGGAAGGTTTTAGAAGGTGTGGGCTTGCTAGAGGAAGCATGTCACTGGGAAAAAACTTAGATAGCTCTTAAGCCCGGCCTGATTTCCAGTCATGCTCTACTTCCTGTGCCTGCTTGAAGATGTCAGTGCTGAGGCTTCTGCTCCTGTTCGAGCTACCTCACCAGGCCTCCCCGCTATAACGGAGCCTGGAACTGCTCAGGCCTTCAGCCAATCAGATGATGGCCACCCTACCTGGGGGAGGTAATACTTTTTTTTTTTACTACATCCAATAATTCAAATGTGAATCTGAACCAGAGAAACTAGCAAAGTTCCACAAAGAGGCTCCATTTCTTCTGAACACCTCATGACCCACTCAGATTAACATACAAAATTAATTGTGTGCACTCAATATTTTTCAAAGGCAAGGGTTCTCTGTAGCCACAACACAAGGGCTCAGTGATCCAAATGACCCAAACTAGGAAAAAGTACTGGTGAATTCCCTCCCATTTTAGTGGTACCAAATTTGGAGCAGTGGTAATATTTTAAATTAATCGCCATCACTTATGTGGCTAAAGATATACATTTATATTTCATTAAGCTCTTATTTATATGAATGCAACAAGAAAGCTGTCAGGTCTCAGTAGGATACAATATAGCAAGTTATATGAGGACTTGGATGCTAAGTTTATCTCAGTTCACACAAGCAATACAATGTTTGTCTTAGTTGCTTTACACTTTGGTGCAACAAAATACTCTACCAAATCAATTTCAGAGAAGAAAGGGTTTATTTTTATTTACAGTTCAAGAGAGGGATAGTCTATCATAACAAGAAGGACATGACAGCTTGAGTATGAGGAAGGTGGATCACATTGCCACACTGATGGGCAGTCACGAAGAAACCAAAGGGTGTGTGCTGCTGCCCAGTTCTCTTTCTCCATTTGTAGGGTCCAGGATCCCAGCCAGGGAATGACCTCATTCACAGTAGGCAGATCTTCCCACCTCAATTAATGCAATTGAGATAATCCCCTACAGACATGCCTAGAAACCCATCTCTAGGTAGATTCTAGGGTCTGTTAAATTGACAACCATACCCATCACAGTAGGAAATAAAGCATGATGCTTAGTTTCTACTTTACATACAAAGAAAAAAATCATTCATAAAAGTTTTCAACAGCAGGCTGGAGAGATGGTTCTGCGGCTAAGAGTACTGGCTGCTCTTACAGAGGATCTGGGTTTGGTTCCCAGCACCCATATGACAGTTAACAACTCTCCATAACTCCAGTTCCAGGGGATCCAAGCTTTCTTCCGACATCTATGGGCATTGCACAACATGGGTGCACTTACATGCCTGCAGGCAACGCACTCATACATACAAAATAAAACTAGTAAGTAAAATATTAAGAATTTTTTCAATGAAGAAAACTAAAAATAGATAAGAACCTAGACACTTCATGGAGAAGGCCATTCTTCCAGTTTACTAAAATTATATTTATTTCACTATCAAAGTCAATGACCTCCCTACTTTTTCAAGCTTACTATGGTTCTACTTGATTACAGTTCTTGCTATTATAAAACACCAACTTTTTAGACACGTTCTAACACATGACGCAATTCTGAACCTTTCCTAGGTATTGACACACTGGCACCATATTCACCAGTGGCTAAATTCATGTACAAATGTGGAACACTTTTGTGAGCTTGCCTGCATTTATTATGAGAATTTTCTCTAAAGATGACGAACAGTGGCTGGTTCTCTTCAGCTCAGATAAAAGAAGATTTTGATCGGGCACAAGCAGGAATTTTATGGCTTTCTTTTTCTCAATTCATATTACATATAGGTTGCCAGTTTGAATTACAGAAGAAGATAGTTCATTGCCGAGCATGGTGGTGCACGCCTTTAATCCTAGCACTTGGGAGGCAGAGGCAGGCAGATCTTTGTGAGTTCAAGGCCAGCCTGGTATACAGAATGAGTTCCAGGACAGCTGGGGCTACAGGGAGACCCTGTCTCGAAAAGACAAAAAAACAAGAAACAGGTACCTAGATTATGAGTACTGCCATTTCATGGACTAGGGTCTCAGGGTGACTGGCTGTCACACAGCTAATGCCTCGATGGCTTCCAGGCTTTCCCCATGACGATGGATTGGATCCCTCAAACCAGGAGCCAAAATAATCCTTTCTTTCCTTGAGTGGCTTAAGTTTCTTCTGTCAAGTATTTTCTCACAGTAAGGGGCAAAAAGGTATCTAGTATACAATTCAGTTTCCAGGTCCCCAGCCCTACCTGTAGAGGTGGGTGTAAGTTTCTATAACTCCCCCGACTGGTCACAAGCTGCAGTGTAAAGTTCTGAAGCAAGTTTATCAAGGAATCCCCTGGGGACTTCCAGAATACACCAAAAACAAACTTGGTCTCCCATGCTATCCTTCCTTAAAATAAAACCCTTGTTTCAATTAAGGCATAACATGCAACTGTTAGGAGTTTCCAAGAAAATAATGTCTCTATATCTTTAGTGTCTAATTAAATACAAAAAGAAATGCAAGCTGTTAGCCAAGCTTTTGATTTTAGACAGAACAAGTTTCCAGACCACTCAGTGGACTGGCATTTCGCTCTCCCACATATATCAACAAGAAAAGGTAGAGAGGTTATGGTGCCTTCTGAAAAATAAGTTGCCAAAGAGAGGAAAGAGCCCGCGCAGAGAACTTCACAGATTTCTACTTTGCTGTAGTGATTTAGCTCAAAAACTTACTTGTTTTTTTTTGTTATTGTTGAATGATATTTCTTTAAATTTTTCAGTTTATTTTATTTTATATTTATGAGTGTTTTGCCTGCATGTATATAAGTGTACCACATGGAAATGCCCACAGAGGCCAGAGGACACTGGATTCCCTAGAAGTAGAGTTAGACAGTTGTGAGCCGCCATGTGGGTGCTGGGAACCCTCAGCAAGAGTAAGCCAGTACTTTTAAGCACTGAGACATCTGTCCAGCTTTACTTCCATTTTATTCTTTACTTTAAAATTTTTCTTTAATTAACATACAAAGAGACAGATGTGTTTACATTACTGCACACCCCTCCTCTCCTAGTTCGTCTCTTGCCCCTGCTCCCAACTCAACTTCTTCTACTCCTGCATGCCCCTTTCCACTTTCAGGTCCCATAGGCTCAATTTCCCTCTCCACTCCTTTTCCTTAAAATCTCTTTCCCTCTCTTATCTTCCTCTTCTCAGTAAAATCCTACAATACCTGAGAACTCAATATCTCTATTATCAACCATGGTAGATTGTATTATTTGTTAGCATATTTCCCTGTGAGAAAAATGGGTTTCCCCTGCCCTATGGATGTGACTGCTTCAGTGAACAGAATGTAGATAAGACAGAGTGTGTACAAATCTACTTTGCATTGTTTGGTTCTGCTGCTTTCCTCTTGTCTTAGGCCATCAAATCACCAGGAAGGCTTGTCAATTTGGACATGGGTGTTTGCCACACAGCAAGAGCAGACCAGTATTCTAACTCAAACTTCTACCTGAAAACTGCTCTGATCTCCTCTCCATTGGTATCACTCACTTCTTTCCTCCAAGACTACAGGAGCATGTAATCACAGACCCAATTTCTTTACTTCTGAGATTTTAATTCCCAGTGTTTTTCTCCCTCTGTAGCCACAATGTCTTTATTCTTTAGATTTTTCAGCTTTTCTACATACTTAGTCCTTTAGAATGAAACCTTCAAACATTCAAGATTCCCATATTCTCATACTTTTTACTTATTATTTTACTTTTATGTGTATGAATGCGTTGCCTGCATACATGTAAATGTACCTATGTCATTCAACGCCTGCAGAGGTCAGAAGAAGGTGTCTGAATTCCTGGAACTGGAGTTACAGACAGTTGTGAGCTGCCACATGCGTGCTGGGAATGGAATTAGGGTCTTCTGCAAGAGCAGCCAGTGCTCTTAATTGTCTCTCCAGATCTGTAGACTCTCATATTTTTAGTATTGCATGTTTCATTCACTCTATTATCCTACTTAATTACCTATCTAGCTTGGTGCCTGTGGAATTCCTGGTTACACAAATACTACCCAGGGACTAACATCTATCATGGCTTCTTCCAGTTTCTCTATTTCAATCCCTTCTGGAGAAAAATCCACATACCTATTTCTATTTTTTTTTTTTTGTCTTTTCGAGACAGGGTCTCCCTGTAGCCCCAGCTGTGTCCTGGAACTCACTCTGTAGACCAGGCTGGCCTTGAACTCACAAAGATCCGCCTGCCTCTGCCTCCCAAGTGCTAGGATTAAAGACGTGTGTCACCACGCCCAGCGACCTATTTCTATTAATGATATTATTTTACTGTCATTAAATTCTAGTAATGATTCTAGCTATTATCACTACAAAACAACTCCTCCAGCTTAGTGGTTTAATTAAACAAGTATTTTATACTTCATTACATCCTTCAGAACAAGAGGTTGAGTGGCACATGCCTTTAATCCCAGCACTCAGGAGGCAGAGGCAAGCAGATCTCCATGAGTTCAAGGCCAGTCCTGGTCTACTTGAGTTCCAGGCCAGCTGGGGCTACAGGGAGACCCTGTCTCAAAAACACCAAAAAAAAAAAAAACAAAAAAAANTTTCCCCTCTTTTTAATTGTTTATGCAGCTCTGTTCACAACAGAAAAAAGCTGGCATTTAACCAGCCCCCTATTTTTTTGTTTGCCCTTTGCACCAATGCGACTCTGTGGAAGAGGAATTAATTGTGGTTATCATGTATACAATGGAATCTAGCTAGCAGTTAAAGTTAGGGGACTACAGCTATGGTAAATTTGCAGGGACAAAGGATTGGAGCTGGATTACGACATTATGGTTTTTAACGTGAACAGTAACCCAGTTCCCAGAATAAAAAAACCGACCATGGCTTTGTCCCCTATAATATGTGGATTCTGCCTCAGACCAACACCCAGATATAATATATTTTCCTGGATTCGAGGGAGGCAGTGATAACGAACATACAGTAAACGGACGCATTCAGGATAATTACAGGGAGCATATGTTTTCATGAGTTGTCACACCCCACCACACCAGGCGGTGGGATTTTACTCAGTGGCGCATTATGGCTTGCTCTAAGAAGCATTGCGGCTTCACGGTATAGGAAAACCCTTCACCTAAATGATCGACCTTATGCGAACCACACCAATCAAAACTTAAGTGACCACACAAAGTCAGACTTATAACCGCGAAGGTGCACCATTTCTTGGTCTAACCACCCATGTGCTTTATCTTATCTGGGGCTCGAAGTAGACTAGCGCTCATCTTGTCCCTTGGCAAAACAAGCCAGCTTGCATCGCGCTTCTCTCGTTTGGTTCCCCTCCCCCCTGGGGACCCCCCTTCGATGACATTAATTTACAGACCAATGCTTTTTTTTTTTTATTGATTTTTTTTTTTTTTTTTTTTTTTTTTTTTTTTTTTTTTTTTTTATTTTTTTTTTCCCTATATGATCATACCCTTTTTTTCTTTCTCCAATAAGTTAATACCCCCAGAAATATACACCAAATCTCAAAGTTCTTGGAATTACTTTCCTCTCCTCACAATATCTTAAATAAAGGTGTTTCATGGAGAATACAACTTTGCTGACTTTCTATCATATTTCCAGGCAACTTTTCCTAACACCAGTGGTTGCAGGTTTTTCTCTGGAAAACATAGATGCGTTGAGATCCCAACTGCTATACACAGCAAGTCTGTTGAGGAGGGATACTCTTCTCACTCAGAGAAGCAGGACTAGACAGAGGGAGGAGTTTGACTGTGACACGATACAAAAGTTTGGAACTTAGAAAGACCAGACCTTTGCAACTCAAACTCAACCAGCTAGGAGATAGATATGGGACAACCACAAACAGGCAGCATCTTACCCAACAACACTCACAACTAGCTTCATTTTCTCTACATCGGAATTGTACCCAAGTCTCCAGAGATAATCCCAACACTGAAACGCACATCCATGTTGGCAAACAATGCCAAGCGATGAGAGGAGTTTTGCGCTGGTTTTTTTCTGGAACGGCGGCACTGAATCGTCACCTCCACTCTCTGGAACGTGTTGATGCTGCCGAATCAGAGTGTATCACAGGAGAACCTTCTGTCCCTTGCAGTTGATATTTAAACTTCACTCTATTTTCCCTGGGAAATAGTCTGTACAAGTCTTGCGTGAGACGGAAAATGCTTAATTAGATGAAAAGTGATTATGTGGCAGATCAGAGCTCAGTGGTCACAGATGATAAAAATAAAAGGAGATATAGTTCAAGACGAATTTTTTTCTCCATATTTGAACATTATAAGCGAAAAACGGTTTATTGTCAATATTTTCTCAATGGTAACCCCATCTTAAGAAACTACTTGCAGCGTATTTTTCCATACATAAAAGGCTGTTTCTATTACTATGTTTGTAAAAACTCACTTTCCTAGCAGTTGATGCGCAAGAGTGAATTATAGTGAACAGAAGTGTTGGGAATGTGTTTTTGAAATCTGCTCTTTTTGCTCACCAGTCCATTATATTATTTGGTAACTAGAATTAGCATGACACGATGAAGTTCTAGAAAGATTGGACAGATTTGCGAGATTGATTTGGACTTCACTAGAACGATCTAGGATTCGTTGGTTTGTTACACCCTATAGATATTTGAGCAATGGGATTTTCTCCTTTTCCCTCTCTTGTCCCGGTTGTAATTTTCTTCATTCTAGTGCATGATCCTGGCCCGTTTTTTCTCTTTCTCTCCTTCTGACAGCAAAAGTGAAAAACTTGATTTTTCACATGAAATGAACTGAAAAATCACAAATCTTATATACATATTTCCTTATAAAAATGCAAGGCTGTTCACACAAAGAAAATTTCTAAAAATGCTCTCACAAACACAAAAAAAGATGATAATCACTTTCAGAGTTAAACTTTAGTATGCACTTGTTATAATGGGCTTTTGTAATGTTTTACATATTTTATCTATTAATTTTATTTTATTTTTAAAGATTTTAAAAAATGTCTCAAGTTCCCACCTCTTGTGCCCTCCACAAAGTGATGGGCCATAACCTGGGGTTGAGAGCCAAACCTTTTCCTCCTTTGTTGCTTTTTTTCAGGGTATTTTTTTCTTACAGCGAAGGTTAATTCAAAAACTACAGCACTGTCTACGGTAAGTAACTAAAGAGGAATAAAGACTGAAATCACGGACTGTCTTGAAGCCTCTAACTCCCACGTCTTTTGCTCCTTATTTAAAAAGGCGGAAGCGGGAATATCTTTGCATGAGGTGTGCTCCGTGGTTAAGAAACACTGGCTGCTTTTGCAGCTGACCTAGTTTTCCCAGCACCTACTGATAGCTAACAAATCCTTTTTTGTAAACTCAGTTCCAAGGGATCCAATACCTCTTCTGATCTGCCTTAAACATTCCACAGCGTGGATGAACTTACATACATACACTCATAAAAACTTTAAAAATATCATTTTAAAAATATTTAAAAATAATAAATAAAATATTTTAATTTGAAAATATTATTATAAAAAAAAAAGGGACAATATTTTTATATGAAACCAGTAATGAAAAGACCTTTACATAAGTAAGCAGGAAAAATGACCTTAAAGGCGACCAAAAGTGATAAGCCCAAAGAGCAGCCCCAAATTTGAGTTGTGTGGCACTGTCAAGGCTCTGGGTTATTGTATACATTTCCTAGAAATGGAAACTTTCCTATCAGACACTCAGGGTACAGTGTCTCTTCGCCCTCTCCAGATCCTGACTAGGTACATCAGAGTAGATCCATGGTAGATTCATCTCCAGCTCTCTCTTCACAACCCTTGAGGATGAATGAGCATCACGAAGAGAAAAGACCATTGGAGGCGTGGTACCACATTTACCCAGGAGTCTGTCTTGGGCAATATGGCAATATGGTAGAGAGGTTCATGAAAAAAGCATTGCAAACTTCATTGAATCCCATTTGTAGTCTGCCCACAGGCTAGATGTGTGACCTCAGGAAAGTTCCTAAGCCCTCTAGGCTTCTGTTTTTTCATCATGGCATTCTTTGCCTGGGACCTCGTATTTCTTTGACCTCCCCCCCCCTTAGATTTCATGTGAGATATTGGAAAAGCTATGCTGGTATAAAGGTGGCTCATTTCACGAGGTATTATAGTCATATTAAATATTATTGCCCAGTACCATTTTTGCAGCGAGGATAACTTAAAAAAGCATAAGAATACGACGTCTTGGAGGCTGGAGAGATGGCTTAGGGCACTTAATGCTCTTGAATTACCCAGCTTTGGTTCCCATGCATGCGTACATGGACGGCTATACCTTCAAACCATCGGTGTTAATCCCGTTCCCCGGAGATTCACGCATCCTCTTGAATCTGTGGGTACTGCAGGCACTTAGTGGTCGCATTATTTCAACATCCAGGTCAAAAAACCATTCATTTACATATATAATAAAAGTACATTTTAAAAAAGAGTCTCTGGAATTTATTAAGGAATCTAGAACAGTGTACATACACAGGAATGGCCTAGTTCATAGGCTCTATGAAATAAAATGGTAAATAAGTCAAATGGTCAGGTTTAAAGAGGAAATAGTTATATAAATGGAAAAACACATAGGAAATAGAGGTTTACTCAACATTTAGGATTCCTATTCGGCAAGTCACCCAAAATACCTCAACATCAATACTGTCGATTATATATAAGAATATGATCAAGTTCCTTTTTTAAATAAAATATTTTATTGCTATTTGTGTTACTCATACCTCATTTAATCAGTCCAATTTGGACACACTCCCCTTTCCCTGCCCCCACCCCACCCCGTTCATGCATTCTGCCCATACATGTCTTGCATCTGCCTCAAAGTCCTTTCATACCCTTATCTCTCAGAGGAAAATGGTTGTTGGGGTTGGTATAGAGTGAGCCCATAAAACTTGGTACTTCCAATAAAGTAACCATTGGATTGAAGGCACTGAGATTTCTCTGTGACTTTGGTTGCCTGCAGTGCTTGTGGAACAGGAAGTTAATTAGTAAATGAGGCAGAAAATGTCATGTCCCTGTTTTTCTTTCCACATATGCTCAAAAGTCAGTAGAAGAGGAGAAAGAAATGGAATGACAGCTCTCTGCTGGGGAGGCCAGCCACTCAGTCTTGCTCCATCCGGCAGCAGCCGTGGTACAGGTGGGCACAGTGCCACCATAAAAATTCAGCAATTCCTGGGCATGGAAAAAAACGTTGTGAAAATCTCTTTATTTAAAGGAACCACCCTTTCCTTTTTTTGTTTACCTCTAGTAAGGCCAATGAAAGATGGGAACACCGCATAAATAGATGCAGATGTTCCTGTAGCTCCATTTTGATTGTTGAAATCTTCCTTTAGGAAAATTTGTTAACGTAAGAAACAAGATAAAAAACGAACTGAATCTAATGAGGCCTTTTTAATTTAACAGCCATATTACAGAAAAATACATGCTGGTGAATTCCCCACGGGAAACGTTTCAGATTCTCATAAGTGAGTCAGAGCTTGGTTTTAAGTAGTAGAAGATAAAAAGGAGCCATGTGGTATTTTGGTGTCCACGGCAAAGGATACGCTTCAGGACCATAAACCAAACACAGTTCTTGACCACATTAAAAACAAACACCTACGAAAACTCGTCCTACTTTCTTTCTAAAATACTGAATTACTGTTTTAGAGTCCTTAATCTGCTTTCTGTGAAAAAATCTTTTATAACAGCTTAATGTGCTATGCTTTAATAGTCTTATTTATTTTTTGTTAAAGTGCCCAGAAACTTTGATTGAGTGTGAAATCCAAAGACTTAAAATGGGCTACACTTTTCAGTAGAATGAAGAAGCTCCCTAAGAATAAAGTGGCTTTTCTCATCCAAAATTCATGCAAGTGAAACTACATTTGTAGAGACTTGAGAGCCATCAGCATATGTATATAACATATGATGCAACTGCATTTTTTATCTCAACAACAATTTGTTCTATTTCACTTCTCCGATCATCAAAGAAACTGACCTAGCATAGGCACCATTTACCTGGCAGAATCTGAATGGGGTGAGGGAGGCAACTACAGAATCCATCAGCTATAAAGATCCTAGGTTACACTAGTACATTTAAATAAAAGGAACCCCCTTTAGTTAAAGAACCTAATACAAGGGTATTTTTTTCTTTTTTTTTGTAACACACATAGAAAATTAAAAAATTCTGGGTGCCCAGTTACTATATCTTTCCATTAGCAAAATACTTTTTATAATTTAAAGATAAACTATGTTGAGTTTCATTAGCTCTTTCACCCATGATGCCCACCTCCAGATTGATATATTTGAAATCATCTTAGGCGATCAGTCCCTTAGTTCATCCTTCTTCGGTGCACGCATTAGAACCACACCTGTGATTAAGCTATCTGATCTCTTTTCCATTGCAAAGTAAGAACATGACGCCTTTGCCAGGTATTCCACTAAATTCTGGAGACAATGCACTACATGTTTGAGGGAAACATCTTTACGGCACCATTACCAAAGACTAAGAATTCATCTCCATGCATGTCTCTCTCTCTTCTCCTCAACTCACATCCCTAGGAGCTGGGTACAATTGAAGCTTGATGAAAACATTACTATGCTTTTGTTTTTGACATGGGTATTCCAGTGGAGGTTCGAGGCCTCGCCTCTTTAGAATATTCATGACTGGCCCTCTGGCTGATGAGTAATGGACCACTGCGTGCATGTATGTTATGTAAAATTTGTCTGTGAGGACCACATGAGAGAGAGAACTGCACATCACAAGAAGAGGAACTTCTTGGAAATAATGATTTCATACGACGTGAAGGAAATACCACAGCCGGGGCAACACATTTTTCTCTTCAAAAACCTGATGTCAATCAGCCTCAATTGAATCAAGATTCAGATTTCTGGTGTCTCTATGAGCAGACACATCTTATCATGAGCAACAGACATGTTTCTAAACATTGTAAATGGTCTCTTAAATAAAAGCTCTTATGGCAATTTGAGAAAGGAAAAGGATTTAGAATATGTCCAAGTTCAGTTTTCCCAGCAGGACATATGGCGTCCTTTATTATTTCATGTCCACCTCACTAGCTCTCTGAAATCATCCAACTGGTCCCTTATTGTGACATCATTTGAAGGGGGAATTTCCTTTTTCAGCTTAACGATGATAAGCACGTATCAGGTCCACTGGTTTCGTCCCAGAATATTTGTCCTGACCCGCTAAAACGACAGCTATCCAGCTTTGCACCAAATTAATCTTCCCTCAAACATTAAAACTTTAAACCTTACTCAGTGTTTTTTACCTTTTGGTCATTTTTCTTCGCCTTCTTTCCCCCCCCCCCTCCCCTCTTTTCCTAACTCAATATCATGAAGATATTGTTTGAGTACTGCAATTAGCACACCCAAGTCTGACTCTATGGATATATATATATATATATAATATATCAATTATATATATAAATCAATTTTAAAAAAGAAAAAAAATTATTTTTATTTTATTATATAAGTGATTGGCCCCAGATTAACAATATAAATAGGATTTTAATGTAAAGTATTTGTTTTCGGGACCCCATCACCTACCCCACTGTCCAATATTTTATAAATGGACAACAAAAAGCAAATGAAAAGCGGATCTCAGTGGAAACTAGCATTTATTTTCCCATTGAAACATCTCGACCTCTGCCAAACTCAGAAGACAGTGGATCTTATTTTCTGCTATCGTCCCCCAAGGCAGCCACAAGATTATAGTTCAGAAAGCAGACAGCACTGAGTACACTGTGTTCACTTTCTGTTCTCATCATTGTTGCAGCAGCAATGGTTATCAGTGGGAAGACAAGCAGATGACAGTAATCACAAGTATCTAAACAAATCAGGCAAGGCAGGAGGGTAGAGAATTAAAGAGCAAGGCTATGGAACCTTCAGGGAGTTCATGTGCTCTTTGAACATGAGTTGTCTTCAAAAAATGGATGTTCAGATCATCAAAGGGAAGAAATAAAAGATTTTCAAGTCTCACAAAATGTCTCCACGTTTTATTCAGGGATTTGTAATGTAATTTTCTTGTAACAAATTATTTTGTTGTTAAGTTTTTGCCGTGTGTAATTAAAACACACACACACAAACTGCTATAAGTACAATAACCTGAAAGCATTGGCTAATGTACTAAGAACAAGGATATGGAAAGAAAATTAACAAACTAGGAAAGACGGAAGGGGACCCCTCGGGCGGTGTGGAAGCAAGTATGATAACATGCGGGGTAAGTAGTGATACACATATGCCTTTTATATACACTTTGTACGAAAACCAGTTCATAAGCGAACTTTCATTATGGTACATTACATGTTTTCCTATAACTGTATACATGTATATATGCTCAAAATACGGTAATGGGGGCTTTAAAATGTCTCAGATTAGTTTCAAAAACAATCAGTGGGGGGGAGAAGCTAACCAAAAGAATATAAGAAATGAATAAATAGAGTGAGACGAGGCAATTTCCATTATTTATCTTTTACAATCTTTACTCTCTGAAACAGTTAACATGAGTATTATTTGTTATTGTTTGAAAGGAATGTGATTCCACTCAAAAATTATTTCTTGGGCTTGAAAATCTGATATATACCAGTTCCTTGGATATGAAAATGATTTTTACAAACATAGGAAATATTGCTTATTGTTTTTTCTATGTGGCTACCAAAGAAATTTGTGGAAGACATAAAACAATCAATACACAAGAAATATAATGACCAAGTATTTCATAGAAAAGCCCAAGGGAAGTCTGAGGCCTTGCTTTGCATCTTTCACAAGTTCTATTTACAACTCTTCCTGTCTGTATTGAAGCTTTCTTTGCCATTCTTTCTCAAAAGACACCCATGGCTTTTTCTTTTCTTCTAGGATAAATATAGTTTTAACAGAGTTCATGGTTTTCTAAAATATTTTTTTTTTTGGTCTTTTTTTGAGACAGTCGGTTTCCTGTAGCCCCCGCTGTGCTTGAACTCATCTGTCGACCAGGTTGGACTTGAACTCACCAAGAACTGCCTGCCTCTCTCTGATTGCGTCTTGAGTGTTTAGCAATTAAAGGCGGGGTCCCCCGGTCCCAGCATGTTTTCTTTAAATATGCAAAGTGTGATGTTTAAACAAAGTAAACCAGATAAATAGTCAACCTGACGTACGTGGGATTAAATCAATGATTTAGAATAACCAGGACCCAAAAATTACATACCTATCCATTTTACAGATGTTATTTCTAAACCTAAATATATACTTATACCATATACCAATATTGAGGTCTGTCTCGGGTAGTGTATAATGTAATACTTCAACAACAGAAACATTAATATCAGTATAAAACATTAATAACTAGTCATTTAAAATGGCATAAAGGCTTAAATAGGCAGTTTACTTAGAAAAATCATACTTTATGATGCTCAAACAACAACAACTAACAGATTGACAACCACCAAGTATAATGTGGTGTTTTGATTTTATGAGGTTCCTCCTATAGGCTCCACGTATTTGGAAATTTTGTCCCCAGCTGGTAGCACTGCTTGGGGAGGTTTAGGAGGTGTGACCATGCAGGGGAAAGCACAGTCACTAATTTGTTATCTTCGCTGCTTTGAGAGTTCTTATATCCATTCCCAGATCTCCAGTTTTCTCGCTTCTGTGAGTGGCTGTCAAGTATGTGACTCATCAACTTTCAGAGCCAGCCACCTCCTGTCCCCCCCCCCCTATGCTTCCTATACCATTAGAAAACTCTACCCTCTGGAACATTAACCCAAATAAAACTTACTTCTTATAGAACATCTTGGTCATGTAGATTTTTTTGTTCTGCCTTTTCCGCGGGGGTTTCTTGTAATTTTTTATTGAAGTTTTTTTTTTTTTTTTTTTTTTTTTTTTAACATTTCCTTTAATTTTAAAAAAAGTTTTATGTGGTATTTTGAATGTACTTCTGCATGTCGGTTTGTGGACCCGTGTCTGCATTGCTTGCTCGAGATCAGAGAAGGTGGCTCAGCTTCCTGGAACTGGGCATTCAAGACTGTTTCAGCAGCCATGTGGGTGTGGGAATTTGAACCCAGTCCTCTGCCAAGGCAGCAAGTTGGCACTCTGAAGCACTAGGCCATCTATTCGCCCCTGAAATATCTATTTTATTTTTCTCTTTTTCATTTAAGAACCTTACCTAATCTTAATCAACTTAGTCTTCCCATCCCTTACCACATTCTTCACCTTCTGGCACCCCCCCTCATTATCCCCTCCCCCCCACTGGAATTCCTATATTCTGTCATTTGTGTCGTTAAGCCTATGCGTCAAGTTCCCAATGTCCTCCAGTGTTTACATCCTTCCGTGCAAAGTTCATCCATCTCACTGGGTGCTCATCACAGGAATCGGGGAAGTAATTTAATACTATATATATCACCTATGAACTGCGTCTTTGTACTGGGAACACGCTGACTGACTTTACACCTTTCTACTTCCTGAGTCTGAGTCCATCTCTGCTTAAATAAAGCAGAGACTTGGTTCATACTGCATTTCAAGATGTGTTCCATCTCAACATGCAGAGACTGTGAGAGACTCAACCTTAAAGCCAGAGTGTGTTATAGAATAACCAAAAGCTTTTTACATGTTGCCAGTTAAACCATTCCCATTTCCAAAATTGGTTTTAACTGTCTAGTGAAGTCAGGCAAAGCTTTCAAGTGATTCTGTTTCATCCTCCCAGGATTTCAGTTGGTTTCAATATTAATCATGTACTTGTTCACATGAACCTTTGTAACCCAGGTCTTCCAAAAGAATTCAACAAAAATAAAAGAAAGTAATGGAATACCAAGTTGTCACTGACCACTGATTTTAATCTAGCAGTGTTGTTAACACATTGTTTGTTGTGTTTAATTATTTTTTTAATTTTTTGAGTTTCTTACTTGTATCCAATACATTCCCTAACCCTATCAACTTCCTAGTCACTCCCCAGTCCTTCTTCTTCCTACCTCTTCCTCCTCTAGTCATGACTTCCTGGTGCCCTAGCACATATTTATGAGGTTCCCGTACAAACTTGCTGTCTTGAATAATTCATGATTGAAAGGGCATTTGGTTCTAATTTCCAAAGGACAGCATTTATAACAAGCTTCCCCCCCATGAAAAATACTTCTCTAGAGCTATTTCCAACATCTCTTACACGTTTTCCACTGTACCTCAATTGTGTGCATAGACGACACCCTATTAAGGGTGCTGATCCTCTTAAGAAGCCTTTTTTTAAGCACTTGGTGAGCTGTAGCATTCATCCCTCACTAGAAAGAGGCTTCTCTGACTAAAGCAGAGAACTATATCAATCTATGAGTATAAACATAAGCACTTATAAGGCAGTTTAACTGCTAGTCCATTTAGAAACACTTATCAGAAAAGATTCTCCTCACATAGCCCGTATCTTGGCCTAGGTCTGGCTTATAGAACCAGACCTCCTCTTGGTTATTTGACTTTTCGTAACTGTATTTTCTGAAATTAGTGTTCTATAGTACTTCTACTTTATAGAGCCACTGGTTGGTTTTTTAACGTGGACTAAGAAGTTTATTAACCATTACAAACATGATGGACAGACAGATAGAAGGGCAACAGCATGGCTGTTACTCCAAAGAGAAGTCAGGCTCCAGAATCAGAGACCAACAGCATGATAAGGGCTCTGGGACAGACAGCACGAGCAGAAAGAAATTGTTTGATGTAGTTATTATACCATGAGAGGTCTACTAGTTAAAGGATACAGAACTGGCGTAGATGCTCATGCTCGTAAGCCCTGAAGATATGCAGCATTCTGGCTACCCCCCCCCGCCCCTTCGTTTTCTTTCTTGCACCCTAAAATAACCCCCAGGTACCTGTGCTTTTCAGAAAGCCTAGTGGAAGAAGCAATGAATGTCTTATTGAAGTGATGTGGTGTTTTGAATGATGAATGATCCCTTCCTCACTCCTCCCACCCAGGGGCCTGTAGGCGCAAAGTATTTGGGTATTCTTGTACCCAGCCTTGATGGTGCCGGTTTGGAAGGTTTTTAGAAGGGGGGGGCGTGCGTGATGGAAGATACGCGGGCACGGGGAAAAAACGTGAGCACTAGCGTCTTAAGCCCGGCCCGGTATATGGCCAGGCATTTGCTGTCTGCGAAGGCCTGTGCGGCTTGAAGATGTCCAGTGCTGAGGGTCTGCTCGGCTCCAGCTTACATCACAGGCCTCCCCTGCTTTTTCTTCTAAACGGTAGCCTTGGACCACGGCCCGCAGGCGTCAGCCACTTCAGAGGATGGCCACCTACCTGGGGGAGCTTATAGACTTTTGGTTTTACGCACATCTCCTCCCTAACTAATTTTTCAAATGTGAATCTGAACCAGAGAAACTAGCAAAGTTCCACAAAGAGGCTCCATTTCTTCTGAACACCTCATGACCCACTCAGATTAACATACAAAATTAATTGTGTGCACTCAATATTTTTCAAAGGCAAGGGTACTCTGTAGCCACAACACAAGGGCTCAGTGATCCAAATGACCCAAACTAGGAAAAAGTACTGGTGAATTCCCTCCCATTTTAGTGGTACCAAATTTGGAGCAGTGGTAATATTTTAAATTAATCGCCATCACTTATGTGGCTAAAGATATACATTTATATTTCATTAAGCTCTTATTTATATGAATGCAACAAGAAAGCTGTCAGGTCTCAGTAGGATACAATATAGCAAGTTATATGAGGACTTGGATGCTACGTTTTATCTCAGTTCACACATCAGCAATACCAATGTTTGTCCTAGGTGCGACTCCACTACCACTTTGGTTTTGCCAACAAAATACTCTACCACATCCAATTATCAGATGACACCGCAAAGGGTGTCGGCTTATTTAACAGTTCCACTGATGAGGGTCCGATAGTCTATTCATATTACACACCGAAGGGACATGCAGCGTGAGTAGTGAGGTATTAGGTGGTGTCACATTCCAAAACCGAGGGGCAGTAACCCGGATAGAAACCAAAGGGGGTCGTTGTATGCTGCCCAGTCTCGTGTCGCCATGGTTAGGGTCCAGGATCCAAGCCAGGAGATGCACCTCACTTCAAAGGTTAGCACTTGATCTTTCACCCTACCCAATTAATGCAATTAGATAATCCCCTACAGACATGCCTAGAAACCCATCTCTAGGTAGATTCTAGGGTCTGTTAAATTGACAACCATACCCATCACAGTAGGAAATAAAGCATGATGCTTAGTTTCTACTTTACATACAAAGAAAAAAAATTCATTCATAAAAGTTTTAACAGCAGGCCCTGCGAGAGTGGTACTGCGGGTAAGAGTACTGGCCTGCTCTTACAGTTGGATCGGGTGGGGTTTCCCCGCACCCCATATGACATGGTGAATTCATATTATATGCCATACCACGTTTACAGTTGCTTTATACGGGGTCCATTGTCGCGGCTGCCCGAATTTTCAGTAAGCGATGGGCATGCACAAAAATCTGGGTGTTGTTTTTTTTCTCGATACTGTATTTTACCTTATTTGTTTCCGCAGGCAGACGCACTCAACAACAAAATAAAACTACGTAAGTCAACACTATGAGAATTTTTTTCTAATGAAGAAACACTAAAACTTTTTTTTCCCTCCTTTTCCCTCCCTTTTCTCTGTTTTTTTCTTCTCCTAAAAAAATAGCTACGACCTACCGACCATATTTGATATGGAGAAGGCACCATTCTTCCCAGTTTACTCAAAATTATATTTGATTTCACTATCATCGGTCAATTTGTGACCTCCCTACTTTTTCCAGCTGACTCATGGGTTCTACCTGTCTTACAGTTCTCTGTCTGATAAAACACCAACGTTTTAGACCCGTTCTAAACACATGAAGAATTCGAACCTTTCCTAGCTATTTGACACCACTTTTGGCACACATATTCACAGTGTTGCTCCAAATTCATGTTACATATTTATTTTTGTGGAACCAACTTTGTGAGCTTGTATTGAACTTATTATGAGAATTTTGTCTGCGCAATCATGATGTACTGACCGAACAGTGGGCGGTGTCTCTCGTTAGCTCAGATTTAAAGAAGTTAGTTGGACCCCTCGGGCATTTTTATCTCAAGGCAGGATATGTTTTTAGGGTTGCGTTCTTTGTGGGCGCAAGCATTTGGTATGTACATATAGGTGGCATTTAGTGTTGAATTCAGAATGAAGATAGTCCGCATTGTCCCGAGCAGGTTGTGTTGCACGCCTTGAATCCTACCTTCAGCACGGGGGATTTGTGCAGTAGGCCAGGCAATCTTTGTGTTAGTTCAACAGGCCAGTCCCCTGGCTCTACATGGAATGAGTTCCAGGACCGGCTTTGGGGCTACAGGGATCCCTGTCTCGAAAAGACAAAAAAAAAATACAAGAATACAGGTGACCGAGCGTAGGGAGTGACCGGGCCCCCAGTGCTATTGGACGAGGGAGCTATGGGTGACAGCGCTCCGGCACACAGCTTAGCCTCAGATCAGGGTCCCCAGGGCCCTGTGCGGCGGGTCCCCCTTAGGCCGATGGAGGGGAGCCCGCAAACCTATGGGAGCGCAATAAATATCTGTCACGTGTGCCGGGCCTTGTGGTAGGGGGCTGTAAGGTTTGCTGCGGGGCATAGGGATTGGCGCCAGGTACGGGGCCAATAAGGCGTCGATCTGATGGAGACAAGGCAGTCGGTGCCAGGGTCCCCAGCTCCCCGACCGGGAGATTGGTGGGGGTGGGAAGGGGTCGAGGACGGCCCCCCGCGGGCACCCCCAAGCCTGCGTGTTGAAAAGATGGGCTGTAAGCTTTTAAGTTGAGCAAGGCATCCCTCGGGAGAGCGTGCAAGACTGACCCCACCATAAACATCTTACACAAACGTGTGCTCCAGGCGATCCGGCCTGAAGAACTAAAACCCTGGTTGGTCAGGGGAAAGCCTAACAGGCAACGGGAGCGGGTCTCAATGAAAGACGGGTGCGCTCGAGCTTTAGTGTCGAATGGAAATGACAAAAAGAATCATGTCAGTCTGTTACGCCTCCTATAGCTGTGGGATTTGAGCACCAGAACAAGGGGCCTAGACCACTCAAGGGGGACTGCGCAGTTCGCTTGCGCCCACATTGCTATCAACACTAAGACAAAATGCGGAGACGAGTTTTGTTTGGTGCAGCTCGTGCGCCGTGGAAAAATTAACGGTTGCCAAAGAGAGGAACAGACTGCTTCCTGCGCAGAGAACTTCTTTACAGATTTCGACGGGGCTCTTGGTGGCGAGGGAGTTAGCGCCCAAATTATTATCTTACTGGGGGTGGGTTTTGTCTATGGTGGTACATGAGACGGTTCAGGTAATTTTTCATGTTTATTGTGCTGATATTTATAGTGGTTGCCGGCATGTGAGTAAGGTAACACCTGGCGGTACAATGCTTCCATCTAGAGGCCAGACGCGCGACACTGGCTTCCCTATTGAAGGACCTCGAGGGAGGTGAATCAGGGGTGAGCTTCGCGCATGGGGGGTCGGGGAAACCTCGCAAGCAAGAGGAAGCCTAGTACTGGTAAGCCTGAGACATCTTGCAGCTTATCGTCCCATTTTTTGGCCTGTAATGTTATATAATTTGTCTAATAGCATACAAAGATGTACCGTTTATTGTTGGTGACATGAACTGCACACCCCTTCCTTCTCTTTAGTCGTCTCTTGCCCCCGTGCTTCCCATTTTTATTCGCAATCTGCGCTGTCGTATCGACCGTTTACGGCCTCTCTGTCCACTTTCAGGTCCCAGCAGGCGCAACTTTCCCTCTCCATCCTGTTTCTCTGTAAATATATTCTTTCCCTTATCGTGTATTTCCCTCCTTCTAAGTACCCAATCCTACTATATCACCTGAGATACCTCAATATCTCATTATCCACCATGGTAGATTGTCCTTATGTTGTTTAGATACTCTTCCCTGGGCGAAAATATTTATGGGTTTTTTCCCCTGCCCTATGGTTATGTGTCTCCTGCTTTTCCGTTGAACAGGATATTTTAGAGAAGACGAGTTTGTTTACAAAATTATCTTTGGCAGTTTTTTGGTTCTGCTGCTTTCCTCTTGTCTTAGGCCATCAAATCACCAGGAAGGCTTGTCAATTTGGACATGGGTGTTTGCCACACAGCAAGAGCAGACCAGTATTCTAACTCAAACTTCTACCTGAAAACTGCTCTGATCTCCTCTCCATTGGTATCATTCTATTTCCCTCTTTACCTTCCCTTTAAGGATTCTACAGGAGCCATGAATCCCAGATCCCAATTTCTTATGTCTGAGATTTTTAATTCCCAGTGTTTCTCCTCCTCTTAGCCACTAATGGCTTTTTTATTTCTTTTTTTTTTTTTTTTTTTTTCTTAAGGTATGGGCCACTAGGCCCAGCATGCCTCCCAGGAAGTTTTTATTTATTCCTTTGTTTTTGATCTTTTTTACGTTATTATTTACTTTTATGTGTTATGAAATGCGTTGTCGCTACATGAACTGTATATGTCATTCAACGCCTGCCAGGAGTCGATTGGTATAAGAAGAAGTGTTCGTAATTCCTGGATTTTTCACTGGAGGTTTTACCCGAACAGTTGTGCGCCGTCCACATGGTAGCTGGGGGAATGGCGCTTTATTAGGGTCCTATGCACGGAGCCGCCAGTGTCTTAATTGTCCTCCAGATCGTAGACCTCTAATATTGTTCTGTATTGCTGTTTCATTCCACCTATTTATCTATTCTTATTTTTTATTATATCTAGCTTGGTGCCTGTGGAATTCCTGGTTACACAAATACGCCCCATGTTGGACTAACCTCTATCAGGATTCTTCCAGTTTCTTCTCATTGTTCACTCCCTTCTGGAGAAAAATTCCAATAACTATTTCTATTTTGTTTTTTTTTTTTGTCTTTTCCGACGACAGGGTCTCATGTAGCCCCAGCTTGTTTCCTTTGGACTCATCTATGTAGACCAGTGCTGGGCGCCTTGAAACTCACAAAGATCGCCTGCTTCTTCGTTGCCTCCCAAGTGGCTAAGGGATTTTAACGACTGTGTCCCACCCCTAGCACTCTATCTTCTTTATTGTAATGAGATTTATTGCTTTTACTGTCTATTTCTTTAACTTCGTTCGTTTTTAATGAGTCTACCCTATCTAGCTCATCTACACAACACAACTCCTCACTTAGTGGATTTAATTAAACAAACGTATTTTTACTTCAAACCTCCTTCAGCCCAAGCGGTGAGTGGCACATTTTGCCTCTAATCCCGTCACTCATCGGAGCGCAGAGGCAAGTAGAATCTCAATGCTTCAAGGCCAGTCCTGGTCTCCTTGAACGGTCCAGGCAGATGGGGCTACAGGGAAAAACAAACAAAAACAAAAAAACACCACCAAAAAAAAAAAAAAAAAAAAAAAACGAAGTTGAGTGGGATACAAGTAGGCAGCTCCTAAGCACTGTAGTTTTTGGTGAATTAGTCAGTTTTGTGAAATGTAAGATATAAAGTCAGTATGTATGATTTCAAGAACAAACGCACGTTAGAGTTAGGAAATGATGTACAACCAATAGCCCAGGTTTACACTACATTTCTAGTATGTGACCATAATTCTTGTGGCAGATATTAGTCTTTTCCCAAAAACATACACCTCCTTCATTATCACAATTCAATACCCCAATTGTGGATAAATTGTTGTTCATTTTTTAATAAAGTTCAAATCGATTTGATCTAGTGACGTGTATTATATCTCACTGAATTTTATATCATCATTATACAAAAGTAGTATTTAATTTGATTCTTATCCTTTTACCTTGTGATCCTTCAGCTTGCCAATCGACATTTACAGCCACTAGGCCTTCCCCCCCCTCTTCCCCCCTTCCCTTTTTTCCCTTTTTCCCAAAAACGAACTTCTTCATGAACTTTGTCATCAGGCAAGATTTTCTCTTTAAAGGATAATATATATTTTTTTATAGATAATATATATATATATATATATATATATATATATATGATTTGAATGTCTCCTAGGTTCATTCCAGATGCCCTTGAGTTGACATGTTAGACTGACCACTACACCAGTGAGAGCAGACAGAAAGGTTGTAAGAGCCAGAAGTGGTAGATGACCATGAGCAAACACAGTTTTCCAGACAGTTGGTCAGCTATACATATGAACTCACAGCAATGGTGTGTGTGTGTGTGTGTGTGTGTGTGTGTGTGTGTGTGTTGAATTGGGCAGGGCTCAGGAGGGGAAGGGGAAGGTGTGCGTGGGAAAGATATCTTAACACCATCAAATTATATTATATAAAAATTGCAAGCCTGATGCTGCTATAGACATAACTTGAAGTTTATGCCTCTATTTATGAGAAAGAATCCATCTCTTCTTTGAAAGTACATTAAAACATACATCAACCTGCTATGTAGCCTGGGAATGTAAAGTTATATTTCATTCTGCCTGCATGCAAAATTACTGTTAAAATGTTAATCCCAAATGTGTTTTGGAATTAACCTATAACTTATTTTCAGGCTCTGTCAGTTTGGAATATATGTAGAGGGCATATATGCATATTTTGGAGTAATATAAAATTAGAGGAAACAACAACAAAAAAGAAATAGAAAGAAGTATAAAAACAAACTGAACTCTTATACTCCTCAAACTAAAAATATGTAATTATATCTTAGAAAATAAATTTGTAATTCTATGTCTACTATAATTTCTGAACATTGACTTCTTGCAGAACAATACTACCATGCTTTAACAATAATGTGAAATTTGTCAGTGTCACTACAGTGTGAGTTTGCCATTCACTCTCTTTCAAAATTCTACAACCTATACAAAGTGTTTCAATGTAATCATGTTACTTCTTTTTTATATAAAATACTTTTATTGATGTTTTGTGTATTTCATATATCATTTCTCAGTCCAATTTAGACATGCTCCCTTTTCCATGCCCCCCATCCCACCCCAGTTCATCCATTCTGTCATACATGTCTTGCATCTTTTTCTCAGTCTTTTAAAATTTTTTCTCTTCAGAGGTTTATTGTTTTGGGCCAAAGTTAACCATTTCAGTCATTTCTTTGACCCAGTCCTTATGTTGTTGTTCCCTCCCATTTGTATTTCTCCAAAATATGCCTACATATACATCACATATATACCAAAATTATGACCTCTGAAAATAAACTGTATGTTAATTTCAAAATGTGTTTAGTTCACATTTTTCCCTTTAATTTTATATTACTCTAAAATATGAATGCATACCCTCCACTCTTATACTGCTATTACAAAATCTGAAAATAAGTGGTAAGTTAATTCTAGAGCCCGTTAAGATATTCACATTATAATGGCACAGTTGCTTTCAGATAAAAAGAAATATAACACTAACATTTTTCAGCTTGTCTTTCAACTAGGGATTTAGTGCTAGTATCCACAAATGAGGGATGCCATTTGTCCTTTGTTTCTTTTCTGGGACTGTGTTACTTCACTTAGCATAATGGCTTTGAGTTCTATCCATTTACCTGCAAAGTTCATGATGTCATCTTTCTTTACTGCTGCATAGAACTCCATTGTGTAAATGTACCACATTTTCTTTCTTTTTTTTTTTTTTTTTGTTTTTTTTGGGGGGTCTTTTTGAGACAAGGTCTCCCTGTAGCCCCAGCTAACCTGGAAGTCACTCTGTAGACCAGGCTGGCATTGAACTCACAGAGATCCGCCTGCCTCCCAAGTGCTAGGATTAAAAGCGTGCACTACCTCGCCCAGCACATTTTCATTATCCACTCATCAGTGGAAGGGCATTTGGGTTGGTCCCATCTCTTTGCTATTGTGAAGAGAGCTGCAATAAACAGATGTGCATGTATCTTTGTGGTAGGATGAGTCTTGTGGGTATATATCCAGGAGTGGTATGACTGGCTCAGGTGGTAGGCTCATTTTGAATCTTTTAAGGGTTCTCCACACTGCATTCCATAATGGTTGTACAATTTCATGTTACTTCTTAAAGAAAATGATGTTAATAAAATCTTTCAAAAAATTGCAAAGAATAATCCACTTTGAATTTAACTCACCTCCTTTGCAATATTAATTATTTCTCTCAACAGGATCAATTCCATCAGAATTTAAACACAGAATACTCCATTTCTGAAAGTTTCTTAGCTTTACCTGTTATCATACCTTCTCTCTTCAAAGAGAAACTTCTAGAATTTCCCAGAGGGTCTCACTCTACTTCCTCTAAACTCATTCTCCTTCTAGCTCACTTTGACCATAATTCATTCAACCATTCAATTCAAATTCCCCTCCTTAAGGTCTCTGGGAATATCTGTGCTGCTAAACCCAATGCACCCTTGGCTAGCTTCATTTCACACAAATCATAGGATTCAATCCAGTTTGCTGCTCTTCAGCGATTGAAACTCCATCCCTGCAGCTCTTACTATCCTCAGTCCTCTCCTGGCTCTCTGAATACTCTTTCCAAGCCACAAGTGTTGATCAACTCCCTGTTCAGTCTCAACAACCTACAGTGTTCCAGGGGCTCATCTTGGGCATGATCCTGATAAACCCTCCCCTGGCTTCCCCATGCAGGAGGACTGGATGCTACCCTACAATGCATCCATTCCTTCAATGACGTGGCCACAAGCTTGGGCTAACCTGTCACTGCCCTTCCATCCCTTAAATACTTACCTTGTACTTAAGCTAATGCCCACCCAATATACAAATGCTTGTTAAACAAATGAACGAGTGGATGAGTGGACTCTGATTCTAATAATTTATCCTGTGAGACTGGCTCAGTAGCTAAAATGCCTTGCTGCTTGTCCAGGGTACCCAAGTTTTCTTCCAGTACCCGTACACACCATAACCGTAAACCTAACTTTTTTTGTCTTCAGTGGACACTGGCATACCTTAACACAGACATATAAACCAAAAAGAAAAAGAAATTATCCTATTATATGATCAAACTTCCAAAAAGATCTCTCCTATTATTATTTGAGTAATAAAGAACAAGAAAAATCTGATTGTGAGATCGACTAGGTGTATTATGTAAGTTCCCCATTACAGAACAGCAAATAAATGGGAAAAGCAAAAAAATCAAGTAGTTGATTTGTACTTATTGACTTGCAAAAGGATAGTCGATCCTTTTGCAAGATCCTTTAACAGTATCTAGTTAGATACTGTTAAAGAAAGAACAAATTGTGTAACCAAGCAAAACTCAAAGCATACCCATTTATGCAAAATTATGTATGCGTGATATTGCAGAGAAGCCATGTCCTTATGCACATGTGTGATATTGTAGAGAAGCCATGTCTTTATACACATGTACATGTGGCGTGGAGTCTAGAATTATGTCTGGAAGTATTAACAGCAATTATCCCTAAAAGGTCTGGGAATGATTTTTACATTCTTCCTTCTATCCTTTTTTTGAAATCATTTCCGTTTTTATATGAGCGTGTATTATATTAATCATCAGAAAATAAAAATGGAAATTTCTACTGTTAGCCTTTGACTCATCACATAGACAATCCTAAGATTTTTAAGTGATTTTTTCAAGGAAAAAATACTATTTTTTTCTAATGCTTTACTTGAATTTCATGTTTCCCTTCTTCCATTTTCTTATTGTTATTTGAAACGTGGAAACACAGTTAGCATTGCAAAAAAATAACCCCCCCAATATTATTAGGTTAAGCTTTTCAAAGTGTATTTTAATATAGCATCAAGCATGTTCACATTTTTATTACTGATTATAATGTTCAACAGCCTGTGACACAACAATTCAGACTTTGGCAGGCAAAGCCCAGTTTCCATTTCTTTTAGTACAAGATGTAGGGTGTGGAAACTTTCTACTTCCTTGGAAATTCTTCTGAAAACGGGTTTTCACTCAATTCAGCCTCTAAGTGTTTAAGAGGTGACTGAATTTCTGAAAGTGGTCTGACTGCTTTAGAGCTGCTGGCAGTGACTGTAACTTTCACACTATGTGAAAGGAGGAAAAATCCATATTATTAAAATTTTGCCCTAGATCTCTTTCCCATTTCCTTTTTTTTTAGAAAGAGGCCAAAGTATCCAGGGTAATTTTTCTATGGAAACATTTGAACTCAGCATTCAAATATTTACTTATGTGACTACATCTCTGAATAATAATTATGATACTAAGAGTGTTACTATTGAGGATGCAGCTCAAAATAAAAGAGAGGCCTAAATTCCATGCATCTTTTGCTTTTTTTTTTTTTTTTTTTTGTCTTTTCGGAGACAGTATCCCCTTATAGCCCCAGGTGGCCTGTTGCTGGCTATGTTGAACAGACTGACCTTGAACCCACAGAGATCCACCTGCCTCTGCCTCCCAAGTGCTGGGATTAAAGGCGTGTGCCACCACGCCTTTATTTTTCTAAATAAGATACTCCCTTCTACTCAAACTCACCTGAAGGAGGGTCAATAAGGTAGGTAAGTTCCATTCAGGTTTTCTGGAAGGGAACAAAAGTATTGCCCTTAATCAGTTTCTTAGCAGAGAAAACATAATCAATACCTTAGAAAGGAAAAAGCCCTGGCTGTCATTTAGCAATTGGTGCATACCTCAGTTTGTGTGGGCTACAGTGACAGAATACTACAATAAGAGTGACTTGCAGACAATAGGCACATATTTCTCACTATTCCAGAGGTTAAGGACCACAAACTCAAAGCAGATTCTGTGTCTATTGAGAGACCACTTTCTGGCTCACAGGACTGATTTCTTGCTGCATCATTATATGAAGGAATGGGCAGAAGAGCTCTCTAGGGCAAGTCCCATTCATGAAGACACTGCCCTCGTGACCTAACGAACTCCTAAAACCTAATAACATCCCATTAGGGGTTCTAATTTCAACACATAAACTTGGAGAAGGGAAGGGAGCACAAGAAACCAAATCATAGAAGTTCTCTTCCTAGGACGAAAGTGCTAAAAACTTTTCTTTCTGTTCTCAACATAGACATTTGTTTTTATGGACTAACAAGCTAGAATTCCAACTTCCCAGGGAGTCATTTTGCATGGTCTGTAAATGGAATTCAAGAAGAAGTGACCCATTATCTTTGGGGGCTACTCTATCCATGCCCAAAGCTGCCTTTCTAACTGTCAGGAGTAGGAGAAGAGAGAAAGTGTAACTACTGAAAATGACTGAAATCACCCCGTATGCTCTACTGCATCCCAGATGGAACGTGGATTTCCTTAAACCCCTCTCCACAAATTCCCACAGCTTCAATTATCAAATTATCACTAGAGTACTGACACATCCTGATCCTCAGCTCCATTCCTCACTTCCACCTTCCAATCTCAGCACAGCACACACCGATACTGTCATGTTCTCACAAGTCCAATCTTTCATTTTAAACTCTCTGTTACGTCTATCACCCACTATCTTTCAATGCTGATGTCGCAAGCAGAAAGCCAAAAGTCATGTTCACCTCCCCCTTCCTTTCAACTTTACAGACTGTCTCCAGTGCCTATAAATTCCACCCCAGCTATGTGTCTGGAATCAATTCCATCTCTCTAATCTAAGTGTCATTTTCACAATCGAATGCCCATTATCTCTTGTCAGGTTCATGGGTTGGCAGAGTATGGCCCATAAGTGAAATCCAGACACCACCACTTGACTTTGTAAATCAAGTTTTATTAGATTGTCTGTGGCTACTTTCACACTACAAAGCCAGAGAGGAATAGTTGCAACATGGACTGTATGATCCATTAAGTCTGAAACATTTACTACCCGGCTATTTTCTAAAAGCTTGCTAGCTTCACTATCCAAACCATAGCAATAACCTCCTAAAAGTTTATGTTGCTTAAATAATGTACTCAGGAGAGAAGATCTGATAGTTAAGGAGAAGAAAAGAAAGAAACATGAATACAATGTGTAGCTCTCAACAATAACCACATGATGGCCCAAGCCTGCACTCATAACGCTAAGGCAGAAGGATCATAAGCTCTCAAGGTCAGCCTCAGCTACATAGAGAAAACCTGTCTCAACAAAATAAAGTAAATAAGGGGCTGGAGGGATGGCTCAGTAGTTAAAAGTACTTGGTGTTCTTGAGGAGGACTTAGCTTCAGTTCCCAACACCCACATGGCAGCTCACAACAATCCATAGCTCCAGTTCCAGGAGAACCACCTCCCCCTACTGGCCTCTGTGGATGCTATACACCTGTGGCACACTTACATACAAGCAGGCAAAACACTCATACACCTAGAATTAAATTTTTTTTTATTTTTTTTTCAGAGAAACAGGGTCTCCCTATAGCTCCAGCTGGCCTGGAACTCACCATGTAGATCAAGCTGCCCTCAGTCTCACAGAGATCTGCATGCCTCTGCTTCCCAAACATTGGAATCAAAGGCATTCACCAACATGAATAAATATTTTGAAAAGAAAGAAAATAATAAAATATAAAAATGACCACCAGAAGTTGTTCTATGTTTTTTTTTCCTCGGCACACATTATTCTTCCAATAATTGAATCATTATTTAGATTCTGTTAGTCCATTTCTGCTACTATAATGAAATGCTGGTGGCTGAGTTGTTTATAAGCAAAGAAAATGCAGTTCACAGGTTTTAAGATTCAACAGTGAGGAATGGGTATCAGCCTGGCACTGGTAAGAGCCTCATGGAAGGTGGTATCATGGCGAGAGCTGTGAGAGCATTTGGATAGCGGGACAGAAGCTAGCAAGTTTGGGGGTACCTTGTATAACAGGTCATTTGTACACAAACTAATGAAATTCCTTGATCCTCTCAGGGCAGCCTCCCCTGTAACCCATCTGACTACCAAGAAGCAGGATATCTTAACAGTTCTATGACCTCATGACATTGACGCAGTGTGGGCCAAGCTTTCAAAACATGAATTCATGGGCACTTGTTAAAACTGTGTCCAAACAATAGCATAGACACATGTATACACACACACACACACACACAAGCACACACACTCACCACCAAGGCACACATGATTTTCCATGAATTGAGTGGGGATTTTTTGAAATGAGATCTCACTATGTTTACCATACCAGTCTTGAACTCCTGGATTCAGTACCTGATCCCCTCAGCTCTGTCAGACTTCTGATGATCTAGATGATACTTACGAGTCATGGGTTCAGCAATATTCAATAAAGAATGTTTCTTTCATAAGATTTTGTGTCTATATAATATTCAGTACTGCAAAGATTACTGGTTCAAATATTTTACTGACAAATAATAATTGCATACGGGGTACAATGTGATAATTTGACGCATGTAATGTTTAAATCTGGAGAAGTAGCCATTCCATGTCCTTAAACCCATACTACATCCTTATACTGTAAAACTTTGAATGAGGCCTCTTCTAGTTCCAAAGGAAATAAATAATAGTGAACTATAGACATCCTTCTGCTCTGCAGTACATTAGGACTGCTCCTTGTCTGCTGTTGTATGTTATAAGGGACAGATAGTAAAGAACATTTTCCTTATTTGGCAGTCAAGATCTTGTGAGATCTAACTACAGTCTAGCTTCATGATTTGTTCTTGTGTTGCTTCCTTTGAACTAAATAAGACTCTTGGCATTTACAAAAGCCACCCTACCTTGGGTGTCCTCTTGTCTTTTCCTATTACCCCTCCACTTGCATAGACTGCTTCCCAATTTAGCCCAGCATTGGCTATAAGGCTCAATGCTATCTCTTCTGCTGGAGACACTTTCTTCACTAGGAATTACGTCAATTGCACACAAATACAATACCCACCCCACCTTCCCACCAACATTCAGCACCCCAGGAGAACAAAAACTAAATCCGACTGAATGCTATTTCCTCCTCGAAGCTTGGAAAATGGAGTAGATACTCTGTAAAAATATGGATTAAATCCAAATGAATGAAAGATGCTTCTGTGCTAACATGCTCAACAGGTCTCTGATGCAGATTTCTTCTATCTTTTTCTCAGGTATCTTCCCATCCATGTCTGTCATATGTGAAATCATCTGTTGCATCATAACACATTGTTCATCTCCAAGAGATGAATTTTATTTGGTGAATAAAATATTTGGAAGTTTTTAGCTCTTTTCTCTCTTATTCGGTGGTTGAACTTGGAATGTGAAATGGATCTTAACAGCAGGATCTTAATGGTAATGATAGTTTATAAACATAAACATGCTGTAGAAAATGTGAAGAAAATGCATCTTTAAAATCTAATATTTTTAAACCAAGTCCAAGTGTTGATATTTTCAGGCACATACGTAGTCATAAACACATGCAAACTAAAGCTATATTTTTATGGGAATGTGGGATGAAAGAGAAACTTCTAGGTAGTTTTCAGCTACCTAAAGTCGTATCGTCCTTGTTTCCTTTATTGCATAGCCTCTTGAGAGGATTTTTACCACCCTAGAAAAAGGTAGGTTTTTAGTTGAACCTGTGACATGCTTCCAGAGTTGTAATGCTCTGATAAAAAATCTACTTCACAGGGCTGGAGAGATAGCCTAGCAGTTAAAAGCACCGACTGCTCTTGCAGAAGACCCGGGTTTGATCCCCAGCACCCACATGGAGGCTGAAAACCATCTTTAACTCCAGTTCCAGGGGAATCTGACACCCTCTTCTGACCTCTGTGGCATTAGACAACACGGGTGCACCAACCTACATGCAGACAATACAGTCATAAACATGTGAAAATAAATTTTAAAAATTTAAAAAAAAACTCTACTTCCCAACTATGATTCGAATGCACTCCCATATTCATCCAGTATGATGAACTGAAGAGCATATTATTTGAAACTATGAATTTCTGTGTCTCTTTCCAAAAAGGATTTCCTTTAAAATTAAGTATCTTTGTAGAAGAGAAGCACACATGTAATATCAAGGAGGCAGTGAACCAGAAATCCCTCTCTGGTCCCAGAGCAATTTAGGAATATAGAGCAAGCATGTATTTGAGAGAATCTTGCAGAGTTCAAAATAAATTCTAGAACTATTGCAGACAGCCATCAATAGACATTTTCAAGCACCAAGTAAAATACGTTGGGGGAAGTTATATCAAAAGGAGAAAGCAAGGCTGGTGTGGTGCTTCCACAATCTGCAGTCCCAGCACCCAAGAGATAGAGCAGGACAACTGGCTCTGAGTCCAGGACCGGCCTGGGCTACATAGTTATTTGAAGGTCAGCTGGACTAATTAGTTAAGCTGTGTCTTGGAAAAGGAAAAGAAAGAAGAAAAAGAAGGAAGGGAAAGGGAAGAAAAGAAAAAAATTAAAATTGGCATTCCTGTATTATTTCCCTCCTCTTTGCTCCAATACTTTTTGAACTAGAAAAACCAGAGATTTAGAAAATAAGGAGTTTTTGACCCTTGAACGTTATGTTCAAGAAACAGTCTGAGAATTCAAGTAACATGAAAAAAAAAAAAAAACCAGCACCAAGATTACTCAGAGAACATAGCCAAAAGCTGTGAGGATTGACATCTAGGATGAAGGAGTAAACCCTACTCAAGGATGTCACAAGGCTCAGATGCATGTTGGAGTTGTAGTAGTATTTCTTTACTTCCTTTCTGAGTAAGCTTCTGCAAGCAGTCATCCTATGTCAGTACCACTTCTGTGGTTGGGTATGCAAGAAGTTGATACATTGTCTTCTTTACTCACGTGTCTTTAAATGGAAATAAAACTCCACCGGAGAAATATACAGAGCTTCATGAACTTGGACTAAATGGGCTTAGGTCCAAGTTACAGCATACAATTCTATACCATGAATGGAGTCCTAATGCTGCAATGGAGTGAGATTTGAGTATGACATGAGCTTAATTTCCCTGTGGAAAAGGTAGGAGCTATGTTGCCAGAGAGTGCACTGTATAGAGGAAATGTCTGCAGCATGCTTTCACGACAGATCTTTGAAAATCCATGCAAAAGTAGCTATTTTTCCTCCCCTGGAAATAAAGGTGGAGGGGGTGGAATTTGACGGAAAGAAAAACCCATAACATCCAGTTCTAGCTCATTAAAGCACATATAGCTTATCTTTGACTCTCTCTCTCTTTTAAATTTTTTATTGAATTTCTGTATATTTCACACATAACATCTCAATCAGTCTTAATTGCCTTTACACCTCCTTCTCAACCAGCACCCTCCCACCGTCCTCCTTCCCCAGAGTTCAGACATTCTGTCATTTGTATTGGGGCTTATTGTGCCAAATTAATCTCCCGGCCATTCCTCATGAATGAGCTCTGGCCATCCTATCCAGAGTCCCTCGCTTAAAGATGGCCAGTTCTACCTTATTCAATCATAATCAGCCGCCACTATTTCTTCAGCTAAAGTTGGGTTCTGCTGCCTATTTCTTCAGTTCCATGCTGGGTTTTGGTCTGTTTGAGCTTGCATGGATCTTGTGCATGCTGACACCAATGCTGTAGGACCATATTAGTAGGGTCCCAGGAGCATGTAGGATTCATTTCCATGTGGTCTTGCACCACCACCCTGGCTCTTACAATCTTTCCACCCCCTCTTCCACATTGTGCCCCAAGACTTGGGTGAGTAAAGCTGAATTTAGGCAACCTGTCCATCAACCCATACTTCATAGACTCCTAATCCCCATGGTTTGGCCCCTCATGACTTTTTGCATTTATGGCCCCCTGGGGGCAATAAATGGTTAACTAATTGGGCTTAAAGCCCACTCAATGGGAGGAAACTCATGTGTGGTTCTGTAAACATAGCCAAATACATACAGTTGGAGAGGTCATAGATCTTAGAGAAATTCCCAACGTTGTCACATCCCTAGGCTTAGGTAACATCTCACTAACAGGCGTTCTTATATTTAAAGACATGAAGATGGCTGACAACACTCAATAAAGAAGCTTCTTTTGCACCAGATGAAGACTATTACAGAGTCCCACAGCTGGACACATGCAGACATTGTCTGTGAATTGCCCAAGCCTAAGTGACACATCTACAATGCAGCCTCTACACCTAAGGGTCACAGAACATAGAACAAGGGGCCAAGAAGACACTAATGAACATTTTAACTCTCATTAAGGAAGCTCCTTTATGCAACAGGGGCCAGAACCTCCTCTCTCTTAAGAGAACCACCACATTATAAGGAAGCCCCCCACCATATTGAAAATCTACATGATATGTCCCAGCCAATAGGCCAATGTTCTTACTCAACAGTCACTTTCAACTGCAGACTCAGCTAATTCCTGATCAGCAACTTCCAAATGCCTGAAAGACTTAACACTTGCAAAGCTTCTTTTAAAGAGCCTTCCCTAATCTCCACAAATTATTCCCACCCCCTTTCTTAGGGTTCCTACTGCCTTGTATCACTTCTGGTAGTCTCAATTATATCTCACAATGACTGTTTAGAATTCATCCATCTTTTCCATTATAAATATAGATCTTAATAAAAGTAACTGCCTTATTTACATCTTTAGCACTTAGAAAAATGCTCAGTATGCATGTAGTTGAACAGTGGTCAATAAATGGGCTGGATCAACATGGCACTAAATACAATCATAAAAATAATGGATTCAGACAGTTGAGAGGGGCAATGTCTAACCCATAAAATGTGTTTTTCATTGGACAGAAAAGCTAAGAGCTCTCTGCAAATAGACATTAAGGCAAATAACTATAATGTGACTAGAGAGAGATTGCAAAATAACCAACCTAGTTCTGAGCAGCAGGATGAAGGTCCAATAATTTAAGAAATCAAAACACTTCAACAGAAGAGATATCAAGCCTTATGCAAGGACTGTAAACATGTAAACA
The DNA here is from genome assembly GCA_009823505.1 of Rhizomys pruinosus. Classification (NCBI taxonomy): domain Eukaryota; kingdom Metazoa; phylum Chordata; class Mammalia; order Rodentia; family Spalacidae; genus Rhizomys; species Rhizomys pruinosus. The sequence goes on along the minus strand of VZQC01000855.1, from coordinate 3,816,866 downwards.
ACAGAGGGGCCCACAAAGTTTTTTGTTTATCTGCATTAAATTTAATACTTACTGGATTAAAATTGATACTGAGAATTTGAAAGTAGATATAGTCACTTATTTATATTTTCCAGTGGCATGCCAATTATGTTATTATTAGTAATAATATTTATTAAAACAAAATATATTACCCCAATTTAGCAAAATCTGTGATATTACTTTATTTTTTAATTCCTTGATCATCTTATAGCAAAGAGATGGCTGGATTATTTTGCCCCCTTCTGTATTTTATGCCTGTGGCATACTCTTTGGGTTAAGGTACATGAAGAAGATATATCCATACACTCATGCATATTTGGAAAAGCAAAGCATATTGGAATAACTTCATCAGATCCTTGAGAATACTTATTTTTAATATTTCACCAGAAGTCAGCAAGTTTTAAAGCTTTGATATGGAAATCTAAAACAACACTAACCAATTTTCATTAAGAATATTTTTATTGAACATATGTGTATTTCTAATTATATTTGGCCCCTTCCTTTCCTATCTGTACCCTGCCACAGCCTGCTCAAAGGACTTCATGCATTTTGTCACATATATTAAGGCCTATCAAGCAGGTTTGTGTACTCAGATGTCCCTTGGTTTGGGTTCATCCACTGAAGCCTGCTTGGCACCACTCTCTTTTTTTTTTTTTTTTGGCTTTTCGAGACAGGGTCTCCCTGTAGCCCCAGTTGTCCTGGAACTCACTTTGTAGACCAGGCTGGCCTTGAACTCACAAAGATCTGCCTGCCTCTGCCTCCCAAGTGCTAGGACTAAAGTTGTGCGCCACCACACCCGGCACCACTCTTAAAAAGAAGATCAACTCCCTCTCCCAGCAGTGATCAGCTGCCAATAGTCCCTCAAAAAGTTGGAGCGTTCTACCCATTTCCCTAGTTCTATCCTGTTTGTCTTTTTTTCTCTGATTGGGTTTGCATAGATCTTTTACATATTGTCACAATTCAGTAAGTCCACAGAGTAAGGTCCCAGGTACCTATAAGACTTTGTTTCCTGGGCTGGAGAGATGGGTCAGTGTTTAAGAGCACTGACAGCTCATACAGAATTTCCAGGTTAGACTCCCAGCACCCACATGGCAGCTAGCAACCATCCATAACTCCAGGGGCTCTGACACCTTCTGACCTCCTCTTGCACTTAAGGACATAGGTGTACTTACACACATGCAGGGAGTACATTCATGCACATTAGAAAATAATAAAATAAAAGGATTGTTTCCTTTTGCTCAGGGACCTCCTCCCCTGGCTGTTACAATCTTTCTGCCCCCCACTTCCAAAATGGTCCCTGAGCCCTGGATTAGTGAAATTTGCTATAAGAGTCCTGTCTTGGGACCCACACTCTCCAGGCTCTTAGGCTCTACAGTTGGCCAGTTGTGGCCTTTTGTGTTCATCACCCTCTGTTTACCACTATGTTCCATGAGCCTTGGGTGTACAGTTTCCATTATAGATATGTCACTTATGAGTGGGCATCTCACAGACACTTATTCTATGAACTACCAGTTATGGAACTCTGTGACTGTCTCCAGCTATTGGAAAAGAAGTTTCTTTGATGAGTGGTGATGGGCAGCCTTGTCTGTAAATATAAGGATCCACAGTTAACACATAGTAAGAAATTACATTTGTCTAAGGATATGACAGACTTAAGGTTTTTGCTAAGATATATTACCTCGCCAGCTATCTGTATTTGGCTATGTTTAATTAAGTTAAAATCTTCTAGTGCATTAAGCCCTATGATTTTATAGTATCAGTCATCGATATAAGTCATTGGCCCTGTAGAAAACTTTAGTTGACTAAGTTATATAGGCTTTCCAAATGTTAACATATTTTATAATTTATTATCCAAAAATCAAAATGCCACCATCACCTTTGATTTTACCAGTGAAGTCTTTAAGTATGAGGAAAGTGTTGAGCATGTGTTCAGCGCAGTCTCTTAAAATTTCTAATTTCTCTTGATAACTTGAATTTTATCATCAGCATCAAATACTACCAACTTTGTTCATTCTCAAGAAAATGTCACCCAAACACACAACTATGAATATCCATCACTTACTCCCGGGTGTCCTTGCAAGTAAAAGTCATGTTCTTTTTTAAAAATTTTATTTGTTTTTTATGTGTATGAATGTACTGTCTGCATGTAGGTTTGTGCACCCATGTGGTGCAATGCTGCAGAGGTCAGAAAAGGGTGTTGGATTCCCCTGGAACTGGAGTGAAAGAGGGTTCTCAGCTGCCATGTGGGCACTGGGAATCGAACCCGGGTCTTCTGCAAGAGCAGTCGGTGCTCTTAACCACTAAGCCATCTCTCCAGCCCAAAAGCTGTGTTCTATGAGGAGGGGAGACAGCTAATCTAGCTGGCAAATCAATCATGTGCTTTTTCTGGACACACTCATCACACCCTGGAATGTAGTGAAATCATCATGTGTGAATTTCTCATTTTGTAATATAGAATAGTGGAAAGAAAAAATGGTAAAAAATTGAGATGTAATAAAGTTAATAATTATTAATGTTTTATCAGGTTCTTTCACCAATAAAATGGGCAGGAATTTTTCTCTCTTTTTTTTTTTTTTTTTTTTTTTTTTTTTTTTGACAGAGCAGGTATTTTATTTAGACTGGTCCAGTGAGCTCACCTCAGATCTGTACGTTACTCTTTTTTTATTTTATATTTTTTTTATCAAATCTTTTTTTTTACAAAAGAAACAAACCTCGTGTTTCCCCACCCTATCCCCCCACCCAAGCAGAGCTCATGCATTCAACCAAACATGACTTGTTTGCGTCTCTCGTACTCAATATTCTCCATGTGGAGTTTGACTGTTTTGAGCAGAAGTTTCACTGTTTCAGTCAGTTTTCAGTTCTTTGATTTAGTCCTTTCTGTTGTTTTTGGTGTATTGTTGTTTGCGTTGTTGTTATTGTGGTTATTCCATATGAATCACTCCCAGCTGCTTTGGACAAAACTCAAGGGACCATGCACAAGAAATAATTACTTAGGGATTGGCACGGAGCATCCACAGAGGAGGATACCATTCGTCGGTTGTTTTTTCTGGGACTGTGTTACTTCCTCAGCATGATGTCCTCTAGCTCCCGCCTGTCCTGCAAAGCTCATGAGGTCATCTTTCTTTACTGACTCCATTGTGTAGATGTACCAAATTTTCTCTATCCACGCTCAGTTGAGGGCTTTGGGTTGATTCCAACTCCGTGCTATTTGAGAAGCTGCAATAAACATGGCTTTGCATATATCTCGGCGGGGGGTGAGTCTTGGGGTACATGCCCAGGATTGTATTGCTGGGTCAATTGAAGTTCAGTCCAATCTTCCAAGGTTCCCGCCTGCTTGCCATAGTTGGCCTGCATGAGTATAAACTTCCCACCAGCAGTGGATAGTGTTCCCCTTTCGCCAAACCCTCTCCAGCACTTGGGAGCATTTTTGTTTTCTTGACCCTAGCCAGTCCTTATTGGAGTAAGATGTATCTTAAAAGTGTTTGCGTTGTGGCATTTCCTTAAGGGATTTAGTGGATGTTTGAACACCTCGTAAGGTGGTGTCTCAGACCGATCGCTAAATTCCTTTCATTTGGTGCAGGCTCTGGTCAGCTCTTTGCTCCAGCGATTGAGGGGTCATTTGTGTCTTTCTTCTTGTTTTTTGAGTAGTTTATATATTCTGGAAATCAATGCTGTGTTAGATGTTTTCCGTGCAGTGGTTCCCTCCCACTCTGTGGATTTTCTGTTCACTTCCTTGATCTTCCTTGATTGTTTTTCTTTTGATGTAACAGAAGCTTTTGAGTTATGAGGTCCCACTTGTCATGTCGACCTGTAATTCGGCACAGCTGCTATCTGTTTTAGAGTCTTTTCCTACACTATGTCTTGTAGTCTGCTGCCAACTTTTTTCTTCAATCGCCCTCAGAGTTTGGGGTTTCGCATTGAGGTCTTTGAAGCCAGTAGGGAGTTGACTTTTTGTACAGGTGAGAGGTAGGGGTTATATTTCATTCTCCTACAATGGTGATCCAGTTTTGCCAACACCACGTGCTGAACAGAACTGTCTTTTCTCCAGTGTGTCTTCTTGGCCCCCTTTGTCAAATAGGGAGAGGTTGAAATTGGGTATGTGCTAAGGTTTGGATCTTCAGTTTTGTTCCATTGGTCAACAGGTCTGTTTTTGTGCCAGTACCAGGCTGTTTTTATGACTATAGCCCTGTAGTATAGTTTGAAGTCTGGTATAGAGATCCCCCCTGTGTAGCTCTTTTTGCTCAGGGTTGTTTTGGCTATTAGGTGTCTTTTGTTTTTCCAAATGAATTTAAGGACTTTTTTTCCAAGCCTATGAAGAACCTCTTGGGGATTTTGATTGGGATTCCATTAAATCTATACAAGAGTTTCGGTAGAATGGACATTTTTAGAATGTTAATTTTCCCAATCCATGAGCATGGGAGGTTTTTCCATCTTCTGATGTCTTCTTCAATTTCCTTCTTTAAAGGTTTAAAATTTTTGTTGTAGAGATCTTTGGTATCTTTGTGTAGGTTTGTTCCTAGGTATTTTATTGTTTTTGAGGCTATTGTGAGTGGGAAGGTCTCTTTGAATTCTTTCTCCAGTTGCTTGTTCTTGGTGTAAAGAAAGGCCATTGATTTTTTTAGGTTAATTTTTTATCCTGCCATTTTGCTGAAGGGGAATTTTTCTTCTTTCCCTCTCTCTTTTGTTCTTAGGATTCTTTTTTTTTCCTACAAGTGCAAGGAGCTGTGGTTTTAATAATTACTGCTCCAACTTGGTACCATTGCATCAATCTTCAAGATACCAGCAGTTTAATGCACCACTGACTTCCCAACAACAAATGTCTACAAAGTACAAACAATAGTTATCACCTCAATATAATAAAAATAGTTTAGGCCTTACAAACCCACTCTCAAGATCCTGGGGAAAAAATAACTGTTCCCTACCACTCCCCATTATACTCCATCTCCACAAAACATGTTTTAAGAGCCATGAACTATTCTTATCCACTTCTCAGTGAGGACTGTAGTTTTCCATTAAAAAAGAGTGAGAGAAAATCAATTTGGAATATAACATGTGGTCATGTCTTAGTTTGATAATATCTCAATGAATCTTCATAATCTTCAGAGCAATCACTTCACAGAAGTGAAATGTGCATCTCAATCAATTAATTTGGTGTGAATAATAATATTAACCTGAAAATAAACAAGACAGAGAGGAAAGAAAAGTAAAATGTGAACCAATGTCTACCACCCATGACATGGCCATGGTGCAAATGAATTTATAGCAGTCATAGTTACTGGAAAAAAACCTGCACAAGATCAAACCATCAAGTTCCTAGCACAGAGAGGCAGGTATTCCCATGATCCCACCCCTAGATGAGGAGCTGTTGGAAATCAGTGGTTAGTTACTGAGGGAGGGGGAGTAATTTTCTTTGGGGGTATATGCCTTTAATCCCAGCACTTGGGAGCCAGAGGCAGGTAGATCACTGTAGGCTCCAGGCCAGCCTGTTTTACATAGTGAGTGAGTTCCAGGACAGCTGGGACTACAGGGAAACCCTGTCTCAAAAAGACCAAAAACAAAAACAAAAAAATTACACGAAGGCTAGAGAGATGACTCAGAGACTCCAGTTAAAAACACATACTGCTCTTGCAGAAGACCCATATTTCATTCCCACCATCTACATCCCATGGCTCAAAACCTCTTGTAAGTTCAGCCCCATTGGGATCCAATGTCTCTGGACTCCTTGGTCACCTGCACATAACCCCCACATAGACACACATGCATAAACATAATTGAAAATAATAACAATAAAAATTTTAAGTAATGCATAATGTTTGCTTGAAACAGTCTGGCCTGGTGGCTCAGGTCTGTAATTCCAACTACTCAGGAGACTGTAGCAGGAAAGCAACAGGTTCAAGGGCTCTTGCTGTTCTTCCAGAAAGACTTGAGTTGGAGTCCCAGCACACAAGTTAGATGCTTCTCAACCACCAGTAACTCCATGTCCCAGGGATCTGACATTCCCTTCTGTTATCCTCAGGCATTCACACACACACACACACACACACACACACACACACACACACACACAGGATTCTGTTTGCCTGGAGAACCACAACTGATACAAACAATGATGAGCAGAAGTTGTTTTATACTTTACCTTGGGGTAACCTTTGTTTGGCAAAATATTGCCTGAGTTAACAAACAAAGTAGTTAAACTATTCATTTTCCTACCAGAAATGTCTAAAATTCTTCTTCTAACATAAAAGGAAGAAATATTGTAAGCTCAGTATGATTTAAAACACAGATTTCCTGAGATGTTTCATGTACTTTTAGGAAGGAAAGTAAAGGTATATATTATCTTTTCTGTGTGTCTTCCTATAGGGATGTGCCACCTGCACCATTTCTAGGTCTTCTTCTGCGTAGTGATGTATCTGACTGTCTAAAGGTAAGTCGTGTTCAATAGTGTAACTTCTTAGAGAAGTGCTTTCATTTTTATTTAACTTATAGTAAACAAGAAAGAAAAACATCAACCTATTTGCCAGGAGTCATAATTAAATTTCAAACAATGTGTTTTCGACTCTTGAAGAACACATCTTTTAAAAGCACATGTTATATTTAAGCCAGAGAATGTTCTGAAAAGGGTTGAGGACAGTTCAGCCTAAGGATCAGACCTTTGCATTATTAGATGCCAATATCCAAGTTGTTACACAGGAATGACTGAAAATAGACTCCAAACGTGACTCTGACTCTCAGAAGGAGATTTCCCTCCACTGCGTTTTGACCTCCTCCTTTTCTTTTGAGAATATGCTATGAGTTATGATTGTTGGTGCATAATTTCCTTTCTGTTACTATGATAAACACCATAGCCAAAAACAACTTAGGGGAATAAAGGGTTAATGTCATTTGATAGCTTACAATCCTTCATCAGGGCAAGACTGGAAGCAGAAACTATAAAGGAATACTACTTACTGGCTTGCTCCCCAGACTTAAGTGGAGCTTCCTTTTGTATATAGCCTAGGTCTGCCTAGGAGTATGATACCAATCCACAGCAGGCTAGGCCCTCCTACATCAAGAAAACGCCCCCATAGACATCCCACTCGGCCAATCTGATGGAAGTAATTCTTCCGATAAGGTTCTCTCTTCCCCCGTGTCAAGCCATCGTACGTACGAAGTTAGCTTTGTATTTACCACTGATTGGTAGAAACTGGGAATCTAAAGTTTACTATAATGTTCTCTTTTTTAAAATTTTTTACTGAATTTTTGTGTATTTCGTACATAACATCTCAGTCAGTCTCGGTCACCTTTATACCCCCTTCTCCCTTGGCCTCCTCTCACAGCCTCCCAGAGTCTATACATTCTGTCTTATCCTTAGCCAAGTGTGATGGTGAATGTCTTCAGTCTCAGCACTCAGAAGATCAAGGCAGGAAAATTTCTTCTAGGAGTTAAAGTTAAGCCTGTCCTACATAGTGAGCTTCAGGTCAGCTAGGGCTACATAGTGAGACTTTCCTTGAAAAGAAAAATCTATATCTTTCATTATTACCATTCCCTCAATAATTGATAGACATAAAAAAGTCAATAAGAATAATCAGACCCTAACCATAACTTAACCATAACCATAGATCAGCTTCTTCCATAACCCTAGGATTATTTACTTAAGAACAAAAAAAAAGACAAAAACAAAACAAAAATTCATTCAGTCCAGCTCACCCCATGTTTCTAGAACACTTATCACTTCCTCAGTTCAACTAATATATAACAACTTCCGCATGCTGAGAATTTTCCAGAATATTCAGTAGCTGATGATGAATAAGACATAGACCGGTTACCCTTACAGAGCTAATCGAGACTGTTTTTGAAGAGAGCAAGCAGTGATCTAGTTATAAGGACTGTGTTTCTTTTCCCATCCTGTGGTAGTTACATTGCGTAGATGATGAATTTCCCACCATAAAATTTCTAGAGTTCAACAGTTTGGCTTTGCAAGTGGGCAATCATTCTCACACCATGCCTATCTTTGAGTAGGTCTTGACATGTTCTCAGATATACTGTATGAAGTCATTCCCACCAAACATTAGCATGTCCTACAGAGCTGCAGTACTATTTTAAAGAGAAAATGATCAGAGCTGGAGAGATGGCTCAGTGGTTAAGAGCATTGATTGCTCTTGCAGAGGACCCAGGTTTGATTCCCAGCACCCACATGGCGGCTAAGAACCATCTTTAGTGCCAGGCATGATGACACATACCTTTAAACCCAGCACTCAGGAGGCAGAGACAGGCAGATCTCTGTGAGTTCAAGGCCAGCCTAGTCTACAGAGGGAGCTCCAGGCCAGCTGGGACTAAAGGCCAGCTTGTTCCCTACAGGAAGACCCTATCCCCCCCGCCCCCCCCAAAAATAAAATAAATAGAAAGTGATAAACAAAAATTCACATTATAGTATGAAGTTTTTAGGAAGAAAATTACAATTTTTTTAAAAATCTATATTATATACGGCACTTTAGCAAAAGCCCCTTCTCCATCATTGTGAAGTAAGTGCTTTGCCGAAACCTTTTCCATGCTGTAACTGAATATATTTCTTCTCTCTCCTCTCTCCTCCATGTTACCAAGAAATTCAGCTCTGTCCCTAAATTTGACTATTTCACTCAGAGTAGAAAACATCCCTCTGATACCCAGGTCCTCATGCCTTGGAGGAAAATGAGGTGGATATGAATGTCGAGTTTGCTTGTTGACATCACGCTTCCTCTGTCACCTACTTGATCACATGTCCTTTCCCATGTCATAGATAATTCTTCCTTAGGGAACTGTGATAATCACAGATTTTTCTAGAAGTCCTTATATTCATGATATGGTGAGCAGGTAATCCTGTCGAGGAAGGCACTATACAATGATATCTGTATGGAAAGAATGCATATAGACATTCTTTATATCAGTCTATATATGCTGAGACATCAAAGGAGCATCTTAGTCTTTTAAATTTTTTTTTAATTTTATTTATTTCTGTATGTGTATCAATGTGCTGTCTGCATGCAGGTCTGTGCACCCGTGTCGTGCAATACCGCGGAGGTCAGAAGGGGGTGTCGGATTCCCCTGGAACTGGAGTTCTCCTGGAATTGGAGTTTCAGATGGTTCTCGGCCGCCATGTGGGTGCTGGGGATCGAACCCGGGTCCTCTGTAAGAGCGGTCGGCACTCTTAACTGCTAGGCCATCTCTCCAGCCCCGCATCTTAGTCTTTTAATTGTTTACCTTGAGAAATAATTGCATCATGGGAGAGATACCCTCTACTCTGTATCGCCTACCGCAGGTCATCTGGAGTGTAGTCTGTCTTCTTCCACTACTTTCAGTGTTTTACGAATTGGGTACGAATTTCACCTGATTGGGGGAGCAGAGTTCTTTCTCTTCTTAAGAATGAGGACAGCTCACAGTTTCCTGTAACTCTATCTCTTGGGAATCTGATGCTCTGTTCAGAACCCCATGGACAACTCCACACGTTACATAAAACTCACATAGACAAAAATAAAAAATATATTTAAAATGAAAACTTGAAGTAAACAAGCTGATAAGCTATCAATTTGCCCTGAAGAAGCTAATTAGAGCAACAGGCAGGGGATGGAGTGATAGCCTAGTGGTTAAGAGCACCGACTGCTCTTGCAGAAGACCCAGGTTTGATCCCCAGCACCCACATGGCGGCTAAGAACCATCTGTAACTCCAATTCCAGGAGAACTCCAGTTCCAGGGGAATCCAAGACCCTCTTCTGACCTCCAAGGCATTGCATGACACGGGTGCACAAACCTACATGCAGACAGTACATTCATACACATAAAAAAAAATAAAGTAAAAAAAAAATAAATAAATAAATAAAAATAAATTAGAGTAACAGGCAACCCTATTCTTTCCCTCTAAAAATATATTCACACTATTAACCTCCAAATTATTAATCTTATTCACTTTTTAAACAAATGATATAGGGAGTCAATCACAATGTAATTCATTTAGCTGTGGAATACATGTGTGGATTTCACAAAGTAAGGTAACACTGTCTAGGTCACTTTAGTGTCCCTTTCTGTTCCTACTCTTTACATCACTTTTTGCTTTTCCTCTTCATCCTTATTTGCTTCTTATACTCCTAGTTTTGGGGCCAAAGAATGCAAATGAGAATTAGTGTCTAATAATGTGAATAATCCCAGAATTCTATTTGCATAAGCAAGCATATGTGAGGGCTTTTGTCTTTGGTCTGCACACAGGATAGATGCAGATGGCCTAACAGGGTAAGGGTTCTAATTTTAGAAACCAGTCTTTTTTACTCTGAAGCACACAAGAAGTCCAATGAGCCTGTTTGAAATGTGGGAGATGAACATTTGGGGGGAAGCCCCCCACCACCATACACCTTTATTTCTTCTGGACAACTCACCAAAATGGAGGAGAGAATGCAGAGCATGGTGTTGGTGCTGTGGAGAGAGAGAAAATAGTAACAGAGGGTGTGGCTGACAAGACCGTGTAAGTCATCTGTACAACATTCCAGCCTCTGCTCCCACCTTGCCATCAGAAGCACCTGTGCATTCTTCCAGGCACTGTCTCACTTTCAACCTTCGTGTTCCTAGTGGAGCTAACGCCAGCTCTCAGCTCCACGAGGGCATCACACAGACCCCTCCAGTTCCCAGATGCCTGCTGGAAATTAGAATTGGCATACTATAGGCTCATCTTGGGACATTATATTTTATTTACTGAGGAAAAGTGTTTCAAGATTCCTGTGAATAACATCTTAGGTGAGGGATCCCCTAACATATGAGCTGGACAGAAAAAAAAAAAAAAAAAAAGTCAAGAAAGGTCCTACTGACGTCACTGAGCAATAGGGAGTCGCAGCCCACACAAATAGTCCCCTTGGGTTTCATCTAATTAGAGTAGACCTTGTAACCACTAATGAGAAAAATAAACCACATTCCCAGGATTTCCAAGGTGGTGCTGATGTAAATCACTCACCACTGTTGGTCTTGAGGGGTCACTTAGCTCTGTGGGCTTGGTGAGTAGAGCCCTTCCCACAGAGCTTTGATGAGGACTGAAGACAGCTGTCATCAAGGGTTCCAGAAACTCAAAAACCAGGATATCTTAGGAATGAAAAAAAAATCCTTAATGGGAAATACGTAAGTATCAAAGACCAACTTTCCTTGATTCAAATGTTTACCTAGTGCTAACTCAATGTGATAGTTCAAGTCAAATTGTCAAAGGAAATCATTATAAAAGACATATACATTCATTCTTAATAGCAAATAGGAACTATGTGACATTATAAAATTTGCATGTTTGACAGTCCCAGAAAAACCAACGATGAATGGTATCCCTCATCTGTGGATGCTAGTGCCAATTACCTAGTTGTAAGTATTTCTTGTGCACGGCCCCTTGAGCTTTTGTCCAAGCAGTTGGGAGTGATGCATATTGGAAACAACAACAACAGCAACAGAAAGGACTGCATCAAAGAACTGACTGAAACAGTGAACTTCTGCTCAAAACAATAAAAAAAAAAGAAAAAAATTGCATGTTTGTTAATGGGTTTAAAGCCCAAATGAATTAAATAATTGGGCAGATTTTTTTTACTTTAGCCAGAAACAATTGACCTTGATGAATTAAAGTGAAGTGCAAGTAGATTCACTAGACTGTGGAGCGTCCCAGCATAAACCATATTAATTGCTGACAGAGTCCATTCTAAAAGCATGGTTGAAAAAGTTGCCAGACGTGGTGGTGCACGCCTTTAATCCCAGTACTTGGGAGGCAGAGTGAGTTCAAGGCCAGCCTGATCTAGTGAGTTCTAGGACAGCTGGGGCTACAGGGAGACCCTGTCTCAAAGACACCAAAAAAAAAAAAAAGTTTATAGTATTATAATCCATGAGAAATCAAGGATATCTCTCTAAATTCATGGATCTAAAATGCAGGTAAACAACTGTAAGTAACATTGATGAGATGAAATAGAAAATTTTAAATGACAATTAACTACTGATTCCATGATATGTAGTGTTTTGCAAATAGTACATATGGATCCACAGGAAGGGGAGACTCCTTCAGGGTGAAGGCATGCCCGGTTATAGAACTGTATTTTTTTTTTTTCTGTATATGTATCAATGTACTGTCTGCATGCACCCGTGTCGTGCAATGCCGCGGAGGTCAGAAGAGGGTCTCAGATTCCCTGGAGCTGGAGTTCTCCTGGAATTGGAGTTTCAGACGGCTCTCGGCCGCCATGTGGGTGCTGGGGATCGAACCCGGGTCCTCTGTAAGAGCGGTCAGCGCTCTTAACCGCTAGGCCATCTCTCCAGCCCAGAACTGTATTTATAAAATGAAGATGCAAGATGACAGATGGTCTCTGGTGGGCACCACCTATTCATCTCCTCCCTGTACACACATGTAGTCCTCCATCTGGACTGTTCCATCCGTCCCTTGAATCTAGGACCACCACACTGTGAGGAAGTCCAAACTATGTATGAAAGTCATATGCAAGAAGGGAGGGAGGAGAAGGGAGGGTCTGAGACTACAGAAAGAGCCGGACAAAGGACAGAGAGGAAAAGAAAGAGAAAAGGAGGTCAGGGGAGGGCAGAGTTAGGAAAGCAAGAGAAGAAGAGAAGGAGATGAAGGGGGCAGGAGTGCGGAATGAGAGGAAGGGGACAGGAAGGCTCAGCCAGCCCTACTCGATGTGATCCAGCCCAAGCTCCACACACCTGAATAAAGGAAGCATCTTGCAAATTCAGCCCAGCAACTGTTTTGTAGAGAACCAACATCCCAGAACAAGGCCCTACTCAGCCCGTCCAGTACCCAGGAGAGTTGGGCTATGTGAGGACGTCACTGGGCAGAGATCAGCAATCCCAGATCAATCCCAGATGCATCCCATTCCAATCCCCCGACACACACACAAAATGACATCTATGAGGCGGTTTGTCCTTTTATGTCTCAAGTCATTGTGGTGCCTTCTTACATAATGTTTGGCAGCCAGAACCGTGTCTATCACCTGAAGTCAATACCTTTTAACCCAAATTAGTACTTGGCAAAGTATACAGGCTGACTGAGATGTAAAATCTGAATCCAGGAGCAAAATGTTAATGTCTCAGAGATGGAAAACAAAAACTGCTGTGACAGGTTTCTAGAACTATCATATTCACAAGCAGTTAATGTATCGGAGACTGGTTAATAGAATAAAGAAATGGAAGCTAAATATGAGTTCCGAGATCTAGCCTTGACATAATAAAAACAGTGAGAATCACACAAGCAGCAATTGATCACTGAAGGAACAAAAGCCTCTCACCATCTGTGTCAGTAAATCCGGCCAATTCAACACATCTGAGATGAAACCGTTTTGCCAACACAGACTCCGCTGCTGCTTTCCCAAACTTATCCTACCTTTGACTTTTATGATTAAAATCTAATTAAAATGTGGCTATTTTTAAAATGTAGAGATGGTGTAATTGTCTCTTCTATTAAAGTTATGACTAATTGTTAACCTTCTTAACTTGCTGATTCACTGCCTTGCCTTTCATTTCAACCTTCTTCAAAGCAAAGCCCCAAAACATTGAGATTGCAAAACAAAGTCTGCTTTAAAAAAAAAAGAAAAAGAAAAGAAAGTGCAATTCACTTTCATTGCTTGATCAAAACAATTTGGAGACTTTCACATACTGCCAAAACTAACCTTTTGGCATTGTAAAATAACTGCATCTCTGATTCAATTACTCCACTTTTATATTGAAATTAATATAATTAGCTAATAATTTTAACCGTTCAAGGCATGGATTTTGTGGCTGCTTCATACTTAGCTTGATCTTATATGCCATGAAAAAAAAATATGAAGAATTACTTATCACTGTGACTCATAAGGCTATGTGACAAACGGAAACTCTAGCCTCCCAGATTTCATTTTGAAACTCAGTTTGGGGCTCTTGTGTGAACCCACCATGTCTCTGTCCATGGTCCTCACTATGAATTCTGTGTCTGTTTTGAACACTCTTGAGGGATCCTGTTGATCTTGCTTCAGTCTCTTCCAGGAAATGGCTAGATGTCTTTCTAAGCTGTTTCCCAGGTAGTCTCCAACAGTACCTCTTTGTATGCTATGTAAACGTACTTGAAGTCAGATCATTGCAGACATGCTGTGCAAATAGTTAAGCTGCTCCATATGCCAAGTTAGCAGGCTACAGTCTTCCAGGGATTCCCCAACCTCTGCCTCTCCTCTATTTTGTGCAGGAGTACGCTGAGATCACAGGCACATGCTACTGTGTCTGGCTTTGTATGGGTTCTGGGGATCTGAACTCAGATCCTTATACTTTCATCACTGAGCAATCTGCCCAGCCCCATTTTTTCTCTCTTAATTCCTTATTTCTCTCTCTCTCTCTCTCTCTCTCTCTCTCTCTCTCTCTCTCTCTCTCTCAATGTATATTTCATCAGTTAATTAGTTCTTTTTCTTTTCAAATCATCATTAATTCTTCAAATTCTTCTCTCCAAGAATAGAAGACAGACAAGAATGCCAAAAGACTTTCCTGATTATTTTTTTTATCTATTTTTAATGCAACTCCTGGGGATATAAAGATGATGAAGATGTTTTGTATGAAATACATAAAAATTCAATAAAAATATACATTGAAATAAGAAGAATGTCAAGGTAAAATGTTCCCAAAGTCAACATCACATAACTACATGACCATGCCACAAAGAAGAAAAGACAATAAAAAATAAACATAAATGTAATCTTAGAGAAGAATTGATGTGTTTTTTTTTTTGCAATTCTCTGATCCCCAAACTTTCAAAGTTTGGGTATTATGGAAGAAATGTTATATTTTGAGGCTATAACCCTAGCTCATACATTTCAGCCCTTCTTGCAGGATCTTTGTACAAGAAAACACTACTTGATGTGTAAAACTTTGGTTCTTTGATTTGATCTGAGATCCGTTTACCCGCTGTTGACTCTCTCGCTTCTTTTGAACTGTCTGCCTACAGCAAAATATAAAGTTTCCAACCTTTCTTGATTGCTAGGCTAGCACTCAGTAAGTGTGACTGCCCATCATCCCACACCTTCTTTACATGTATCTACCTTTCTTGCACCCACTTGGGTAGGATTAAAATTAAGGGGAATGTTTCTAAGTCACTAAGGATCATTTATTGCTTCCTAAAAGGTTATTCTGAGATTTCTTATGCATTTCAATCCAGCTATGCTGTGATATCTGACATATTTTTCCTCTTCCAATCTGAACAACATCTTTTAAAAGGAACAGAGACTTTTGAAGGGAAAGAAAAAAAAAAATCTATGGTCCTAAGTTTGGGTAAACATTCCAGAGAGGTTCTTGTTTGTCCCCCAACAGGTCTGCCCATCCCTACAAATTGCATTCTTGTTTGAATAGTCCCCATATGAGTCACATGCACATACAAAAAAAAAAAAAACCCAAAAAACAGAATTTCTCAATGTGGCAAGGAAGATTCTTTTTCATTCAAATTTGCATGCTGTTTATATTTTCAAACAGGAACTGGAAGGAAGGGGTTTCACTCTCAGTGAGTATATCCAGTCACGGGTTCTTTTAAAGCTCTGCTCTGTGCCCAGTTCCCCTCAGCAGTGAATATTTGGAATGGGGGAAGATGACTCAATTTCCCTTCCTTTCATCTCACGTATTCTTTCATCCATCTTTTCCAGAATGCCATCCGTAGATCCTGTGCCAATGTTGATTCCAAACTTCGGTTCTAACCACATCCCTCCAACAATCCCACCCCATCTTGCAAAGTCCAATTTTCCATCTTTTCCACAGTCTTCATAGCCATTCCCTGTGTTCTGCTCGTGTGGTATCCCCTTGCATGACACCGCCCCAGCTAACCTTCTGTCTCCTCTCTTCTTGCCTAAAACAATATTTTTTTCTAAAAATGCTTCATTTCTTTTGCCTTTAATAACGAAGTGCTCTCCATGTCTATAAATAGCTCTTCTGAACTTTAACCCGGAGTCATTCTTAGAGGAATACTACTGCTGCCCTGGACTCTTCTCTTTCTTATCCTGTATACCATTGCATGAGACGCTATCTGATATGGATACACTTACTATAGTGTTTGAATTGTATAAATAAATCATCTCTGGCCCCTCATTGCCAGCATTATGACAGTCATCTTCCCTCCAGTGGAGGATAATGTGATCCCAGAGAGTGCACACTGGTCTCAGGCTACTGCCAGGATAGATACGTGATGAAAACATTTGACATATTAATGTGAAACACAGCTATGTAGTATCCCAGGAGAAAACAGGAAGGCCATCCTAGAGCTGGTAAGAGAAGCAAGGATGCCTCACAGATTATATCAGAGGGATGAATTTGGGTTTATTAAATACTAGTTGGTTCTGTGTTACTCAGGGAGAAAATAGGAAAAATAAGTCCATTTTCAGAATTAAAAAACCCAGAGGGAAGAGGACAGAGGAGGAGATCGGTCATTTTTATTAAAGTTTCTTTTTATTCTGATACTGCCATTCTTAACTTGCTAGAATGTGTCCTGTCTGCCGTTTGCCGAGTTGGGTTGTTTTGATATTCAGATGGTGAGGAGATGAGGAACTGCTGAAAGATGAATTATGAATTGCTTTTGTTGCTATTATTCTCTCTATTTGGGATTGAAAGTTTCCATTAGTTCAGTCTGGAAGGCAGTACTTCATCAAGCATTATCTAACAACCATTGAGTTGGACTTCTTTTTTTTTTTTTTGATGAATTCTTTTCTTTATTTTTTATGGTAATAAATTTATTTATTTATTTATTTAAATTCTAATTGAATTCGTGTGTATTTCATATAGAATATCTCAGTCAATTTTAACCTCTTCCCCCTGGCATTCTTCCAACAGCCCCCCCCACCCAGGGAATTCATACCCTCTGTTATTTGTGCCAAGGCCCACTGTGGCAGTTTAGAGTCCCTAGATGTTCCTCAGTGCAAGTTCATCCATTGAAGTCTATTCAGCCCACCCAGAGTCCCTAGCTTTAAGAAGATCAGCTCTTCCTCACCCAGCAATACTCAGCTGCCAATAGTTCTACTAAGATTGGAACCTGCTGCCCATTTCCACAGTTCTATGTGAAGTTTTTGTCTGCTTAGGTTTGCATGGATCTTGTGCATGCTGATACTACCACTATATATATATATATATAATATATATATATATATATATATATTACTGTTCGGAGATGAGGATAGCACCCTTGAGACTTGTGGGCTGGCTGCATCTGTCACCATAAAAATAACATCTCCCATGTACTAAGAGTTCACTCCTTCAATCCGCACAAAGCCCTGATTTATGCATATTTTATATATACATTTCAAGGTAAAGGAGTTTAACAAGCCATGTGGTCATTTTATACCCAGACTTCCCAATTCCAAAGAGAATGTTATTCCCACTAAAGCAGATCCATTTCAAACTCCATTATTGAATTATTATTCTTATTATAGTTTTCTATTATTATTGCCCAACCTGGCCTCACACTTGCTATGTAGCCAAAGAGGCTGAGGATAGCCTTGAACTTCTGGTCCTCTTGCGCTCAGTTCCTGGGTGTTAAGCTTCCAGGTGCACAACATCACACTCAATTTTTCAAACTACTTTATTTATGTATTTTTTGCTTTACAGTTTCTTTGATTAATTCTCTGAGTGTCTCACACAATGTATTTTAATCCTATTCCCCATCCCCCAACTCCTCCTTACACACACAATTTTATGTTCTTCATTTTTCTTCTCATTGTTTTCCAATTTGTGCTACCTATATACATACTCTTGAGAGTGATACCAGCTCCACAGTGTGTTTAGACTTAATAGGGCCACACCATTAATGAAAACAGATTCTTCCCCTACCAGAAGCTATCATGTGTCATCAGCTCCTTGGTTAGGGGTGGAACTTGGTTAGGGGTGGGACCTCATGCCCACCTCCCCCAGCCATGCTGAGAGTTTGCCTAGGCTGAGCTGGGGCAGATCTTGTGCATGATGTCACAACTGCTGTGAGGTCCTATGTGCCACTGTCCTGCTATCTGGGCACTGCTTCTCTGTAATCACCCACCACCTGTGCCTCTTACAGTCCTCTGGCCCCCATTACCACAAAAAGATCCCTGAGCCTTGAGGGAAGGGCTGTGATATAGGTACCTCATTTAGGCCTGAGTATTCCAGTCTCTTATTCTCTGAACATTGACAAGTTATGGGTTTCTATGATGATTGTCTTTTATTACAAGAAAAAGATTCTCTGATGAGGCTTGAGAGATGACTAACCTATGGTTATATGCTCGATAAATTCATTTATTGGGAGGCCCAACCCACTGTGGGGGTCGCCATCCCTGGGCAGGTGGTCCTGGGTTGTATAAGAAAGCAGGCTGACATGGGACTGGAGAGATGGCTCAGTGGTTAAGAGCGCCGACTGCTCTTGCAGAGGACCTGGGTTGGATTCCCAGCACCCACATGGTGGCTAAGAACCGTCTTTAACTCCAGTTCTAGGGGAATCCGACTCCCACTTCTGACCTCCACGACGTTGCACGACATGGGTGCACCAACCTACATGCAGACAGTACACTCAAACACATAAAAAATAATATTTCTTGTGGGGAGGGATGCATATAAGAACAACAGAAAAAATAATAAATAATTTTTAAAAAAATTAAAAAAAGAAAGCAGGCTGACCATAGGTCAAAGGAGCAGTCAAGCTAGTAAGCAGTGTTCCTTTATGGTCCGGGCTTTTGTTCCTGCCTGCAGTTTCCTGTATTGGCTTCTCTTCCAAACCGTAAGCTGAAATAAAACCTTTTCTCCCCCAAGTTAGTTTTGGTCAGCGTTTTATCACAGCAATAGAAAGTAACTGGGACAGAGTATAATAATAAGTCATTAGGAGTCATTTTTAATACTATGCTCATTTAATAGCATATTATTTTAACAGAATTTTTTTAAAGAGTCAGTACCGGTAGGTAAATGGAGCTAGTCTTTCAAAGGAGCATGAGCAATGTGAAGAGAGCTCACTCGCTTTCCCTGCAGGCCCCATACTGTCCATCCCCAACAAAGTATCCCCAGAAACACCCCCATTTTTCTCTTGGAGTTGGTAGAATGTTGTTTGGAAATATTTCACTGTCAGGTGCTCACTTGCTTTTCAGTGCAATCTGTCTACAACTGAAATCTGAACGGTGTCCACACGGCATAGGAGGATCAAGCTTTAAGGAGCAAAAATGTCATTTACCCGGTGGGGTGGGGTGGGGCAAGGTTCCCTGGAGTAAGCGTCCTTAGTTTTACATCAGTTCCCAGGACGTTCTTTGTGGATCATTTAGTAAGCTTCCAGTCAGGACCTGTCATAAGCAAAGTACAAAATGAGGCTTATGGTCGCTCTTGGGCATTTCCTATGAAAAATTAAAAGAGCAGGAAAAAAAATCAATGCATAATGTAGTTGAAAGAGAACTAGGTTCAGAGCTCAAGCCCTGGGTGCTACTCACGAACTTTGTAGTTTTAATAAAATCACCAGTGTGATAGAGGGTGTTTTGTTTTCTCACTTGTAAAATCAGGGTGTTAGATCAGGTATTCTCCAATTTCTGGAGTTCTCTAAAGCCAGGAAGACCAGCTCCAACCCCATGTATCCCTTCTCCCCCCGTTGAGCTCCACTAATGCCTAATCTGATTTTCTTCTTGCTTTCCTTTTTTCTTTTTTTTTTTTTTATTAATTTTATTTATTTCTGTATGTGTATGAATGTACTGTCTGCATGCAGGTCTGTGCACCCGTGTCGTGCAATGCCGCGGAGGTCAGAAGAGGGTCTCGGATTCCCCTGGAACTGGAGTTCTCCTGGAATTGGAGTCTCAGACGGTTCTCGGCCGCCATGTGGGTGCTGGGGATCGAACCCGGGTCCTCTGTAAGAGCGGTCGGTGCTCTTAACCGCTAGGCCATCTCTCCAGCCCTCCTTTTTTCTTTGTATGTATGGTGCTGTCTAGCAGTGCTCTGGCAAACCGAAGTCACCCGATTTAAAATTATTTCCCAATTTCCAAGCTGTAAATACTATCACCAAATCCAATGTTGGGGTGCAAATTGGCACCTCACTATACAGCATTTCTTTTTTTTTTTAAATCACTAAAAGTTATTTATTGTTATTAAACTTTTTCCATGGGTCATACATCATTTCTCAATCAAATCTAGAGCCACTTCCCTTTCCATGCCCCCCACCCTACCCGAGTCCCTTCACTCTGCCATACATGTCCTGCATCTTTTTCTGTCTTTCCAGAGTTTTTTTCAGTTTTTTTGTTGTCATTCTCTCCAACTTGTATTGCTACAGTACATATATATATATATATAATATATATATAGTTATATATATTATATGTACATAAATATATACATACATATACATATCACTTGAATTGGAGGATTTTTTTCCTAAAAGATATCATGTTTTTCTTTTTTTCTTTTTCTTTTTTTAATTTAATTTTTATTGATGCTTTGTGCATTTCGTACATCATTTTCCAATTCAGATCAGGCATATTTCCCTTTCCCTTCCCCCCCACCCCCATCCCATCCCAGATCATGTATTCTGCCATAACTGTCCTGCATCTTTCTCTCAGTTTTTTTTTTCATTTTTTAGCTATAAGTGATAATCCATGAGTACAAGCATCCTTCGTGCAAAACCAATCTGCAGGCTGTTTTGCCCAAACCCCCACAGCCCCACCATCCAGTGTGGGGTGACAGGTTGACTATACAGCATTTCTAGCAAAGGTTGTAATCAATAACCTCGTGAACTTAGCAAATACTAAACTGTAGAAAAAATAATTAGGAAAGGCCAAGCTTTGGGTGATTTTATCCAGTGCCTTTCTAATTTATGTAACTTTGCATCATTTAGCTTTTAATAATAACTCAATGTCTTCATCAGCTATTTCTACAACAAACCCCAGAGATAATCAACTCACAATGATGAAAGGATTATGTTTTGGTCCCATGGTTGCAGAGATTCTAGTTCGTAGACATTTTGTCTCATAGCCATTAGTCCTGAGGCAGCCCATCATGACAAGAATGTTGAGGGAGCAACATACTCATTTACCCCTTGCTAGTGAAACACAGAGAGAAAGATGAAGAGCTGGAGACATGGCTCTATGGTTAAGAGCAATGGCTGCTTTTGCAGAGGACCCAGGTTCGTGATTCCCAGCACCCACATAACAACTAACAACTGTCCTGAACTCCAGTTCCAAGGGAATCCAACACCCTCTTCTGACCTCTGTGAGCATTGCACATGACATGGGTACACTTATGTACATGCAGGGAATACATTCATACACATAAATTAATAAATAAAATAAAGAAAGAAAGAAAGCTAAAACTTGGATACCACTATCACCTTTGAGGGAACACTACCAATAACTACACACCTCCTACCAGCCCCACATCTTAAAGTTTCCAATTGTGCTGGGAAACATGCCATTAACATGCAAGACCCAGAAATCACCATATTCTATTCCTCCTCCTCCCCCTCCTCCTCCTTCCTCTCTCTCTCTCTCTCTCTCTCTCTCTCTCTCTCTCTCTCTCTCTCGACAATCTACTACAAATCTTAATGTAACTTTATCTCTCTTACGCAAACCAGTAGGATAAAACCAGGAATATGGGGCTGGAGAGATGGTTCAGTGGTTAAGAGCACTGACTGCTCTTGCAGAGTACCCACATGGTGGCTAAGAACCATCTTCAAGCAGGGTATGGTGGCGTACACCTTTAATCCTAGCACTTGGGAGGCAGAGGCAGGCAGATATCTGTGAGTTCAAGGTCAGCCTGGTCTACGAGTGAGTTCCAGGTCAGCTGGGGCTATAGGGAAACCCTGTCTCAAAAAGACAAAACAAATAAACAAACAGCAACATCAACAACAATAACAACAACAAAACCAGGAATATTAGAAAGTCACTTATAGTGAAAGGAATTAATTCAGCAACGTTGAAGAGGTTGATGACCTTGCATACAAATTCACTTGCTTTTAAAGTTCCATGATGTTCAGTGATTTGACAGAACATCAGTTTGAATACAAGACTGTCACTATAAAAACATTTCCTGCACCTGTGTTCATTCCAATCCAGAAAAATAAATTATGACAACAAATATAGGTATTGGGACATTTCTGCATTCCTAGCCATTTTCTAATGATTTATACACTTGCTCAGTGAACAGACCAAATATTTTTGAGAAACAAACGTTATAAGTTAAAAATAAATACATCTGGAGGTAGAGATAGAAGGATTACTTTTGAGAATCTGGTCATCCATTCAGCATTAATTTGTATTGCTATTGGACCCAAATATTACTGGTCTACTTAGAGTTGGACAAATGTATGACCTACAAAACTACCTGGATAAAAATCAGGTTCATATTAGTGAGTGAAATATCCAATATTGTACTAAAATATTTTGTGAACAATGATAATCCCCATTTGCTCCCATTCAGTTACTCTGTATGATAGAAACTTTGCTCAGGAAAAATAATCATTTGCTCTATTTAGTTCTGGTATTACCTATCTAGGACGGTAGGCTACCAGAGAATTGTGACATGTTTTCAGAAGAGGAAATATTATGTAGTACTCCTCACATTCATAATTTTCAAGGAGAAAAAGAGGAGGTAGAGATGGTGCAGAAGGAAAGGAAGAAGAAAAAAGAGGAGGCAGAAGAGGAAGAATATAAGAAAAAAGAAGAGGAAGAGGAGAGGAGGAAAAGGAAGAGGAGCAAGAGGAAGAGGAAAAACAGGATAGTGCTGGCTAGAGGGGGACCCACTCAGGATCAACTCACACCCTTAAAACGCCTAAAAATATTTGATAAAGAACTATCAAACTGGGAATAAATCACAATTATTCAATGCCCTTTAAAAAGGCTTCAAATTCAAAAAGTAATGGAAGCTGATGTAAATATATCCCTAAACATATTGATAAACAATATTTAACTGTTAAAGGAGTGTAAAAGATTAAAATAATTGGGGCTGGAGAGATGGCCTAGTGGTTAAGAGCACCGACCACTCTTACAGAAGACCTGGGTTTGATCCCCAGCACCCACATGGCGGCTGAGAACCCTCTGAAACTCCAATTCCAGGAGAACTCCAGTTCCAGGGGAATCGGACACCCTCTTCTGACCTCCGCGGCATTGCACGACACGGGTGCACAGACCTACATGCAGACAGTACACTCATACACATACAGAAATAAAAAAAAAAAAGTTAAAAAAAAGATTAAAATAATTTTCTCAGAACTCATGATAAAACACATTTTTTTATTTGAATAAATTTTCTATGGTTTCTGTGGACATTGCATTTTTTTTTTTTTTTTTTTTTTATTTCTGTATGTGTATGAATGTACTGTCTGCATGCAAGTCTGTGCACCCGTGTGTCGTGCAATGCCGCGGAGGTCAGAAGAGGGTCTCGGATTCCCCTGGAACTGGAGTTCTCCTGGAATTGGAGCTTCAGACGGTTCTCAGCCGCCATGTGGGTGCTGGGGATCGAACCCGGGTCCTCTGTAAGAGCGGTCGGCGCTCTTAACCGCTAGGCCATCTCTCCAGCCCCGGACATTGCATTTCAAGTGCTATTTCAGTTGCGCTGCACCTAGGGAGAGCTGGTGCTATACGTGGATTCAAAGCCTACCCGATGTACATACTCTCCAGCGGACGGAAGAAGGCAGATGTGAGGAACACATAGTCCAGGCTCTTGAGCGACATGGAACTTAGCAATAGAACACTAGAACCTAACTTAATAAAACGGTATGAACCTATTAAGTTAAAAGAATAGGAAGAATTCTGGTGAAGTGATCTAAAATACTGTGCTTAGAGTGCAAGACAGAAATCAAGATTAATGGTATGGCTATTTTAAAGACGTATTAAAAAATATGTATAAGAATGCATCATGAGAGGGTGGAGAGATGGTTTAGTGGTTAAGAGCGCCGACTGCTCTTACAGAGGACCCGGGTTCGATTCCCAGCACCCACATGGCGGCTGAGAACCGTCTGTAACTCCAATTCCAGGAGAACTCCAGTTCCAGGGGAATCCGAGACCCTCTTCTGACCTCCGGGGCATTGCACGACATGGGTGCACAAACCTACATGCAGACAATACATTCATACAAATATAAATAAATAAATAAATAAATAAATAAATAAATAAATAAATAAAAATATATTAAAAAAAGAGTGCATCATGAGAGGGTGGAGAGATGGCTCAGTAATTAAGAGCACTGGCTGCTCTTTCAGATCTCAGTTCCACTCTCAGCACCCACATGGAGGTTAACAACAGTCCATAAGTCCAGTCCCAGGGGAGCCCAACGCCCTCTTCTGGTCTCCATGGGTATTGCACACATGGTATACTTAAAAACATTCAGGTCATACACTCATTTTTAATTAAAAATATATCAAGAAAAACGATACCGAAGCAGGTGTGGATTAAGACAGAGCTGAGTCTTAGACTCAGTTGGGCTTGAATTCAAATTATTAACACAAAGTTCAGGTAACGATCTTTGTAAAATTCATTTTGTGCCAAGAGCATGGTGAAGTGATTAGACGACCTTGAACAGCTGACTAAATTGTTTTGCCCTCATCTTCCTCCTCTACCCAACATGATGTCACCTACATCATGGGACTATTTATAAGAGACCAATGCAATAATAATTATGAATTCCCTGGAAATGGATCCTCACAAAGAGTAAAAAGAAGCTGTATCACAGTCTCCCACTTGAAATTTTTTGTCAAGGCCATGAGCATGATGCAGCCATTTGGGAATTGGGTTGGAAAAAATACTTTAGTTAGATTGTATACAGTACTGTGTCAATTCTGTAGAGAATGGGGTGGTTGAGAGTGGTTAAAAGGAATAGTCTGGAACTAAAAATGGAAAGATTGGGCAAGATATTGAAAACAAAGCAACCACAGCAACCTCCCAAGTCGTAGCAAGGATTGGGCAATAGAAGAGGGGTGCCTGAGTCACTGCGAAGAGGGGGACAGTAGGGTAGGTTAGCAAGTAGACGGAACCATGCTGGAGTGACTACAGATGAGCACGGCCCGACATTGATGATATGAAATGGTTTTTCCAATCCCAAACTAGTTTATTTTTATCTTCCTCATGAAATGTAAAATAATTCACATGACACTTTGATTGAGACCTTATGGGTACCGTTTCCATTGTGCAAGACAGGAACATCAGGGTAGAAAGAATTTGCCAAATAGTAACAGAAGATGGCTGGTGTGAATGCGAGTCAAGCAAGAGGGTTGGGAAACAATTTAGCGAGCTTGGGAGAAGAGGCCACCAGTGTAGATAATCCAAATCAAAATGTTTCATTGTCATTAGAGCCTCCTCTCCTCCTTTGTATCATTTCTGGGCTGGAATGAAAAAGGAAGTAATAAAAGCCCAAATGTCAAGAGCATTGAGGGAGGCCTCTGGTCTGTGCTGCAGAGTGATCCTTGCAAGAATTTCTGCTCATAGCCAAACAAAACCCTAGGTAGCTCTCGATAGCTTGCTGTTTCTAGAGCAATGCCTGAAATCTTTAGGAACTGGCAGCAGATCTTTCCTTTGGCTTCTGAGATGCTAGCTCTGGGTTCTTTAAGAAGGCTGCATGGTAGCTACAGAAACCTAGATGTGTTTTGAAAGCTGCTCTAGGTCCACAGTGTAGCTAACTCATAGGCAGAGCACTTACTCGGCTTACGTGTGGTCCTAGAGTCAGTCTTCAGGCTAAAACTCTCCAAAGTCTAAAGAAGAATGTAGGCCCTGTTTAAAAAAATCTGTTCCTAATTTTGCTTTGCCTTTGGAGCACTGTTGGGAGTTTTATAAGAGGATCATTTCACTGCTCGCCAGCTCAGGCAGTTTAAGTCTTCGATATATGGTAGAGAGTAAGAATAATTAGAGCTATGAAAACTCGGTCCCTCCCATCCATTCCCAGGTACAGTCTGTACTGTTGTCCTGGCAATTTCATAATCTCACTTGCACATCTGTGTTTGTTTAATATTTGAGTGTGCTTGGATGTGCTTTTACAAACGGCTATCTAATAAAGCCTCATCCATTAGGTAGCCTGGACTTTTACAAGGGGATCCAAAGGCCTAATGAAAAAAAAAAACATTTTGATAATGATTTTCTGTTTACAGAGTGTCTCCCTCAATCCATGACTGCCAAATATTTCAAACTATTCTTTTTCCTTTAAGCTATAACAGCATGTCTATGAGGTAAGTAATAATTTAGAAGCAGTAGCTCTAATTTATAGGTAGGCAACTCAGCCTCTGGCCAGCATGGCACAGTATTCTGGGAACACGACCCAAAATATCCAAGCCAGCTATGCTTGCTTACTCCTTATAGCCACTAGTGCACAAACCAAATAAAATTTGAGTTTATATCTACTGAGGGAAATGAGTACTTAACATATAAAACATATTTCCAGTACATTAAGATCCTCTCTCAGATATGTTTTCAATAGTATTCCTGTAAGTGGACCATGAAATCCCCATTTTCTATCACAAACAGGGAAATATTTTTGTATATGATAAAGGCCTGAGAAATTAATCACAATAATATCAGAACAGCAGCTGGAGAGATGGCTCAGGAGTTCAAAGTACCTGGTGCTCTTGCAGAAGAACCAGGTTTAGTTCTCAACACCTTCATGGCAACTCCCAACCATCTATGACCCCGGAGTCACAGGGGATTCAATACTGCCTTCTGGGTTCTTCAGGCACTCACTCATGTAGTTCACTTGCATACATGCAGACAAACATTAAAGCATATAAAAAATGGATATAGCTTTCTAAAACTGTCAGACAGCCATACAATGCTCCAAGCATCATTTCCAAGAAAATCATAGTAAGATATATTTCATAAAATACATCAGGTATTATCCACCATGAGTATTTAAATGTATATAAATCCATGTGTGTTAATAAAGATGAAACAAAAAGATTTCTAGTTAGCCCATGAAAACAATTTCTAGTATCAAAATGAGAGTCTCTCCAGTAATTTATCCAGGAAGAGAGTTCCTGATATTTGCCTGCCAACTTTAACTAGTAGACCACTAAAATGACAAAATAAGAAATGTAATGTTGCGGTTGTTGTAAAACTGAAATTTGGTTAAATATCTAGAAGGAATAAGCCATATATAGAGAAACAAAACATAAGACAGAATTTCACTCAAACTATATAAATTTGGGGTACTCTCACTTTGAAAAGAAAATTAAATGGAAGATAAAATTTTAAAGGTAGTATTGGTCCCACTATTCAAAATTATATTGTTGAAATAGTAAAAAGTTAGACAGGGTCTGGCAGTTTGTACCTGTAATCCTTTAATCAGGAAGCTGAGGCTGGATGATTGCCACAAGTCACATGGAGGCTAGCATGGGGTTCCAAGCAAGATATTCTTTTAAAAGCAAACAAAACATTAATATTTAGTTATATTCAATTTTGATGTTTTTGATCTATTCAGTTCTCATAACAAATCAGTATCGGGCATCATACATATCATTTCTGAATATGCAAATTTACCAGGAAGATGGACAGTTTAATACAAAATATTACTTAGCTTGCAAATGCTTCACTGATTTATGAGTTTCTTTGACATCACAAATACATGAAGTAAAACAAGAAAATAAGTGTTTTGTATTATGAGAAAATGATTAGCTACATTCATACCATATAGTAATGTATCATATTATTTGACAAGCTAATTTATCTGCCCTCTAAATTAAACCTTTTTAGGATCCCAGGATTTTCTGTTTGCTCAGGCAACATCCACTCACATCAGCAGAGCTGCAGTCAACCATCCTTCACGACATTTCCATGAAATGTCTTCTGCTTTGAGGATCCATAGCAAATACTACAGAAGTTTCCTAGGGTCTGGGACAATGTTGATCCTAGAATATATGACTAGAACCATTGGCCTCACTGTGCCAGCCCCAAGTGCTGAAGACATGGTAAGGAATCCTACATGTTTTTTAACAAAGTGTGTATATGTGTATATGTGTTTGTGTGCTTCTCTTTATGAGTGTGTTTTTGTGTGCATCTGTGCCTTTGTATGTGGGCAGGGTGTGTTTATATGGGGGCGTGTTTATGTGTGTGTTTCTGTGTTTTATGTGTGTGTTTCTGTGTGCCAGTATGGGTGTTTATATGTTAATGTGTGTGTTTGAATATGTTTGTGTGTGTTTATGTGTGTGTGAGTATGTTCATGTGCATGTGTGTGCATGTTATGCAAGGGGTGTGATTGTGTGTGTTTGTGTGCTTCTTCCTAATATGTATGCATATGTGCATATTTGTGTTTATGAGTGTGTTGGTATGTGCTTATGTTTATGTGTGTTTGCATGTTTTTGTCTGAGTGTATTAGTGTATGTGTTTGTATTAATGTATGTGTCCATGTCTATGAGTGTTTTAGTATCCATGTTATGTATGTATATGTATTTGTATGTTTGTGTTTGAGTGTGTCTAAGTGTATGTTTTGTGTCTATAAATGTGTGTGTGTGTGTTACACGACTGCTTCTGAAGATCAGAAACCAGAATGAACATCTTCTTGGCTCTGAGTATATTATTAGTTGTAGGATCATAGAATCCCAGTACATGCAAGTATCTTTTCAGCCATTCAATTAAGAAAGTTCAGGTTTCTTTTTCTTCTTATCATTGAACATAAAGTCAATCCATCTCCATTCCATCAGCCAGGATCAAATCAAACAGTTCAGATAATTACCTTTATAAGATTTGCAACATGAGAATGTCAAAGTGTCCTAGTTTAATAATGGAAAACAAGAAATTCCATTTCTTTTCTTTTTTGCATTTGTAGTATTTTATTCATACCCAGGATAGCAATTAAATTCAATCTCATCACACATTACCAAACACCAGGTAGACTGATAAACAGAACAACAAAATGTCTCTCAGACCCTGCCCTTAGCGTAACTAGAAACAAGACATAACACTGATTCAAATTTTCAAAAAGCAGGAAAACACCCAATGAAGCTGCCCATGAAAGACCCAGAGCCATGACAGCACCAAGAGTCAGGCACGGGCTGTGTGATAAAGAAGGTACTATAAGAGCCAGGTGTCTGCTTATGCAAAGACAGGGACTGGTCTACAAAGAAAATTCAGGAAACGAGCCCGGCCTTTGAGGAATCACTTCTTGTCCTGGGCTTCACAAGAAAGAGGATTTTAAAATGTTCAGTGCCAGGGTTAGCCCTGCTGAGGAGCCGGCACGTCCAGGAAAGGGGGGAGAGGGGATGGAAAGGGAAAGCTTGATTTCTCTCTCTCAAGAGACCAGAAGAAAAGAGGATGCCCAAGGTGATAGGGCTCCAGGAACAGCATGTAGCTCAATAGTTTGGATCACCAAGTGTATTCTAAGCCACTGAGCAGATATACCAGATGAGTAAGTGCATTTACATGTGTAGAGTTGATCTTATGTGTTTTACATACAGCATACCTAGCACTAGGATACTGAAAGGAGTATCCTGTTTCATTGTCTCTCCTTTGCCCAAAATTCGGGAATATTAGAAATTCAACTGACACCTAAACAAATGATTTGCTATAAACTGAACTTAAAGGTCTGGAGAGATGACTCGGCAGTTAAAAGCACTGGCTGCTTTTACAGAGGACCCAGATTCTATCCGCATGATTGACTTGGCAGCTGCCAACAGTCCATAGCTCCAGTCTCAGGAGCTCTGACCCTCCTCTTCAGATTTCCATAGGCATCGCATGGCATGGGTGCACTTACATATATACGTGCAGGTAATACCTTCATACACATAAAATAAAAATAATACATAAACTAAATTTGAACTATTTCCTTTTCTTCTTTTTGTATGTCAATGTGGGCATGCATGTGCATGTTGCTACCCATATGTGTGCAGGTACACATGTATGTGCATGAACATGCAAAAGCCGCCGGGCGTGGTGGCGCACGCCTTTAATCCCAGCACTCGGGAGGCAGAGATAGGTGGATCTCTGTGGGTTCAAGTCCAGCCTGGTCTACAGAGTGAGCTCCAGGACACCTGGTACTAAAAGGGAGACCCTGTCTCAAAAATACCAAAAAAAAAAAAAAAAAAAGAACACGTTTTTGCAACAGATTCTCTCACTGGCTTGAACCTCACCTAGTTGGCTAGGTCAGTGAACTCTAGGCATTTGACTCTCTATAGCCCCCCAACTGTGGGATTGCAAACATGCACCATCATGCTGGACTTTTTTTTTTTGGCACGGATTCTGGGGATTGAATTCAGATCCTCCTGCTTGCAAAGCAAAAACATTTTACAGACTGAGCTATCCCTCAGCCCAAGTTTGAATTCTTCATATAGTAATTGCTATCATTTCAGAACGAAGGAGAGCGAGGATGAAATAATCCACTCAGTAACTCAGGTAAGTTGTCCTCCTTGTTAGATGTGTATTGGACAAGAGCTGACTGGCATTTGGACATAGGATGAATGGCATCCCTAAGATTGCGGAGCAAATGATTGGATCATTAGAATCTTTAAACAAAATGGTCTGCTACTTTATGAGCAAATTGCTATTATCTGTCATAATGTCTTTAAAGACCACTGATAAAGAAAACAAAACACTTTGAATTGAAGCTCTGTTTCCAAATAGTGCCAAAATGATGTGCACCCAAAAATCAAAGAGAAGACCCAACGTACTTGGAGGATTTCCAAGAGCTGTTTCTACCCACCCCTATGGCTTCCAAAGGCAAACCCAATGGGAACAAGAAAATTTAGAAAAGCATGGCAAGAACAAGCCCTGGCAGGTCAAGCCAAGGGCTTCTGGGTATGTATTGCCTAGAATTCTGTGTTCTTTTGCCAGATGTTTGACTTCTAGAAAGTTCTATTCTGCAAAACAGTTCTATTGTGCAAAAATTCTATTTTGCAAAAAGCTTGGATTAGAATTCCCATTTTACATACATACCTCTTTCAAGCCAGCAGTTGGGTAAGCCTGAATCTGACTGGTGATTTCATCACTGTTTGTGATTACTCAGATCAAAGTAGAAGTGATATTCTACAGACTCAGCTCAGAGCACAGTGAGAAAAGGCCTGCTTTGTGCCTCTTTCTTCCACATCTATCACATCAAGAGTAAAGGAATTTCTTTCAACAATCAGGCCTCCCTCTCAGCTAAGGGTGTCCGATTCACTATGGGTCATAACAAACATAAGGTTTGCCCCCTAATGTTTGAGACAGGAGAAAATGGCCATCATTAGAATGGGAAAACTTTGCTGCAGACAAAAAGAAAGTCAAGTTGCTAACTGTGTAAAATGTTGACACTAAATGGATGTAAAATGAAAGGCAAAAATCTCATACCTCTCTGAGTCCTATAGCAAAGGAAAAACCTATATCAACAGATAGAAAACAAAAAGAAAATGAAACAAGTGTCTAATGTGTACTGTTAACTTCCTACATACCAGGCACAATGATAGGTCTTGACATTCACTATTTCACTGAAGCATAGTAGTTTACTTTCACAAGATTGATATTATTATTATTTTCTATTTTTTATTGACAAGAAAGTTAAGGCTTGGGGAGGACGTAGACCAATCTGTCTAAAATTACAGCTAAAACTCAAGTCCAGGATGTTCTGACATGATGATACATAGTCTTTATTATTTTACCGTATGCTAAAGGGAAAGAAGTATTGAAAGCAAAATAATAAAGCAAATAATTAGAGAAAATGTTAGCAACAATGGCTCAAGAATGGTATCTTTAATGTAGAAGAAGGCTTTTAAAAGTCATAAGTAGGGGGCTGGAGAGATGGCCTAGTGGTTAAGAGCACCGACTGCTCTTGCAGAGGACCCGGGTTCGATCCCCAGCACCCACATGGCGGCAGAGAACCATCTGAAACTCCAATTCCAGGAGAACTCCAGCTCCAGGGGAATCCGAGACCCTCTTCTGACCTCCGCGGCATTGCATGACACGGATGCACAAAGTTGCATGCAGGCAGTACATTCATACACATACAGAAATAAATAAAATTTAAAAAAAAGAAAGAAATAAAGTACATTATTAAAACTCATAAGTAAATTAAATTAATACTGTGAAAAATGAGCAAGGGTCAAAGGATATGAGGCAATGCGGGAATAAAGAGTAGCTATAACAAGTTACCACCAATACAGAGAATTAAAATAGCATAAATTTACTGTTTTACAATTCTAGAGGTCAGAAGACAAAAATTGGTCCCAGAGCTATGTCTCTTCTAGCGGCTCCTTGGTAATCCGTTGTTTTCTGTCTCCAGCTTCAAAGGGATCCCCCATTCTTTGGCTTGCAGCCCCTTTTGTAACTTGTTTCCATTTGTACATCTTCTCTAACTCTTGCTCTCCTACTTCTTCTTATAAATATCCAGGCCCCTCCAGATAGCCAAACATAATCTCCTTACCTCAAACTCCTTAATTTAATCACATCTGCAAATCATTTTGTATAAGATAATAGAGTCTCATGTTTTGGAAATTAAGACATGGACAATTGGGAGAAAGAGTATGATTCAGTCTGTCAGCATTGTAATTAAAATTTTCATTTTTGCCTATTGAATTAACAAAAGGACAGAAAATCAGGATGCAGCTACTGTTGAAAGCACCAGTACCCAGGGGCATTAACTTTCAGAGAGAATACATATCAAAGAAGGCTTCATTGTATCGTCAATTACGAATTCAATTTGTCAGAGCTGTTCATGAGGATGTCATCATAGATATGAGACAAGGATGTTTATTTCAGTGACAACAGTCTAAATCATCTTAATATATTATGGTTTTTCATCAGATAATACTCAAAACTTTTTAAAATAATCTTGTAGAAAAATATTTAAAGACATAGGAATATTATATATATGAAAAACTACAAATGTGAAGTACAGTTCTCTCATTAAGATAATATGGAAGTGAAAGATTTATACTAAGGAGAAAACATGCCTTTAATCCCAGCAATTAGGAGCAAAATCAGGCAGGTTTCTATGAGTTCAAGGCCAGCCTGGTCTACATGGCAAGTTTGAGGCTAGCAGGGGCCATAGGGAGTCCCTGTCTCAAAAGATCAAATAGCTGAGCATCATGGCACATGCCTTTAGTCCCAGCACTTGGGAGGCAGAAGTAGGCAGATCTCTGTGAGTTCAAGGCCAGCCTGGTCTACATAGTGAGCTCCAGGATGGTTGAGACTAAATAGAGACCCTGTCTCAGGAAGACAAAAAAAAAAAAAAAATAGAAGAAGAAGGAGGAGGAGGAGGAGGAGGAGGCATAAAGCTTGGATATTTTTCATTATTTCTTTCTTTCCAAACTTGTTTCAATGAATAAACGAAGCTGTCAGAAGTATATCAGTTCTGTTCATCAAATGACCTTTCTGCAGCTTGAAACTACATAGGTAGGGCTCCAGTTTTGCCAAGTAGAAAGGAAAAGAATGAAGTCATCTCCGGGTCCCAGCCAGCCTTGGAGTTCTCTAACTTCCCTATTAATAAACTCATTGACAGTTTATAACTACAGAAGACTGAGAGCCAGGTAAACACAGTGAACAGAGAAAGGCTCTTGAATCACCCATCCGAGTTGGAAGCTGATTCGACTCTTTCTGGGCTGTTTTATCCACGACAATTTATCTGACTTTTCAGAGCCTTGGAACATCCTTTGCACAATGATGCTGTTGATATTTATTCTCTGGGTATTTATGAAGAAAACCTGAATTCATATACAGGGTAAGAGACACAGACATATACAACACACACACACACACACACACACACACACACACACAATCAATGAGCAGCAGAACTCAAAGTCTGTGATTTTCCTTAATTAAATATATTCATAAAGGCAAAATAGCTTTACCTCTTCTGTCTCTGCTTCCTCCATTTACAATGGCTTGCACTTACATAGTGAAGAATCAAAACAAATAGCAGCTCATATAACAGGCCTGAGTAATCCCAATATCATTGTTATTTCTAAGGATTTGAATGTTACTCGGACATGTTTTGACAGTCTTTTAATGATGATGTTGCTGACATAATCAGATTATCCATCTCTTGATCATTTCATTTTAGAAAAGTCAACTCTTCATATTGAAAAAAAAATAGGTGCCTTTCAAATTCATAGGTCTTCCTTCAGTGTCAGTGAGGATGGGGAGGTTGGGATAAGTGATCTTAACTTGATGACTGGTGGTAATGAGCCTAAGAAACTTTTTTTTAATTTCTGTGCACTTAATATTTTTATTTTTCTTATTGATGATTTGTGTATTTCATACATCATTATCCAATTCATTTCAGGCATATTTCCCCTTCCCTTCCCCCATCCCACCCCACCCCATCCCAGATCATGCATTCTGCCATGACTGTCCAGCATCTTTCTCTCAGTTTTTTTTTCCATTTTTTAGCAATAGGTGATAATTTATGAGTACAAGCATCCTTCATGTAAAACCAATTTGCAAGCAGTTGTGCCCAAACCCACTCAGCCCAAGGGTCCCACCATCCAACCGGGGGGCTTGTATGTTCAATCAAGTTGATTTTTATTGGGATCTTTGTGGGTATTCCTTAGATTTCCTTTAACAAATAATCAGGCCAAAATCCCGTTGGCTGGGATTTCCATGGCATGAAATACTTTTACTAAGCATTGGGCTGGGGATTTTGGGGGGGAGGGGAATTTGGAAATTAAGATAAAGTACATAGAAACAGCATTAAGAAACATAAAATCTATTGAAGGAAAGTAGAAATATTCAGTAGTGCACATAGCAAATAATTCCAAACTATAGCTCTATTCCATATGCACAGGAGAGTAATGGTAGAGGAGAAATGACGTAAGAAAGTGGATGTCATATACTCTGGAAGCGAGGACACTTTGACCATCTTTCTTTAAAGGATCTACTTGAAGAATGCAAAGTCTCTCAACTTGTCCTTTATCTTCAGCCTGCTAGATAGAAGTCCCTGCAGGCAATAGCAATGAAACCATCCTAACTCAGTCTGTCTGTGGCATCTTCCACTGATCACTACCTTCTGAATTCTGTAACATGCTGTCCCCATTTCACTCCTGTTGCTGTGATGAAATACCCTGACTAAAGAAGCTTTAAGGGAGGAAGGGTTTATTCAGCTTACAGTTCCATGTCACAAGTAGGTCAAGGAAAGAACTAGAAGCAGTTATCATGCCCATAGTCAAGAGCAGAGAGAAAATGAATGTGTGTGTGTGTGTGTGTGTGTGTGTGTGTGTGTGTGTGTGTGTGTGCCTATCTTCATCTCAATTTTTTCTCCTTTATATGGTACAGGACCAAACCCAGAGGATAGTGTTGCCCACATTTAGACTGGATTTCCCACATCGATTAATGCATTCAAGACTATCACACACAGACAAACCCATAAAACAAATCTGATCTACAGAGTCCTTCAACTGAGACTTCCCAGATGATTGCAGATTGTGTCAAGGTGACAGTTAAAAGGAATCACCACAATCTTTAACACAGATTTAATTACCATTTTGTCAAAATTTTTCTCAGTAATTGGGTTCTCCTCCTCTGTTTCCTAAACGTTAGTGTCTTTCAAGGTCATAATCATCTTCTCTTATTCTATATTCTGCATTCTCAAGAAGAGCACTTCTCAGCCAAGATCAAAGCTTATAATTATCATTTATGTCAGTGAGCCAGTAGACCTGCATTTCTACCTACTAGATATCTGTCCCTAGAAGTCACAGCACATCCAAGTTCAACTTGTCCAAGACAGAATGTCTCATTCATCTTTCTATTTTCTTAAGATTTGGTTTCCTGAGATCTCCCAAGACCAGCTGAAGAGCAGAAAGGAAAATAGCTGGAGCTAGGAGACATCATGCTGAGTGAAGTAACACAGTCCCAGAAAAACAAACAACGAATAGTATGCCTCATCTGTGGATGCTAGTGCCAATTTCCTAGTTGTATTTCTTGTGCAGGGCCCCTTGAGCTTTTGTCCAAGCAGTTGGGAGTGATACATATTGGAAACAACAACAACAACAACAACAATAACAACAACAACAGAAAGGACTGCATCAAAGAACTGAATGAAACAGTGAACTTCTGCTCAAAACAGTCAACTTCCACATGGAGAATATCAAGAAAGAGCGAGAAAGAGATGAAAAGCATGTTTGGCAGAATGCATGAGCTCTGGTGGGGCAGGGGGATAGGGTGGGGGACACGGGTCTAGATTTGATAATCTTGTACAAAATATATATTTTAAAAGATTTAAAAAAAAAAGATTTGGTTTTCTTCATGTATGTAGGTAGGTATGTGTGTCTGTGTCAGGGGCCCCATGGAGACCAAAGATGTTATCAGACACCCTGGTGCCTGAGTGACAGGCAGATATGAGTTGTCCAATGTGGGTGCTGGGAATTGAAGTGAGGTCCCTTGGAAAAGCAGCAAGTGCTCTTAACTAATGAGCCATCTGTCCACCTCCAGCATACATCTTCCTGTAGGGCCTTTGTTATTAACTTCATCTTCTACCCAACCATGGAACTCAGACTATGCTGAGACAGTTCTGGTATCGCAACTACAGCGATACCAGATAACCCACTGGGCCTCCCCCCAGGGACTGTACTAACACCCAAGCCAGACAAGGTCCTGGAAGGAGGGTGACCATCCCTCTAGTACATTGTGGTACAATCAAGGGCTCCAGATAGGAATGTGTGGTTACAGCACTACAAATGAATACCAACACCACGTGGCTTGAGAAAGGAGAAGAAAAGAGGAGGCACTAAGCTGAGCTAACAGACCTAAGGATGGCAGCAACTCATGAGACTTGTTGGCCTGTGACTCTGTACTGAGAATCGTGCTGTATTCAGAAGCCTGACTTTATGGGTGGCCCAATGGGAAAGGGAGATCTGGTTAGTGCTGACTTGGCCACTGTGGGGACAACAGATGTGGAAGGAAATATATAACAGAGTTCAGTGGGAATCAGAGCCCCTGGTAGTTTTCCATGTGAAAACCCACAGCCCACTGAGTCTTCCTAGAAACCAAGAAGGAGATCTTTACTAAAATATGGACCATCTACCCACAGGTACCCTGAGAAACTTCTCACTGAGTTCAAATAACGTCTACCCATATAAGAGCCGACTTAGGCTGGGAAATAACTAAAGCTCTTGGCATTCCAGTAAAATATTCTGATATCGTACATGTTGTCCAAATATGTGAGAGCTGTTCTCAATTACACGCACAGCAGATGGTTGCTATGATCCGGCAAGTATATAAATCTACCTGTTCTCTATAAGATTGACAAGTAGATTACATAGGGCCTCTTCCTGTCAGTAAGGGGTGCAAATGGGCCCTCACCCATGTCAACATTGACACAAGTCTCTGGCAAGCATTTCACTACAAGCAAGCAATAGGTAAGGGCATCAACAAGAGCCTCGACCAACTCAGTGCTATGTATGGGTACCCTGGAGAATTAATAGTGGCATGTAAACTCATTTCAGAAACACTGATGTGTAGAACTGGGCTGAGGACAAGCAGTCATGTCCACCTACCTGCCTTCCAACCCTAAAGGGGCTGGGTTCATTGATAGAAAATAAATAAATAAAAGCTAGAGAATTTGAAGGAATGTACCAACATATGGTAGCCAAAGACACTCTTCAAAGCCATAAGGCTATTGAACAAAGAATTCCAAAGCCAGAGCTGAGTGCAGGCACATGCAACTTTAATCCCAGCCCTCAGGAGGCAGAAGCAGGTGGATCTCTGTGAGATTGAGGCCAGCCTGGTCTCCGTAGTGAGTTCCAAACCAGCTGGAGCTACAGGGAAGCCCTGTTTCAAGAAGAAGAAGAAAATCCCTAAATCAGGGGTAGGCTAACTCCCTGTGAGTAGTTGGCCAGGAAGACCACAGAAGCTTCCCAAAGCAAACAGGTGTTTTAATTATTACTTTTCTGTTGCTGTGATAAAACACCATGACCAAGGCAACTTATAGAAGAAAAGGTCTATTGGGCTTATAGTTCCAGAGGTATGGCAGTCCGTCTCAGTAGGGATGACAGGCAGGGGACAGCAGGAGCAGAAAACTGAGTACTCATATCTTCAAGCAGGTCCAAGAAGCAGAGATGGAAACTCAAAGTGAGGCAGAGATAATGAACTCTCAAAGCCCGCTTCCAGTGATGTGCTTCCTCAGCATGGCTTCACATCCTGAGGTTCCAAAACCATTGCCCGCAAACATAGCCACCACTGGGGGGGGGGGCAAAGAGTTTAAATACTTGGAGCCCATGGGAGACATTCTCATTCAAACCACCAGGACAAGCTATTGCTGCTACTGTTACAATGCCAAAACTAGATGGATGAAGCCATATTTTTGAAGACACTGAACACTTTGGTTGCTAGACATAGAAAAATCAAGCCAAGAGTAAGCCGAAAGACCTCCTGGCTAGCATTTGTACTGATGGAAGTTCTGTGCAGGCTACTGGGGCAGAATTATCATCAATAGTCCTGCTGAGCTATGGATGAATTTGTTAACACTATTGGTATTCTAGACAAGATGTGCCTGCTGGTACCACAGTGGCATGGCTGTTCTATAGACAGTTAACTGGTGTCTGATTTGATTTAAAAGCCCCTGCATGGTGGAGGTGCCCATATTTGGTGCTATAAAACAAAAATCTGTGGCTGGGAAGGCCATAAACCTTTATGAGTAAAGCTGATGCTATTGTTAAGTAGAGATGTCTGTCAAGCTGCTTTTTAAACATTTATGTTTGTGCCCATAGATTATTCTTACCCTTGGTTTTGGTCAAGGAAGCTTCTTTACGCAGTAGGCAGTGATTATTATGGAGAATCATAACTGATTAAAGTGCTGAAAGTAAATGGGTGTTGCTGTGGCGTTGTGGCCCAATGCTCAGCCACAAACAGAAGAAAATAACCAGATATGCATATCTTTCAAGGTTCAGGGAACAGCACGGAGGAGAAAGGGATGAGTGTTCTGGAACACAGTCTTCTGACATAACACAGCCATTATCATATT
This sequence comes from Rhizomys pruinosus, assembly GCA_009823505.1. Classification (NCBI taxonomy): domain Eukaryota; kingdom Metazoa; phylum Chordata; class Mammalia; order Rodentia; family Spalacidae; genus Rhizomys; species Rhizomys pruinosus. The sequence continues at coordinate 3,778,058 of VZQC01000855.1, read as the reverse complement.
AATTGGAGAATCTGTAACTGCACGAAGTGGACCCTCATATTCTTAGAGAAGTATTTTCTCATCACTAGGTCATCTCCAACTTTGTACAAAGGCAGATAAAAATCTTTATATCAATGTCTCGATCTCTTCTCTTTTGCTGTGATAAAATACCCTGGCAAACTCACTTAAGACAGACAGAGTATATTTTAGCTCACGATTCATGGTAGAGTGCAGGATGGCAGGGGCATCAAGGCAAAGGAAGTTTGAAACAGTTGCTCACATTATGTCACCAAAGCTACCTGGAAATTGCTCAGGTAACTTTCTCCATGTATAATGTCCAGGACCCAACCAGGGAATGCTTTGCCTCTCACAGAGGGTGGGTGGATCTTCCCACTTCAATGAATTCAATCAAGATGCTCCCCCACAGGCATGCCCTGAGGCCCAGTCCTCAGGTCTCTCAACCTCCCAGGTAATTTTAGATTACGTCAAGTTGAAAATTAATACTAACCATCACAATCAGGAGCCCTTCCACCTTAGGGAAAAATTCCACTTGCAGGCTTCTGATCTCCACTCTAGGCTCTTCAGAGAGTTTGCACACTTACCCTAGACTAGTAAAAAGACTCTTCGGTCATTAGATAGGGAAAAGAATTTAGCCTCTAGTCCATATTTTTGTCTTATTTCCAAGAAGTTACATTTTGACATCTTATTCTCATGTGACTACGTGGCCTGATACTTTCTGAAAGGCTTTGTGGAACTTGGGACCCAAGTAAGAGGTAACTGGGGTCCTGAAATTGCTGGAGAAGACTGTGCCCAGGCCAGTGTGATACTTTCTACATTACAGAGACAGAGGAACCCCTGCAGGTATGACATGCAACCTATGTTCCTGGGCCTCAGTTTCCTCTCAAAAATGAAAGGACAGAATCACATCACCTTTGAAGGTCTCTCTCTGCATAAGACCACTTCAGGGACAGCCAGACTTCATCCCAACACCATTTTATTTTATTTTATTTTATTTTTGTGTATGAATGTACTGTCTGCATGTAGGTTTGTGCACACCCGTGTCTTGCAATGTCACAGAGGTCAGAAGAGGGTGTCAGATTCCCCTGGAACTGGAGTTCTCTGGAATTGGAGCTACAGAAGGTTCTCAGCCACCATGTGGGTGCTGGAGATTGAACCCTGGTCCTCTGCAAGAGTGGTCGGGGCTCTTAAGTGCTAGGCCATCTCTCCAGCCCCTCAATACCGTTTTAAAGAGCATTTTGTCTCCTACACAAAACAGCCCTCCATTCCAGATGTGCTGTGCATTGAACACATCTTAAATCTCAGATTTAAGTCTGGTTTACTCCCTGTTTGCTAGCTCTAGCATATTTTTCATGTCTCTAGCTTCATCTTTTTAATGATTTTTAAATTTTTAAGCATTTCATATATTAGTGTTGCATTGGCATTATTTCCACCCCCTCTCAGTCCCCCTCCAACTCACCCCATGTCCTCTTCTCCCTCATAACTTCTTGTCCTCTTCTTTGATTATTATTTTTACATATACATACATGCATGTATAAATACACAGATAGATAGGAAATAGATAGATAGATAGATAGATAATAGATAGATAAATAGATAGATGATAGATAGAAATAGAGAGATAGATAGAAAGAGATAGATGATAGATAGATAGATAGATAGATAGATAGATAGATAGATAGGAGATAGATAGATAGATACAGAAATAGAGATAGATAGATAGATAGATAGATAGATAGATAGATAGATAGATGATAGATAGATACAGAAATAGAGATAGATAGATAGATAGATAGATAGATGATAGATAGATAGATGATTGATGATAGATAATGCACTGATTTCATTTAATGGTGCTCATGTGTAACTATGTTAAGGGCTGCCCATTTGGGATTATATAACCTCTCAGGACAGGTCATAGACCTTAGAGAAGAACTTATGACTGTCACTTCCTTAGACCAACATAATTTCTTCCTATATTCTAAATATGTATCTTTATATTCACAGACAAGTATAACTCTTACCACTCATCCAATAAGCTTCTTTTGCAACAGATGTAGACTATTACATCTAGTAAAAGTTCCACAACAGGCTTCATCTTTTTTGTCTGTAAAATGGGATAATGCTGTTGTTAGAATGATATTGCTGTAGGAAACAAGTGCCACATGGTATTTAAAAAGGACATTCTTAATGCAGTAGGAGATATACAATAAATGCTAAAATATGCTATATTGGTGTTGTAGACATGATAACAGCTGTAAGCTGTAAGATACCCTTTCTACTACACAAACTTCTATTTTTCTTCTAGAGTATATTTAATACCTAAGAAATCTAAGATAACCAATGTTTAGAGCATCATTTTATCACCAATTTTATGAAATCTTTGTCAAAAGTTAAAAGAGAAATAGGGTTGATGGGGCCTGTGAATCACCAACCAGCAGGCACATGAGCACACAGCACCCTAGAGATTTGCTTCTAGCTAACCCACTCACCAGCAGGGCACATCTTCCTATAGAGCAGCCACTCCCACGGGGACCTCAAATTCCACTCACACAGCCTGTAGTATGCATCATTCCTGGTCCTCTCTGTGCAGACCAGACCAACTTACAAATATTTCTTCAGTGGAAAAAGAACATTTACAAAGCAGAGAGAAACAGCTTGACAATGGATGTGGACTTGTTCTGCCAAGAAGCCATGGGTCGGTGCCTTGATTCCTGTATCTGAAATTATAAGTCATGGGTAGCCTCAATACTTAATTCTTATGCTGGATCTAATTCAGTGTTATGCTCAAGGATGAAATCTGGATCACATCAACAGGAGGGAAAGTGTGGTCCCCGTCTCATTCTAGATGTTGGAATATGGCACAGTGGGCACAGGTTTGCAAAGAAGAGACCCAGAACTCCCCCATCTGGAGACACTCATGGGAACTCCTCCATGCTCTAACCTGCCTGACAGAAGATACTATACTTCATAATGGAGGCCTCTGGTTATCCATCCAAATGCTCTGTTATTCCTCACAGAAGGAAGACTTCAATAAGAAGAAGCCTAAGAAGATAGGTTTCTCTTTCTTGGCTATCACTAAGAGCCCCAAGAGCATGTTAACTTCTCTTTTCTTTCTTTCTTTTTTTTTTTTTTTTTTTTTTTTTTTTTTTTTTTTTTTTTGGCATGTTAACTTTTCAAGAGAACAAAAACAGGCAGTTCTGAATGGAAGATGATGACATCATCACAGGGTAAGTACAACCTCTGCACCTAGGACAGAATTAGCCATGGAAACCTGGGCCATATCCAGAATAAAGGTGCTAATGAGGTTCCACCCAGTGTCTGAGCAACACATGCCCTATTGATGCCTATTGATGAGGGTTCTCAGGGAGGCTGATCATGGAGAGATTCCCTGGCCACACTCTTTGCTTCTTACTTGTCTTACGTATGCCTCCTACTACATTAACTGCATCCAAGGTCCAAGTTCTACTAGTACACTGGATTCACATGGTTGCCTACCTTCTCCACCAGGCTTTCTTCAATGTTCAGTAGTAAATTCATCACTTATAGGTCTCTGATTACTGTCCTGGTACCACCAACAGAGCCCATTAGAAAACTGCCTAAAGCCGACATTTCTACTCCATCAAATTCAGATAAAGCAAAAGATACATTAATTAGATTACTTTCCAACCTCCTGTTTTAAGACTTCGTGATAGATTTAGTACTCTGGAAAATGAGACGCTAACAACAATAACAGCAGGCCAGGCCAAAGAGGACTATCCCTAAGGATGGAAACCTGCCCACTCACACTGCCAAGATATTAACACACAACACCCTGATCCTTCACCCTCACCTCCCAGGATGTCCATCTCGGTCCTGACCCTCAACACTTCTGGCTGAGATCTGACTGCCCTGGGCTTTCTGAGAACAGCAATTTGAAAAAGGGAACAATTTGTCCAATAGTTCCATGGCCTTTGGCAATGTTCTTTAACGGTTGAAAGATTTAAAGATCTTTCAACCCCATTGTAGCGCTCTGACTTTCACACTTTCCCAGAACCCCCTTCTCAGCATCTTGCTCTCTGATTCTAACACTCTCCTCTCCAAGGTCACCCACGACCTCATGCTAAATGAATCTCAAGGTAATTTGTCTGTTCTCATCCTTCTTCACCACATCCTCCTTCTTAAAAGCCTCTCCTCCCTTCTCTTGCAGTTCATGAGCTCAGTTCTCTTCATTTCCCACCTCTCTGCCAGCTCCCCCCCCCTTCCCTTTATTCTCTGATGCTTTTGTGCCTGCTGTATGCCCCAGTCCCTCTCGGCTTTTATTCCTTTCACACAAACATCTTTATCCATCATTTCTGATGTAAGACTCTTCAGAGTTCTTTAGAGGAACCTTCTTACTCAGCCACGCACAGCTTCTTTGGCATCAGAGATACCAGTCCTGGTCTACCCACACTTAGGACAGAGCTTGATGATCAACAACCCTGCCTCATGTTTGAGTTCACAATGAAGTTCGGAGCTCCTTTGAACCCAATGTAATACTGATTCTTTCATCAAACCCCCTTCCAATTTTCTTCCATCTCTTTCATTGCGATTCTTAACATGGAATTTGAATTTGGCGTCTAATCAACTAGACCGTGTGTTTTTTCCATGGATCTCACCACATCCTTTCAGTCATCCCCCAGCTCCCAAGCCATAAGAATGTCTGAAGGAGCATCCTTGTCCTTATTAAAGGGGAAATTAGCCACAAGTTAAGTTGTCGCAGATCCACAGAGAATGGCAGACTGTCGTGAAGGATATATGAAAGGACATACGATGTGACGTGAGAAAATAATAGCATAGTCTGACAGTCTGGAAATTTAGAAAAAAAAAAGAGTAAGTGTGAGATGATATTTGAAGGGTAAGAAACAGTTAACTACTTCATGGAAACAGAAGGGGAGGACGCAATGGTCATCTAACAAGAAGAACCACAGTGCATTTGAGGATTGGAAGAAAAAGCTTTATGACTGGATGTCAAGGAACTGGGGTCTGGAGTCACTTAATAGATGAGGCAGGAGCCAAATCAAGAACAGCATTATTGTTCATACTGAGAAGGGCTGTCTTTAGTACAAAAGACTATAGTATTAAATTAAGTTTTTTAAATTTTGTTTATTTATTTTCTATGTGTATGAATGTAATGTCTGCATGTAGGTTTGTGCACCCGTGTCGTGCAAAGCCGCGGAGGTCAGAAGAGGGTGTCATATTCCCCTGGAACTGGAGTTCTCCTTGAATTGGAGTTACAGACGGTTCTCAGCCGCCATGTGGGTGCTGGGGATCGAACCCAGGTCCTCTGCAAGAGCAGTAAGCGCTCTTAACCGCTAGGCTATCTCTCCAGCCCTAAATTAAGTTTTTAATGATTGCTATTATTATCTACTTCAAACACACTGAGTGGGAGGGATCAGGTGTGCGGAAATAGACTCTGGGAAATCATGTAAGAAGAAAGAGATTCAAAAGTCACAGTAAACCTTTATGTTGTCAGAGTTTATTTGAGGAAAGTATTATCAGCTAGTCAAGCAAAGCTCCTCTCTTCTCTCCTTCACATGGAAAAACTGAATAGTCTAGCCAAATAGGAATCAAGATCTATAACTTTGGGGCTGGAGAGATGGCTCAACATTTAAGAACCCTTCCTGCTCATATCGAGGACCCAAGTTAGCTTCCCAGCATCAACGTGGTGGCTAACAACTATGTGTAACTCCAGTTCCAGGGGATCCAACATCCTCTTCTGACCTCTTCAGGCACCAGGCATGCACATGGCACATATGCACACATTGACACAAACATACATACACATACAAACATGTGTGCACATACAAACATGCATGCACATACAAACACGTGTGCACATACAAACATGCATGTACATACAAACATGCATGCACATACAAACATGCATGCACATACAAATATGCATACACATACAATTTTTTAAAGAACTCTAACTTCCTTATGAGAGGTGTCTTTCCTTAATAGCTTATTCTACTCATACAAAACAAAAAAATCTCCTAAAACCATACCTAGACATTAAAGCATAATTATAAAATAATTATAAAAGTCTATATAATTATGTATCATTGCTGCAGTTGCCTGTGTTGACATTGGGAGGTCTCTACTGGGGAAAGAGTAATGTGTGGAGGAAACTGTACCTGAAAACATTCAGGGAGTGCTGGAGTGTAGTACAGCCAGTATGCTGAGAATTACGCATGTGCAGAGCTTGTCCCTCCTCAACCTAATCTGCCCTAGGCAGGTGAGACCATACATACAAGCAGAATTGCAGACCTGGGCCAATCACAAGCGGGAATGCGAACAGTACATAACCCCTAACCCTGCCCCCAATAAACGAGTCCACGACAGCTCACCCTGTCTGTGTTCACCCAACTGCCAGGGTCTGTGTTTTGATTGCACCTCTCACCTCCATTCCTTCGGTCGGACTCTGAAATTCCGAAGCAGGCTTGGGGGATTGACTACACTGGATGGTAGAGGCTTGCCTAACATGCACATCTGTGTTTACTCTCCAGCACCGCATAAAACCAAGAGTGGTGCCCAAGCTGTAATAATAGTATTCAAGAGATAGAAGTGGGAAGATCAGAAGTTCAAGGTGATCCTGGCTACATAGTAAGTTCTAAGCCAGCCTAGACTACATGAGACATTGTCTCAATGAAAATAAGAAAGCTGGAAACTATTCTGTCCTCATGAAATGTAAAAAGAACAAGAGTAATTGTCTCTGTAATAACACACCTGAAAGAGAAATTTGGGGGACCAGCCAGCCTTGGCTGAGAAGCCAAGTCCACAGGGTGGTACAGTCAGTTTATCCCAGGCCATGGAAGACCAATTCCTGGCTGTTCACAGCCTCAAAATCACATTTTGCTTCAGGCTCCAACAAGTTTAGTACAGCCACAGGCAGCAAACAGTGAAGTCAAAAGGATTAAGTGACTCTGCTGCCTGCATGTATATTGGCCCTATGGCAGAGTCCTGGGGCGCAACCGGAGCTCAGCTGCAACTCCCATCTTAAAGAGAAACTAGCTCTGCTGCAGACAGCACAGTTTCCGTCATTCTGGTTTGACCCCTCTCAACAACTATCTGGCTTTTCAAACATGTAACAACATAGCCCCCCCCCATCTTTCCTGTCCCCTACTTCAAAGCCCTACTAAGCACAAATTTAAAACAGTTACCAATCATCCTTTTAAGGAATTGTAAGGCAACTGGCCAGTTGGCTGCCCACAAGTTATTCACACTGCAATAGGAAACAAATTTCATGCTGCAATCACCCTTAAATTTCTACTGTTTACTCCATGAATAAACTAATTGCTGCCATAAAATACTTTCTCTCCACACTGTCCAGTGCACATCTATAAATAAATTCCCGGAGTATGGGGCAAGCTGGGTGCCAGTTCGGTGTGGGGGAGGAATGGCAAGGGGCCAAATGAAAGCCAATTCATTATTTATGGTGGAATTGAACTTGAGCTCCTCTTTGCAAATATCCTCACGTGCTTCAGTTCTTACCTTGTAAGTATAAGACTTAGATCTCAGCAAAATAAGCCCAAATTGACTACTTGGCTATACATTGATGATAGAATAGGAAATGAAAGAAAATATCTTGAATGTTTACTGAAGACCAACTACTCAAAGCTAGGTAGTATATTTAGTGTTGACAATTGTTCCTTGGAACTATTTTATTATTAAGAAATTTGCATGCCTGGCGTGGTGGCTTACGCCTTTAATCCCAGCACTTGAGGTAGAGGCAGGTGGATCTCTGTGAGTTCAAAGCCAGCCTGGTCTACAGAGCGAGCTTCAGGCCAGCTGGGACTAAAAGGAGACCCTGTCTCAAAAAGACAAAAAAAAAAATTCACAGAAGGGGGCTGGAGAGATGGTTCAGCATTCAAAAACACCAGCTGCTCTAATAGAGGGCCGAAGTTTGATTCCCAGCATCCACACAGCAGCTAACAACCATCCATAACTCCACTTACAGGGAATCTGTCTAACATCCTGTCCTGACTTCCCTGGGCATTGCACAGCCCAGGGATACATACATTCATGCAGTCAAAACGCTTATATACACAAAAATAATAATAATAAAAATATGGGGTCTTTTCGAGACAGGGTCTCCCTGCAGCCCCAGCTGTCCTGGAACTCACTCTGTAGACCAGGCTGGCCTTGAACTCACAAAGATCTGCCTGCCTCTGCCCCCCAAGTGCTAGGAATAAAAATGCTTTTTCTTAAAAAGGAATTCACAGAAGCAGGTAAAATACAATTTCTTCATCACCATCAACTATGTGAACTGTGAGTTGATATATAGCTCCAAATATCTTTCCAATTTCTATTCACTGTGTCTCCATGATCACAATGGGTTTGCATCCCCAAACGAGACGTCATAGTGTTTACTGAGAGCATTTTCCAAAATAGGTCATTTTTTTTTAATTATACTTTTGTTCCTTTGAACAAACTTTTATTTTTCCTGCCTGAAACACCTTTATCTTCATTCTTTGACTATACAATTTAAATTTATTTATAAGCTATAAATCTTTAAAGACTCAGCTTAAGTAGGAGAGAACTATGAAGGGAGAACCCTTAAAATATAATAGACAAACTCTGGCAAGTGACTAAAATGAGCAGACTTGCAGGGATTGAGAATGTATGTCTTCAACATGTCATCAAACATTATAAGGTATTCCTTACCTTCTGCTTCTGTCTTTCCTGACTCCAGATCCCTCAGTATTCAATGCAAATACTAAGTAACCTTGCAATTGTATCATCATGGACCAGTGTTCACCATCAATGTGTTCATTTTCCATTGTTTCACTAAATGATTACAGAACTGTCTAATGGATACCTAGTCTTCCGTACCTCTCCTCAGATCCGATGCCCTTCTGTGGAATAATCAGATATATCTGGGAGACTGTCATTTGAGTAAGGCTATAAAGGGTCGGCTCATGGTGGATGGTTTTATGAGCAGCACATAAAATAATCTATCAGATGACTAACCGCTTTTTTTGTTGTCACTGATGGATGTGACCCCTAGGGTCCCTAAAAAATAGGCTCCTATAATGCTGCTAGAGGTAGCTTTTTCAGCATGCAAATTGGATTATGTCACACCCTTATTTAAATGTGTTCTTTAGAGAATTCCCTGGGTTGGGCTACAGTTCATGTGGTAGATAACTTGACTAGCATGCTTGAATTCCTAGATTTGATCAGGGAGAGGGGCATAAGCTTGTAATCTCAGCACTGGAGAGGTGTGGAGGCAGGAGAATCAAAAGTTCAGGTTCATCCTTGACTATATAGTGAATTTGAAGCCTGTCTGGACTATATTGGACCCTGTTTCAATAATAAAAATGGTGATTATGATGATGATGATGATGATGATGGTGATGACGATGATGATTATGATAATATGATGATTAGATGATAATGATGATGGTGATGATGATGATGATTATGATTATGATGATGATGATGACAATGATGATGATGATGATAGTGGTGGTGTTGATGATGACAGAGATGATGACGGTGATAATGTTCCCATGAGTCGAAAGTCCCTACAGGATCTGATCCTTCTTCTCCAAGGAGGACATGTGTATTTCATATCTTTACTCTCAGTATTCTGGCAACTCATGCGTTTTTCTTTATTTCTTCTAACACATTAAAATCTTTCCAGGCTCCAAACCTTGACAAAAAATTGCCCCCCGTGTCTGGAATAAGGATTCCTTGATCTTCATATAGCTGCCTTCTATTAATTCTCCCTTCAGGAAGTAGCTTAAATTTTACCCCATTTTTCTTTTAAATCTTTACTTTCCCTCTTCCCAACAATAATGTTGGTCTTTCCGATGGGTTGCATCCATTGTCAGTGTTTGACACTTGCTTATTTATAATCTGTGTCCCTGGTTAGATTCTAAATGTTAGGGACCTGTCTCTTTAGTTCTCTTCTGTATATAATAAATTTAAAACACTTCTTGTTTAACTGGCACTGAGTAAATAATTATTGACATTACCAGTTAAGCTCCAGCCTGGGCTATGATGGTGATCCTGGAAAGATTGCCTCTGCTCTCTAAACTTCCGTTTCCTCTGTAATATCAGGAGATTCCACAGCTAATTCAGTAATCCTTGCTCTTCACCCAAACGCTTCTCCAAGATCCCTAATAAGATGCTTCCCCTGATTAGCCTTTGGATTCCAACGCCACTGAGTCCCTGCGCTCAAGGAACTTTAACAGTTCTCATCCCTTCCATGAAGCCCTTGAAGTCACAGAAACTAGTGGGTTTTAAAGAACAGAAAGTCAGAACACTTGGAAGTGTTTAAAATCTTGAAAAATGGGGCTAGAGGCATGACTCAGCAGGTAAGCCCTTGCTGTTATTCCAGAGGATGCATATTTGGCTTCCAGCACCATATAAGGCAGCCTACACAACTGCATGCCATTCTCCCTCCAGAGGACTTGATGCCCTTCTGGCTTCCATGGGCACATGAACACATGGCAGAAAGGCACATAGGCACGTGCATGCACACACACACACACACACACACACACAAATAAATTAAATAGATATTAAATAAAACTTAAAAGAATCTTGAACTATCTTTAAGAAATAAGAAGCATATCATTACAAAATGTGCTGTTCATAGAACAAGAATGTTTATATGGATCACACTAATATTTAAAACGCAGAAAAAATTATGTTAAAGAAAACCAAGCAAAAATACTATGACAGAAACAGATACCTTTCCATCATGAAGCATGCATATTATGATACTTATAGAATTACATGGAAAAAAAAAGAATTACATGGAATTATTGATCCAAATGATGCTGAGCATCCTAGGGACAGAACCATGTTTGTCCTTCAACCACACACCGCTCTACTGTAGAGTGGTGGTAGAGATGCAGTAGCTATAAGAGAACTGTGCTAATGAATGGGAAGATTAATATAAATAGTGAAAGACAACGAAATAACAATGAAAAGTCTTATTAACATTATTTCTGTATTTTCTTTTAATTGTTTTAATTAAAATGATTTATTTGTTTTTTTATCTGATAAAGAATTTAAACATTTTGAGGTAAATGTAATGCAAGTATTAAAAAATGAAATTCAGAAGCTAAAACACTTAAAGAAAAAACCTGCTTATACTTTTTACCATGTGCCTAAGAAGAATTTGTACTACCCAATTGTTGAATACTGTGCTGCACTTCTTGGATTTATTAATTGCAAAAATATTCAGATTCTCTCTTAATAGGACTTTATTCTCTTGATATATTAACTATTAAAAACTGTGTTAAAGTGAAGAATTATTATATCAAACATATAAATATTTACACAGATTTTTATTATACTTTACATTGCATATTTGAGGCTGCAACTTACAATGCATTAAAATTAAAATTTTTTTAAATGCAGAAATATACACTGCAAATATAGCCATAAAATTTTGATAGTCAAGCCGAGTGTGGTTACCCACACCTTTAATCCCAGCTCCTGGGAGGCAGAGGCAGGTGGATCTCTGTGAGTTCAAGGCCAGCTGGGGTTATAAGAAGACTTTGTCTCAAAAAGACCCCCCAAAATTGACAATCAATATCTCAATGCTTCCTTCAACTAATCATATGGTTCTAGTCTAGCATTAAAGACCATTTTCCATATAATATTCCATTTAATGTAACATATGAATAACAGTGTTATTTTGGAAGCCCCAGTGTGAAATGCCTCCTCAGACTTCCCACATAGCCAGGGTTGACTATGCACTGGAGTTTTGATGCATTCTTATACCTTGACTCTTGACTCTTGTCTTGTACTGGTCTTCCTTTGAACCCAGTCAGTATGCTGTCATGAAATGTAAGTGTCCATGCATAAAGACCTACGTGGAGGATAATTAGGGACCCTGGACCACAGCCTTAGAGATCCAAGCCGTAGCTAACACCAGTTGTCAGCATTGTAAGTAATGACATATTTAGCCTCCCAGACATTGTGATTTGATTTTTGTGCTTGGTACCTTCCCTGTAAATAGCGGGTTAAACTTCAGAACAGGTAGTTTTCTATAGCTTCAACTGAAGAGGTGGTCCATAGGATCACAAGGCCCAGTTCACGCCACCTCAGGCCTGAGGGGATTGAAAGCAGTTAACTGCCTAAACAGAGCAAAAGGAAAAAGGCAACTTGACCAGCAACCTACATGGCATGGCTTGGAATGGCACAGAGAAAGCATAACCAAACCCTTCAGAGTCCCTTTCTACAGAATTTTCCTTGAAAATACTGAATGACTATAGCAGCTTAGCAGGAGAAACTGCACCCAATATGTGTTAGGCAGATAGACGGCATATTGTGACACTCCGGCACTTGTAGGAAGAATAAGATGAGATAACAGGGGTAAAGAGAAAGTAGGAGAAATAGGTAAGAAGGCAGGAGAAGACATCAGTTCCTCTTTAGGACCAGAAGGGGCTGGAGGGAACTGTGGAGAGAAACAGGAAAGAGACAAAATACCATGTGTCAGAGACGCCACGGGGCCCTCCCTAGCTACCTGGTCTCCCGATGGTTTCCCACTTGAGAACTCCAGACATTATTGTCTTTTAATAAACCAGTCCTTTCAGTTTAAGTAATTTTCTATTCCCTGGAACCTCGAGAGCCTAATGAAAGCAAACATCAAACAGGAAATAATTCTTGCTATGGAAAATTCGCTAGAAAAGATTAGGATTTTTTTGTTGTTGTTGTTTCTTTTAACAAGTTTTCAGTTTCTAGTAAACAGTCTCCCAGGATAACATCCTAAGAAGGTCATAAGGATGGTTAAGGGGAGGCTGGGACTAAATGTCCTTCTCACAGCAATTTTCTGCCCCATTTATCTTTATGTTGGACAGAATATTTCAAACACTTTTCCCTATTAGATTGTTGAAATGTTGGGTTTACAGGTCAAGATCCAGTGGTTTCTACAGACACTTGATTCAACAGCTTCTTGTTTGAGGCATCCACGAATGTGTACAAAGGCACAATAACTCACCACCATTGAGAATCTGAGCCTCCCTGAGCAGCTACCTCAAAACTCACAAGTCTAGATAGGAACAAACAAATTGGGGGAGAAAATTTAGGTCGGCATTGTAAGACAGGCTCATCCTGAAAATATATGTTTTAGCTTTAAATCTGACTTTAGTTAGAAGGTTTAGACCCTTAGAATAATTTACTCTGGCTTTTCCTTGTCAGATTTATGAAGTTCTCGCCTTTAAAAAAAAGTATATATTGCTGAAAGATTGTAAAATTTAATAGCAAACAGGTTACACACTTAGGAATGGACTAAGCACAATTAGCGCTCACATTCCTCTCATGCCTATAAATAACTCAGCTTCCTGCCCATGTCTGCAAATTTCATTAGATTGGTGGGGGTGGGGGAGAAGAAAAGCCTTCTCATTTTCTTTCATTACAAATTTCAGGTCCAATTACTTAATCAGGGTCTTTGTATGGAATAGGAATTGGGACAAGGTGGGAGGGTATAACCAGACCTAAAATGATTCTAGCCTGAGTCATATAGCCCTAGCTTTGCAAAGAAAGAACCTTCTGCACATGATTCTGGAATTCACCTGCTAAAACATAAATAGGGTGGTAGATAACAGATACTTGCTTGCAAGGCACTCTTCTCTGTGTATCTGTGTGTTTGTCTTTGTGTCTGTGTGTCTATATGCCTGTGTGTATACATATGTCTCTGTGGATGTGCGTCTATGTATCTGGGTGTCTCTATGTAACTGTATATATGTGTGTCTGTGTATATGTGTATACATGTATGTGTGTCTGAGAGTCTATATGTCTGTGTATCTGTTTGTATGTAGGTATGTGCATGTGACTGTATGACTTTGTGCATATATATACACACATGTATATGTGTATGCATATCTGTAATGAGTATGTATTTATGTGTACATCTGTGTATTTGTATATGTACATGTCTGTGTGTCTATTGCTGTGCTTATGTCAGTGTATCTGTATGTGTTTCTGTGCGTGTGACTATGAGTATATCTGTCTGTGTATCAGTGTGCATGTGTGACATGCATAGATATTTATGTGTGTTTGTGTGTACATCTCTCTGTTTCTGTATGTACATGTCTATGTGCCTATGTGTCTTTATGATTGTGTGTTTGTATATGTTTATATGTGCATCTATGTGTCTGTGTGTGAAAATTTATGTCTTTGTCTGTATTATTTGTGCATATGTCTGTACATGTGTGTTTATGCGTGTGTCTATGTGTCTGTGTGTACCTGTGTTTTATGTATGTGGGCTTGTGTATAAACAAATGTACATTTGTATATCTGTGAATCTATGTATCTGTGTTTGTACATGTCTATATGTCTGTGTGTGTCTATCTGTGTGTCTGTCTGTCTGTATAGATGTCTGTGTATATGTGAATCTGTGTGTCTGTATGTCTGTGTCTGTCTGTGTGCCTGTCTGTGTATCTGTGTGTCTGTCTGTGTAGATGTCTGTGTGTCTGTGTATCTGTCTGTGTCTATGTGTAGATATCTGTGTGTCTGTATCTGTATGTCTGTGTGTCTGTGTACCTGTGTCTGTGTGTGTCTGTCTGTGTATCTGTGTGTCTGTGTATCTATGTGTCTGTGTGTCTGTCTGTGTATCTGTGTGTCTGTGTATCTGTCTGTGTATCTGTGTGTCTGTGTATCTGTCTGTGTATCTGTGTGTCTGTGTATCTGTGTGTGTCTGTGTGTGTCTGTGTATCTGTGTGTCTGTGTATCTGTGTGTCTGTGTATCTGTGTCTGTCTCTGTGTCTGTCTACATATCTGTCTGTGTATATGTCTGTGTACCTGTGTGTCTGTGCATCTGTCTGTGTGTCCGTGTGTCTGCGAGTGCTGGCCCTTTCAGCATATCATCTTTTCACCTGCTTTTCCAGGATAAGTTTCAGTGATCTCAGAATGAAGGATTTTTGTCCCTCCCGTACTTTAAAAATATACATACTTTGGAGTTCATACTTATTTCAGCACTTTATCTTATGACTGAGAAAAGAATAAAGATTCTAATTTAAATTTCAGAAGCTAAAGATAAACATAAGCTGGAGAAGGATGCTTGGAAAGCTAAAACTCCAGAAACCTGAGATGGGGAAGTTTGTCCAGAGCCCCTTGATTCCCGCTCCCCGGCTCACTTCTCTTAGGAAAGTCTATACCTAAACGCATCTGAGAGTGCTGACTTTCATGTTCAGTTCTCAGAGGGGTCTGTTTGGATCAAGTGAAAGACAAAAATACCTGTTGTGATCTGGATATTTCAAAGCAACCTTTGAAATATCTGAAATATTTGATAAGAGTTGGTCCACCATTCTCTAAACTTGACGCAACCGTGGCTTGCAACAACTTCAGTTAGCTGCAGGGGACCCACACTATGGCCCTTTTCACCATCAATCAAGGAAGGGACCCTGGCCCTTGTCTGGGAGGGAGAGAGGGAGTCAGCATCTTTAGTTGTATGGCTTCTCTAGAGCACACCAGACTATAACAGAAACCTCAGGTCCGATAGTCATGCAGTCGGCCCTGGTTAACATCAATGGGCCACAGAATCAAATGAGCAGACACTAACAAGAAAGAGAGATAGGTTTGTGGAGAGGAGGTGGGTGGACGGGGTGGTAGGAAGAAGGGGTGAGAGCAGTCACTACGCACAGCACACATGTAGAAAATGGTCTAATAACAAAGTAATTAATACAAATAAAATTCTAAGTTATTGGTCTAAAAAACAAACAAAAACCAGTTTTTAAAATGGACAAGGCATTTCTCCAGGGAGGATATGTAAATGGACAACAGGCTTAGGAAAACATTTTCTTAGCTAACAGGCTTAGGAAAACATTTTCTTAGCTAGGGGTGGTGGTGCACACCTTTAATCCCAGCATCTGGGAGGCAGAAGCAGGTGGACCTCTGAGTTCAAAGCCAGCCTGGTCTACATAACTAGTTCCAGGCCAGCTAGGGATACATAGTAAGATCTGTCTCAATAAAAAAAAAAAAAAAATGAAAATATTCAAAACATCATTAGCTGCTGGGAATTACAAATCACAACCTCAGTGATATACCTCTCACCCACTAGGATAGCTAAGAGAAAGGTAGGGGAAGGGCAGAGGAAAGAGAAGATGAGGAGTTGCAGTTCAGAATCAAAATCCTTGTGCATCACTGGTGGTAATAATGGTGCAGCTGTTATAGAAAATGTAATGTTTTCTCAAAAATTTAAAACTAGCCAACTACAGAAATGGCTTAGGGGCTAAGAGCACTGGCTGTTCTTGGAGATGACTCAGGGTTTGATTCCCAGCACCCACATGGTGGCAGACAACTATCCATAACTCCAGTTCCAGGGGATCTGACTCCCTCTTCTGACTTCTGCAGGCATTGCACAACATGGGTACACTTATATACATGCCAGTAATACACTCATACACATAAAACAATAAGAATAAATAAAATACAAAAGAAAGTAGAATTATTATGTCATCTCTCAATTCTAATTCTGGTTATATGTCCAAAAGAATTTAAAAAGCAAGATCTGAAAGAGACATTCATAGAAACAGTCTAAAAATGGAAGCAACCCAGGTTACCATCTATAAATGGATAGAGGATTGTTGTGGTGGTTTGAATGAGTGTCCTCCATAGGCTGTAAGTATTCAGACATTTGTCTCCAGTTGGTGGCGCTGTTTTTGGAGGTCTTAGAAGGTGTGGCCGTGCTGGGGAAGGTATGTCACTGGGGGAAGGCTTAGTGAGTTTAACAAGCCTAGTGGTCTCCAGCCACTCTCTCTGCTTCCTGTGCTCATTGAGAGATGTGACCCTTGGCTTCCGGCTACAGCTACAGCCGCCATGCCTCCCTCCACAATGGACTCTAATTCCCTGGAACCGTCAATTGTAAGCTCGAATAAACTCTTCCTTTTATAAGTTCCTTTGGTCATGGTGTTTTATCACAGCAACAGAAAAGTGACTAATACAGTTTCCACTCCCTGGCCCCCATAGGCTCTTGACCATATAAAATGCAAAATGAATTTAGTCCAACCTTAAAAGTCCCCATAGTCTTTACCAGTTCCAATGCTACTCAAAAGTCTACAGTCCAAAGTCTCTTCTGAGACTTAGGCCAATCTCCTAAACTGTAAGCTCCTGTAAAATCGAAAGACAAATTACATACTCCCAACATACAGTGGAACCAAATACACATTCCCATCCCAAAAGGGAGGAATAGAGTCTGCATAGTGAGGAAATACTGGACCAAAACAAAACCGAAAACCAGCAGGGCAAACGCCAAGTCCAGTAGCTCCATGTGCGACTTCTGGGACTTGACTTCCAAAGGGCTTAGATGGCTCAGCTCTTCCAGCTTTGCTTGCAACATACATCTCTTTCTTAGGCTGGTACCACTCCCTGTATGCAGCTCTCCTTGGCAAATATCTCACAGGTCTGGCATCTCGAAAGTCTTCTTGGGGTCTCGGCTGCCAACCAGGCTTCACATTCACAGCTTCACAAAATGGCCTATCAGGGCCTTCTTTATTCAGGGACGCCCCTGCAGCACTCTGCCTGACCTTGGCAGCTTTCTGAAACCGTGGAGGAAGAACTGATGACCCCTTCACTCTAGCAAACTTCATGCCTCTAAAGCCAGCACCACGTGAATGAAATTGCTGAATCTGACTGCAAGTTCGGGATGGAATCTCTCCTACTTTAACCACATTTACAATTTTTCTCTGACCTGGACTTGTTGGAGTAGAAAACGCTTTCCTAGCTGGGTGTGGTCTTGCCCTGAAGGTACTGATTCTTTTGTTTACTTGTAAATCTCCAGGCCTCTCCTTAATCACTTTAGTCTCCTTATGAAAGGGAGCCTCTCCTTCACATGCCTTGGCCACACCTTTAATCTTCCTAGTGTACTTTTCAGATCCAAACTGTACATTCTGCATTTCCTTCTGCCCCATTTGCTCTTTTTCACTTTAGAGCTGTATAATATTCACCATTAAAAGACACACCACCATTTCTACATTAGGCTGTCTTGAAATATCCTCCACCAAAGACATCAGTCCATTGCTTTTCAACTTAGCATCAGGCAAGTATCTGGGCTGTGGGCAAACTGCTGCCAGACTCTTTATCAAAATATCCCAGTTGCTGCCTAAGTCTTTATTTTCCTCTGGAACTACATTTTTTGCAGCCATGCTTTCTTCCAGGCTTCTACTAGAATGGCCCCTTAAGCTCTGCTTACAGTAGTCAACAGCTTTTCTAGCCCAAAGTTCCAAAGTCTTCCACATTTCTCCAAACATCCACATGGTCAGGTTCTTTACAGCCAACAGCCCACTCTCTGGTACCAAATTACTGTATTAGTCACTTTTCTGTTGCTGTGATAAAACACCATGACCAAGGAAATTATAAAAGGAAGAGTTTATTTGAGCTTACAATTGACGGTTCCAGGGAATTAGAGTCCATTGTGATGGAAGGCATGGTGGCTGGAGCTGGAGCAGGAAGCCGAGGGTCACATCTTGCAAAGAGCACAGGAAGCAGAGAGAAAGCAACTGTTGAACACGAGGCTTGTTAAACTCACTAAGCCTGCTCCCAATAACGTACTTCCTCTAGCACAGCCACACCTTCTAAGACCTCCAAAAACAGTGCCACCAATTGGAAACAAATGTCTGAATACTTACAGCCTATGGGGGACACTCATTCAAACCACCACAATTGTGTATATCACATGGAATATTATTCACCCTTTAAAAAGAAAAATATTTTGTACCATCCTTCAAGAAACATAAACCTGCTTTTTTGAAATGGCATTTCATGGCCTGCCTGAAGCCCACCAAGTAGGCTAGGCTGTCTCTCCTGCAAGCCACAGGGATTCACCTGTCACTATATCCTCGGCACTAGGACTAAACTGGGATTGCAGGCCCATGCCACTACACTTAGTGTTCTTTTTTGGTCTTTTTGAGACAGCCCCAGCTGTCCTGGAATTCGCTCAGGCTAGCTTTGAACTCACAAAGATCTGCCTGCCTCTGCCTCCCAAGTGCTAGGATTAAAGGCATGTGCCACCATGCCCGGCTTTACACTTGGTTTTTACGTGTATTCTAGGGACCAAATTTAGATGCTTGTACTTGCAAGTAAAGAAATTTTACTGACTGAGCCTTCTCCTCAGCCCACGTTTTCTTAATTTTAACAAAGTATCAAATAGGGAAAGGGGGTTGGAGAGATAGCTCATTGGTTAAGAGCACTGGCTACTCTTCCAGAGAACCTGAATTCAGTTCTCTGCACATACATGTTGACCTCATCCGTCCTTAACTCCGGTTCCAGGGTATCTGACTCCCTCTTCTGGCCTCCACAGGCATTCCACACACAAGTGCATTACATACAGGTAGGCAAAACACTCAAACACATAAAATAAAAAATAAATAATCAAATGGCAAAATACTCTGAGCATGGCCACATCAGCTTCAACTACAATAATTGTAATATTTTTCCACAATCTTAATTTCAAAAGCATAAATATCTTCAAAATTTCAACAAACCTCTTCACTACTGATAATTATTTTTCTTTTGTATGCACTTTGGTTAGTTACCCTAGTTTTTTTTTTTTAAGACCTGTATGTTTAAAGTAAAAGGAGGAAGTATTTTCTTCACCTAGAGGTCTGTGTATTTTGCAGTCAACCAAAGTTCAGAGAGGCATCTGGCAAATATAGCCAATGGGGATGTAGCTTTGGAAAAGGTCAGGACCTTCAGCTTGCATAAATGCCTTTAGAGCCAGTCTTGTAGTGGCATACATTAGCATGTGGTTGTGCTGAGTTTAAGTCAGGAGGCTAATTGTTAAATTCTTTAGTGTTTCCAAACATGGAACAGACATCCATCTCTTCTCCAAAAGAGTTGCATAATTAATAAAATTCATATCACTGAACCAAGTCCTTGCTCTTTTTTGCTTGCAAAAGTCAAAGTTTATTTTCCTATTCTCCGTTTGAAGACAGACATTTATGATAGATGGTGTATGACAGTCCAGGAATTTTGAGTGAAATGACAGGACACTCCCTAGCTGCAGCTGTGGGTTGGCTAAGGTTTTGTCTTTTGTGCACATCTACTGCAGTTCAGGCCATGGAAAGAAAAAGTCACATTTAAGCATGCCATCGATACAAGAGGACATTTAAATTGGGTGTCAGAGACACCCAAGATCCAGCCAGTAGAGGTCACTCACTCCAGCAGGCAGAAACAGGAAAGACAGGTGACATTCTATCAACATTCTCTGTAAATATTCTCATTTCACCCATTCAGAAATTGTGGTACCTCACAGCAGGCTAGAAGAGAAAACAGAGCAGCCTGGGGTCAGTTAGTAGGTGACGCAAACAGGAACCTGGGAAATGATTCAGGTCCAAACCCACATCAGGGGAATATGATGGTCAGTCACCACGAACGTCCTGACCACTTCTGTTAGGTTTGGCTTGCCTAGCTACTCTTGACTTGGTTTGGATGCAGCTTCCACAAGGGTAACCTCTTACACGTGGTGGCAGGATGAGGATGGAAGACAACTGTGTTTTCTTTACGCTTTCTGTAGTGGAGCTCTTCTTCCAGACTGGGAAAAGATGGGACCTCCAATTTGACAGTTACCACCAATGATCTCATCAGTAGTAGTTAACATAGCCTCATACTGCACACTGGTGTGATACACCCACACCCGCGACCTTGAGACTCTCAAATTTCTCCCTGCAATGTGCGGCTACATTTCAGGGGTGTTTTTATTGTTGTTTGGTTGGGTTTTTGTTTGTTTGTTGTTGAAGAACTCATATTATATTTACAACTATGTTAAGCCAGTGGTTCCATTTGAGAAAACATGAAATACTATCTTAAATCCCTAAAACAGTGAACTTAGCATGAGAACAGGATTATTTGGAGTGTTTGTTTTAAAATGTAGATTCCCTGGCCCCATCTCAGAGGAATCTGATTCAGTCTATGTGGATGGAAGCCCAGATGTCTGAATGTAACAGAAAAGATACACACCCTGGGGTGATTCTGATACATACAGACATGAACTCAGTGTTTAATATACATAACATACATACATAATACATACACACATGCTCAGTGTTTAGGATACACTGAATTATTATCACAATAATACACTGTTATGGACTTCAGAAACCCCCTGTTAATGACATTCTGATTCTACTCTCAGAGAAAGACATTCGATGGGCTCTGTAAAAGTAGCTGACGTGTAGCCCAGTTCTCCTTTTTCAGATCTCAATTCCATTTTCCTTCTTTCTTTCTCCCATAGTTTTTTCTCCTTCTCCTTATTCTAATTGTTTTTAAGAATTGCTTTCTGATGTAGTTGCCCAGTCAAAGGTCTGAGTGCTGCCTTAGAGTCCAGCCATTAGAAAACACATGGAACGATGATGACTCATGGGAAGTGATCTTGAGATCTTGGGAGGGCCTGTAGTCACTGCTTGTGTATTTTCTAATCTGTTGCTCCATCAGATTCACTTGCGTGTTAGAAATTCTTCATAGAATTCTTCAAATTCTGGAACTCATAGAATTCTACTGCCAATGGTTCTGACAGAGTCTTCCCATAACCCAAAAAATAAAAAATTCTTAGGATAACAATCATCTCTGAAAACAACCCATCTTTCATCAGAAGCAGCATTTCAGAACAGATAATCACTGTGCGAGAGCCCAAAACTTCTTGGTGTACATGAATAGTGGGTTTATAAGGGGCTGCTGGACTCAGGATCACCCCTGTATACTAAGTCAGTTACCATCGACAGAAGGGGTACTGTGTAGCAGATTCCTCTGAGGAAAAATAAACAAATATTTTTACAATACAGTTTGTCAATCGTGTGAGTTAAGGGAATATCTCATAGGTGAGAATTTCAAAAAGTTCTTCCCTCTGCGGAGTACTGTAAGGAAATGGGTAGCACATTAGACCCAATACAGAATTTCCTTAGGGACCAGGCCCCACAGCCCATTTCCCATGCCTTTTGTAGAGCTTTGGCCAGCCATGGTGACAATGCTATCCTGGCATCATCAAGTCAGGACTGCATTAGCAACTGTTTGTGCATTGGAGAGCCCCCATTAGCTAAGAGAAACCTACTATCCCTGCTTTCTACAAGATCCTGTAAAATATCAGCAGTGCAGGAAACAGCTATAAAAGTCCCCTGAAATCCTCAAGGGATGTCCTGTAACATTTTCCATGGAAATGTCATAAAATATTCCATGCAATTAGCTCCACTTAAAGAAACATTTGTCAACTTGTTTTAGCTTCTTAAAGGTGACATTTTTTCCCTTGAATGTGTGTCATTTGTATAAAAAAAAAAAGATGTCTGTGGTTTAACAAAATCCATAGCCATCACTCCCACTGCGGCACTCTGATTGACAGAAAGCTAATAATGGCAAGATTAAGTTCAACTAAAACCAAAGGAAAATATTATAAATGAGGAACAGCCATAGCAGAGTACAAAAAGAAGGTAAAAAATTTAACAGACACTTTTTTGTGAGAGTAAAAGCTAAGTGCTCCATTTTCATGGGCCCATTTCCTGATTTCAGAAAATATAATATTACCTGAGACTAGAAAGGCTTGTTGTTTGCGTGTAAACCCAGAGACTTCATACGAATCGAAACTGACATCAGACTCCTAATCTGACACCAAGAAAGTATGCTGCAGATCAGTCTAGATTTTCCAACGCAGAGAATAATGTCCCCACATCCTCCCAACATGCTAGGGATGGAAAACAGGTGTATAAATGAGGCTTCCTGGATATAAAAACTTCACCCTGCATCTCCAGGTGGCTTCTCTACACCATGTTCCAGACATGGGTCACTCCTACCTCGTGTGCAGTATTTTCCATTGGGAGCCTCAGGCCAGGGCTTTTGTGACAGGAGCTGAAATGCAGGTTTGTCAGAGAATACTTTCAATCCATTTCCAAGCCCTGACAACCTTATATTCCTTATAGTAGTTTACCAAAGGGTCTCTACCATCTACAGATCCTCCTCACCTGGTCCAGTATCCCCACCAGCAATTTGAAGCTAAAACTTCCCTTGTTGTGTGGGCTGTTTTATCAGGGGGTGATACTCAAATTCTTTATTTCATTAGTTTCTCAATTTTTTTTCTGGCTGTTCTTTGGATAACATCCACAATAAAAGGGATATAAGTAGGAAAGCTTCCATTCAAAAAAGTGCTTTGTAAAGTTCAGAGACACTAGAACAATATAGTGTCTGTGACAGATGGAAGAAGAGGGAGTCAGGCCCAGCAGCCACATGGCCTTTGCCTCACTTGTTTAGACAGGGGAGGAAAAATGAAAATACGATATATGCATAGAATTTGAATCAGCCAACAATAGACATGAGGAAAATACAGAGAAAAATCTCACACATGAAGCCAAATCCAATTTTAAAAGCAAGCCAAAGCACCATTTAAAAGATAAAACTAATCAAATGAGCTCAGGTGCATGAATTTATTTCAGGCAAATTTATAGGAATGATAACCAACTGTATCCAGCACAGAAAGTCTGGAACCCAATTGTGTCATACTCCAAATTGCTGCCTCTGGAGCCTTCTTTCATGACAGGATCAAAATTAGAGAGCATAAATGAAAGAACCAAAAGCAAGAACTAAGAGGAGGTGGAGGGCTGGCTGAATATCCAGAACTATTCTTGGATATTCATGTGTTTTATGATATTTATTGATTTACATAGTTGAACCATCCTTGCATCTCTGGTTTGAATCCAATTTGGTCATGATGGATGATGTTTTTGATGTGGGTCTGTATGTGGTTTGCAAGTATTTTGTTGAGAATTTTTGCAACTATGTTCATTAATGAGTTGGGTCTATAATTTTCTTTTTTTGTTGTATCGTTGCCTAGTTTTGGTATTAGAGTGATGCTAACTTCGTAGAAGGAATTTGGGAGGTTTCCCTCTATTTCCTTCAGAACAGTTTTAGTAATAATGGCTGTGAGTCCTTTTTAAATGTTTTATAGAATTCTTCTGTGAAACCATCTGGGCCTGGGCTTTTCTTTGTTGGGAAGTTTACTATTACATTTTCAACTTCCTCATATATTATGGGTCTGTTTAAGCTGTCAAGACCTCCCATGGTCTTGGACTGGAAAAATTAGTATAGTAAAAATGTCCATTCTACCTAAATTAATATACAGATTCAAGGCAATCCCTAATAAAATCCCTAAGAGTTTCTTCACAAGCTTAGGAAAAATAATCCTTAAATTCATATGTAAAAACAAAGGACCCCAAATAGCCAAAGTGACCCTGAGTGAAAAGTACAATACAGGTGGGATCACTATACAAGACTTCAAACTATATTACAGGGCTATAGTCTGGAACTGGCAGAAAATCAGGCCTGCAGACCAATGGAACAAAATTAAAGATGCAAACTTCAGCTCATACAATTTCAGCCACCTCCTATTTGACAAAGGGGCCAAAAAGACTCAATGGAGGTAAGACAGCATCTTCAGCAAATGGTGCTGGCAAAACTGGATCACCACTTGTAGAAGAATAAAATTAAATCCCTACCTCTGACCCTGTACAAAATCAACTCCAAATGGATCAAGCGAAACCAGAAACTCTGAAGGTGATACAAGAAAACGTTACCAGCAAACTACAAGACATAGGCATAGGAAAAGACTTTCTAAATCAGACAGCTGCTGCACAGGAAATAAGGTCAACAATTGACAAGTGGAATCTCATTAAACTCAAAAGCTTCTGTACAGTGAAAGAAATAATCAGTGTAGTGAAGAGAAAACCCACAGAGTGGGAGGAAACCTTTACCAGTGATACATCCTAAACAGAGACTTCACAAGTGAGGAAATAAAGATGGCCAAGACACATCTTAAAAAGTGTTCTACATCAAGCTAGAAGACATTATGCTGAGTGAAGTAACACAGTCCCAGAAAAACAAACAATGAATGGTATCCCTCATCTGTGGATGCTAGTGCAAATTACCTAGTTGTAAGTATTTCTCATGCACGGCCCCTTGAGCTTTTGTCCAAGCAGTTGGGAGTGATACATACTGGAAACAACAACAACAAAAACAACAGAAAGGACTGCATCAAAGAACTGACTGAAATAGTGAACTTCTGCTCAAAACAGTCAACTTCCACATGGAGAATTTTGAGCAAGCCTGAGAAAGAGATGAAAAGCATGTTTGGCAGAATACATGAGCTCTGGTGGGGTAGGGAGATAGGGTGGGGGACACAGGTCTAGATTCGATAATCTTGTACAATATATATATATATATATATACATAGATAGATAGATAGATAGATAGATAGATATAAATTTAAAAAATTTAAAAAGAAAGAAAAAAGTATTCCACATCATTAATATTTAAGGAAATGCAAATTAAAGCCACTTTAAGATACCATCCCTCTCCAATAAGACTGGCTAAAATCATGAACAAAAAAGACACCAAATGCTGGAGAGGATGTGGGGAAAGGGGAACAGTCATCCACTGCTGGCAGGAATGTAAACTCGTACAACCACTATGGAAAGCAGTGTGGAGAACCCTTAAAAGACTCTAAATGAGTCTACCACCTGACCCAGTCATACCACTCCTGGGTATATACCCACAAGACTCATTCTACCACAAAGATACATGCACATCTATGTTTATTGCAGCTGTCTTCACAATAGTGAAGAGCTGGAACCAACCCAAGTGCCCCTCGACCAATGAGTGGATAGAGAAAATGTGGTACATCTACACAATGGAGTTCTATGCACCGGTAAAGAAAGATGACATCATGAACTTTGCAGGTAAATGGATGGAACTTGAAGACATTATGTTAAGTTAGTACCAGAAAAACAAACAACAAATTGTATCCCTCATCTGTGGATGCTAGCACCCAATACCTAGTAGTAAGGCAAGCCGATTGTATGGATCTATAAGAAGAAATCAGATAGAAAAATAGAGATAAATTAGTGAATAGATAGAATAGCTTATCTATATATTATATTATATAATATATATATATTATATATAGAATACATATAATATATATTATTCTAATTTTTAATATATTAAATATATATAATATATAATATGTATATTATCTATATTATATATATATGTATATATATAAATATATTATCTTTATATTATATTATATATTATATCTCCACTATATATATATGAGAATTAACCTACCACTTACTTTCAAACTTTGCAACTTGTGGTCTAATGGGGGAGGGTTATGTATGCATATTTTAGAATACATATTAACATTAAAAGGGGGAAAATGGAATTCCAAAAAATGGTTATCCTCATTTGTGTATGCTACCACCAAATCCCTAGTTCAAAGGCACGCTGCACAACCTTTTGTTATATTTCTCTTTATCTGGAAAGCAACTGTGCTGTTATAATGTGAATCTCTTAATGGGCTCTAAAATGACCTACCACTTATTTTCAGACTCTGTTAATTACTGTATATGGGTTGGAAAGGTATGGATTCATTATCTTAAAGGCTATAGGAAATAAGGTGAAAAACACACTATGAATGCTTCTTAAACTATTTTGGCAAGTTGTTGGGCCATGTGGGCCCTCCAAGAGAATGTGGCCTACTGTACCCCCCTGAGCCTGACTAGAGATTAGTGACCTGTCTCTGGCCATAGGAGTGACTCAGCATAACCCAACCTGAAAACACCTACAACCAATGTGTAGAGTTACTATTGGCCCAAAGCTATTCCCCCACTCTACATATCTCCTCTCAGACTTCTTTTCTCTCCTCTGCTGAGCCAAGCAAATATAAGCTGCTGCCTCATGCAATACAGTGAGTCCTTGCTTTGACAAGCTCCCATCTGGTGTGTTCTCATCATCCCGCTCAGCCCCATCCACCAAGGAGGCCGGCTGGTTTGAGCCTCTTCTCCCCCATCCCTCTTCAGGTGACACCCACACAGAATTAACATACATTTTATTCTTGGATGTCATAACTTTGAAACATATGTGATGGATATATAGGCATATGTTGGAACAATACAAAGGGGGATGGAAACAACAACAACATAAAGGACTGGGTAAAGACACTGGCACTATGATAACAGTTAAACTCATCCAAACAAAGCCTTTGAAAAGACTGAAGAAAATTAAAGATGAAAGAAGACAAAAAAGATGCAAAGACATGTATGGCAGAAGGCATTGCAACTGGGTGGGGTGGGAGGGGCAGAGGCGGGGGGGAGGTGGGAGGAAATGTGTCTAAATTGGATGACTTGAAAGATAAAAAAAATATCATAAAAATATTTTTTAAAGCAAAAAAAAAAAAAAAAAAAAAAAAAAAAAAAAGACAGAAATTAGCTGGATTGGAGATGAGCTCGAGAAAGCCATGTCCCAGGAAGCTCAACAAGGACACATGATATTGTCTGGCTAATAGGACATGACTGGAAACAGCTAGAGAGACACTGAAAGATTGCGACATTCTCTACAATTGTGCCAGAACCCCGGGCCCCTGCTGCACAGCTTTCTCTTAAGACTAACTCATATCACCTAGTCACACATGTTATGTGCAAGAACAGAATTTCAATGTATGGATTTATATGGGAAAGAAACTGGATTGTTGTTTGTTTGGGAGCCTACCACTCTTTCTTTTTTTTTTTTTTTTTCTTTTTTTGGTCTTTTTGAGCAGCATCTCCTGTAGCTCTGGCTGTCCTGAACTCACTGCCGTAGTACCAGACTGGCCTCAAAACCTCACAGAGATCCGGTGCCTCTGCCTCCACAGTGCTAGGATTAGAGCATGCGCCACCATGCCCGGCATTTTTTTTCTGTACTGTGATATCATGTACCTGTCTGCATGCAAGTTTGTACAACGTTGTCTGTGCAATGGCCGGGAATCAGAAGAGGGTGTCGGATTCCCCTGGGAACTGGAGTCTCCTGGATTGGAGTTTCAGAAGGATTTCTTGGCCGCCACATGTGGGTGCTGGGGTTCGAACCCAGGTCCCTGTAAGAGCGGTCGGCGCTCTTTAACCGCTTAGGACCATCTCTCCGCCCCCGGCAGAGCTACCCTCTTCAACAGCTCTTGGCGATATGGTTAATGAACAAGGAGTTATAGGACATTATGGGACATATTTCATGAAGTCAAGCTAAGAAAATAAATTATAAATAGTACTAATCAGAACAAGAAGTTAAAACATCCCTTTTTGCAGATGGTATGATAGTTTACATAATGGATGCTAAACACTTGCCCCCAGAAAACTCCTAGAAAGGAGTAAGAGTTTCAGTACGTGGCCAGGATGCAAAATTAACCTAGAAAAAATCAGTAGCCTTCTTTACATCAACATTACAACAAGTGGCGAAAGAATATAAGAGGACCTTCCCACTTACAATAGCCTAAAAAAAAAAAAAAAAAAAAAACCTGGGAACAAACCTAACCAAATATACCAAAGATCTCTACAACAAAAATTTTAAACTCCTGCAGAAGGCAATTAAAGATGACATCAAAGGATGGAAAGACCTCCCATGCTCATGGATTGAGAAAACTAATAGAGTAAAAATATCCATTTTACCTAAATTGATATGCAGATTCAATGCACTCCTAATCAAAATCCCCATAAGTTTCTTCACAGGCTTGGGGAAAAAAATCCTTAAATTCGTATGGAAAAACAAAAGACCCTAAATAGAGCAACCCTTAGTGAAAAGTGCAATGCAGGGGAATCACTTTACCAGACTTCAAGCTATATTACAGGGCTACAGTCATAAAGACAGCCTGGTCCTGGCACAAAAACAGACCCATTGACAAATGGAACAAAATTGAAGATCCAAACTTGAGCTCATATAATTTCAACCACCTCATATTTGACAAAGGGGTAACCAAAAAAAAGCTCAGTGGAGGAAGGATAACATCTTCAACAAATGGTGCTGAGAAAACTGGATCACCATTTATAGCAGAACAAAATTAAACCCCTACCTCTCACCCTATACAAAAATCAACTCCAAATGGATCAAAGATCTCAACATGAAACCTGAAACCCTGAAGGTGATAGAAGAAAAAGTCGGCAACAGCCTACAAGACATAGGCATAGGAAAAAACTTTCTAAATCAGACAGCAGCTGCAAAGGAAATACAGTCAACAGTTGACAATTGGGACCTCATCAAACTCAAAAACTTCTGTACAGCTAAAGAAACAATCAAGGAAGTGAAGAGAAAACCCACAGAGTGGGAGGAATCTTCACCAGTGATACATCTGACAGAGCATTAATGTCAAGAATATCTAAACTACTCAAAAAACAAAGAAGAAAACAAATGACCTACTCAAAAGATGGAATAAAGAGCTGAACAGAGACTTCACCAGTGAGGAAGTAAAGATGGCTGAAAAACATCTTAAAAAGTGTTCAACACATTAATAATTAAGGAAATGCAAATTAAAACCACTCTCAGATATCATCTCACTCTGATACGACTGGCTAAGATCAAGAAAACAAAAGACACCAAATCCTGGAGAGGTTGTGGGGAAAGAGAAACACTCATCCACTGCTGGTGGGAATGTAAACTTGTATAGCCATTATGGAAAGCAATGTGGAGAACCCTTAAAAGACTCTAAATGAGCCTCCCACCTGACCCAGTCATACCACTGCTGGGTATATACCCACAAGATTCATCCTACCACAAAAATACATGCACATCTATGTTTATTGCAACTGTCTTCACAATAGCAAAGAGCTGGAACCAACTCAAATGCCCTTTAACAGATGAATGGATGACAAAAATGTGGTACATCTCCACAATGGAGTTCTATTCAGTGGTAAAGAAAGATGACATCATAAACATTGCAAGTAAATGGATGGAGCTCAAAGCCATTACACTAAGTGAAGTAACACAGTCCCAGAAAAACAAACGGTGAATGGTCTCCCTCATTTTTGGATGCTAACACCAAATCCCCAGTTGAAAGGCAAGCTGAACAACATTATTGTTATATTTGGTTTTTTTTTTTTTTTGGTCTTTTATCTGGAAGCAAGTGTGTTGTTATAATGTAAATCTCTTAACGAGCTCTAGAATCAACTTACCACTTATTTTCAGACTCTGTAATTACTGTAATTGGGTGGAAGGTATGTATTCATATACTAGAGTAATATAAAATTAAAGGTGGAAAATGTGAATTCCTAAACATATTTTGGAATTTACATACAGTTTTTTTTCTCAGAAGTCATAATTTTGATTCATACGTGACAATTATATAGGCATATGTTGGAACAATACAGAAGGGAGGGAAAAACAACAACTTAAAGACTGGGTTAAAGAACTGAATGATACAGTTAAACTCTTCCCAAAACAAAAAGCTTCTGCAGTGAAAAACTTTGGAAAGACTGAGAGAAAGATGCAAGAAATGTATGGCAGAAGGCATGAACTGGGGGGGACAGGGAGAGGGGAATGTGTCTAAATTAGACTGAAGGATGATGTATGAAATGCACAATTCATCAATAAAAGTATTTTTAAAAAAGAAAATATAATAAGAAAGTAGAAAGCTCAACCACAGGCTCAGCCTCACCTGGGTGCCAGGAATACTTAGAGCCTCTCTCATCAACTTTTATTCCCTTGTATAGTATTTATCAATGCTGTGAATCATTACCTCTGCAAGTTTTCTATATGTTTCTTCAAACATCCAATGGGCAGGTACTTTTCTAATGCATTTCTTCAGGGTCTAGTGGAGTCTTCCCATCCCTGGAGTCTTTCCTTCCCAGTTACCTGTCTTTAAACATCTCTATTGAATCATTGTGACCATGTGATTTAAAAGTTGAACTCCTGGAGATAATTCTTCAGGTTCTGGGAAGGAAGGATGGTGATAAAGATGGTAACTTCACTGTAATCCCAAATCATAGAACCCTTCTTATTTAAAAAATTTAATGAAAATTTTAAAGGCCTATACCTGCACTGTTCTCACTTATACACAAAAACTTCCAATCATTTCTGTCCTCCCAGGACACCGGACATGGAAAGTTTTTTTTTTTTTTTTATCAAGGTCATTAATGAATTCACACTAACAAAGAAGCTTTATCTGTGTGACATTCAATATTTGCAGAGGCAAAATGGTGAACTCCTCTTAGAGAAACCCTGGCAAATGATAATCGAAAAGTATCAAGGAAACAAATGAGAAAAGATGATAAGTTGTGCAAAGCCCATTCGTATTTCAGAAAGGCAAAGTTAAAAGGGTAAGACAGATTTAAGGCACATTCAGAATTATACAATGGAAAAATACTGCACGGAAGATTAAAGCCCTGCCTGCTAAATAGATAATGCCAAATTTGATGAGAAAATACATTACATTTCCTTTCCTTTGAAACCATAGTTGATATTTTCCACTTTTACTGGAAAGAAATATGCTCTAAGATGTCACTCAACACTTGGACAAAGAAGCTTCCCTCTCCAGATGCAAAAATATGGAGGAAGGCCCTACATGTTTTTTCTATGAAGTACAAGCCCTTGGGAAGTTCAAGAGCAGTGCCCAAGCCATCAGAAATTTACATTGGGACTTCGATTGTTTGTTGATTTTTTTTTCCCTCTCCAAAAGAAACTAAACTGGTAAAGGGGCTTGAAACCGAAAGGAGGAGGAGGGAGGACTTGTGATATGTTTTTGCCTTTATTCCTGCTTTAATTTAGCACCAGGTAACTTCTGACCTTGCTCCCTCCAACTGACATAGGTTACAGACCACTCACACCCTCCAACCCACCCTGTCTAGAGAACATGCACACCAGCTGTTAAGAGTCTGATGAAGCTGGGTGTGGTGGCTCACGCCTTTAATTCTAGCACTTGGGAGGCAGAGGCAGGCAGATCTTTGTGAGTTCAAGGCCAGCCTGGTCTACAGAGCGAGTTCCAGGATAGCTGGGGCTACAGGGAGACTCTGTCTCAAAAAGACCAAAAAAAAAAAAAAAAAAAAGAGTCTGATGTGAAATGCGCCCCATAGGCTCCAATGTTTGAAAACTTGTTCCCCAGTGAGAGGTGCTGTTTGTGGAGACTGTGGAATCTTTGGGAGGTAGAGCTTCCATGAAAGAAGTGGGCTAAGGAGGCAGAGCCCTGAAGTGTAGAGCCCAACCCCACTTTCTGTCTGATCTCTGCTTCCACCTGAGATTCCCTTTGACTGTTCGGGGCTCTAAGTTCTTGCTTGAGTCCCACAGTACTGCACTAATATGACTTTGCTGTCTTGCTTTGCTCTGTCTGAGAAGCACCACAAAGCTTGCCCTGTCTGCTTCCAACTATTGGCTCTGTGCTCCCTGACCAGTGTCAAGTTCCTCTGTCCATTCCTTGTGCAACCCCAGCCCCCTACTTCAGAAGGCTCTCCTGTGCCCATCTTAAAATTCTTCATTTTCAACCAAAAGCCTCCCATCCGTATATTTTTCACCAAGGCCTGAAAATTCAAAAGCTGGTCCTGACCCTATTTTTCCACACCTAAAAGCCAAAAGCACATTTGCATTCCGGACACGACCTGACAGATCCCAGTCAAGAGGGGCAAAACACACACACGTCAGGCGACAAAGCATCTAGATCACAAAGCTTAACAACGCCAGCTGCAGCTCTCCGGCCGTGCACGCTGTCATTCTCATCAGATATTTGAAAGCATGCACTTGTTTGCTTGGTCAATGAATGAAGCAAAATACAGGCCTCCTGCCATGTCACATGCTAACATGGGGAACCAGAAACTATAATTGGCATTAATTGAAAAGTCCTGTCCAGGTCTTGGCCCTTCCTCTGAGAAAGTTCAGGGCAAAACTCATGAATTCCAGGAATGCATGCAAAGAGAACCAGGGAGTGAATTGGATTTCTACCTCAGTTTAGAAATCAAAGGCTACGGATCTAATGCTTTTGCTGACGTCCCTTATTGGAAATGGCAACAAAACCTAGTTGAAAAACTGGACCACAGAGCATGTTTTATTCTATTAGATTATCATTTCTTCACATCATGTTGACAAGAACAAAGTGATCAGGAATTAGTAATATTATTCCCTGGCTTGGAATATAAAACATGTCTGCTTTCAGTCAGATAGGCAAAGGTATCTTTTCCCTGCTGTTTCCTGTCCCCTCTTCTCACAAACACCCATTATTGTCAGAGGGATGAGGCAAGGATGACCCTGGTTTCCCCTTTTGCCTGTTTTGAAAATACTTTATAGTGAATATTATAAATACTTTAAAGTATTTTCAAAACAGAATGGAACTGCACCAATATTTTATTCATAGAAGACCCAAGAAGCTACTTACATCTTTTATTAGAACAGGTTTCTATTTATAGAAATATTTTTTTAGGATCTGGGGAGAGGGTTCAGAGGGCAAAGTGCCTACCACATAAACATGAAGACATAAGTTCGCATCGCCAGCACCCACATAGAAAGCTGAGTACAATCTCCTGTGCCTGTAATCCCACTGCTGGAGAGGCAGGTGGCAGATGCCTAGGGTTTTCTGACCAGCCAGTCTAACCAAATCAGAGACCTCCAGGTCCAGCAAGAGACCCTACCTCGAAAACTAAGCTGGAAAGTGATTGAGAAAAACACCTCATAGCCACCTCCAGCCTCCATCTACATGTACAAAGACATGTGCATACATTCTCATACATGTGCATGCAAATAAAGGTATACCACACATGCAAATAATTTTTTGGTTCATTTATTTTTGTTTAAGCTTTCATTTATGTTTATATTGTATGCTGAACATGTTTCTCCTCATATGTTCTTCTCCCTTCCTTCTCCTCCCCTCTCTGCTAATCCCCTTCATCCCCAAAGACAGTTTTACATCTATTTTCATGTCAATAGGCACTCATGAATTTATGTGTCTGTATAACATCTAGGAACCACAAATGAGAGAATATTTACAGTCTTTTTTGTCTTTCTAAGATTAGCTTAATTCAGTAACTATAATTATCTCCAGTTATATCCATTTTCCTGTGAAAAAATAACTTCATTCTTCCTTCTGATTGAAAAACAGTCCTTAGTGTACTTATACCACATTCCGTCCCCAGTTCTTCTATGTCGGATACCTAGATTGGTTCCATAATTTAGTTACTGTGAATAATAAACACTGATGTACTGGTATCTCTGAAATAGGTTGATTTAGAGTCCTTTGTTTAAACATGCAGGGGAGGTTTAAAGAATTTGCTACAAAAGACTTCACAGGCAAGTTTTTCACAGTGAGACAACTATATACCACATCAAGGTATCTCAAGATTTTTGTACAGAACCGGTGTTAAAACCCTAGCCCCACAATCAGGGAATTCCAGACATCAATTACATAGTAGATGAGATGAAGGGATTGTTATTTTAACTAGATACAAACTGGCATTTCAAACATAAATTTAGTAAATATTTGCCTTTTGGAAATGCATATTAAAATATACTATGTTATGGGCTGAAGGGATGGCTCAGCTATTAAAACCACTTGCCGCTCTTGCAAAAGACCCCCAGCTCAGTTTCCAGCACCCATATCACAGCTAACAACCAATTCCAGGGGATCTGCTACCCTTTTCTGGCCTCTACGGGCTCTGCACACATGTGGGGTGTACTTAGCTGTACACATGCCAAACACTCATGCACATTCAAATGGAAATAAATATTTAAAAATACATAAAATAACATATATTATGTTAGAGTTGCTCCAGTAAGCCAACTGGGAAAGGGGTGAGGGTCGGGATTAGCAAGATTGTCTAGCAGTTATTTTTTTAAACTTAGTGATGCATTCAGGACATTTAACTATGATGCCCACAGGGTTCATGTGTTGGACACTTGGTCCCACATGGATACCATGTTTGGGAAAGTTGTGGAACCTCCCTGGAGGAAGTAGGTCACTGGAAGTGGGCTTTGAAGCTCTGTAGCCTGGCCTTACTTCCTATTCACTCTCTGCTTCCTGAGTGTAGGTGCAATGTGACTCCACAACCTCTGATTCTCACCCAGTCTCCTTCTCTTCCCAATGCTATGTCTTCCCACCCACGATGGACTTCTGCACCCTTCTGGAATTGTAAGCCCAAATAAATTTCTTCTCCTTTAAGTTGCTTTTGTCACAGCAACATAAAAATAACACTTCCCATAATGAAAACTATTTAAATTATTTTATGTATTATTTTTTATTGTGGCCTTGAGTTCTTAGCTACATTATACAAACTGCTCTCTAAGCCCATCGCTACCTTTTGAGCTTGTGGAAATGAGTGAGATTATGGGCACAAGCTGCCCAGCAAACAGTTCTGGCTCCCAGAAAGCAAGGGCACCTCTACCATAGCTTGACTCCTTCTCCAAAGACATCTTTT
Source organism: Rhizomys pruinosus (assembly GCA_009823505.1). Lineage (NCBI taxonomy): Eukaryota > Metazoa > Chordata > Mammalia > Rodentia > Spalacidae > Rhizomys > Rhizomys pruinosus. The sequence goes on along the minus strand of VZQC01000855.1, from coordinate 3,742,917 downwards.
GAGCAGATCTCCTTCTAGCCTTCAACTGATAGATTCCTTTCTCTTGTCTACATGTCTGCCAGAGTCTAGACTGACTTCAAACTTCTGCTTACTTTCTGAAATCAGATAAGGCTTCAAGGATTCCGTTTGCAGAGTAGAAAGCTACAGCCCTAAGCTCCCCTGTGACCTCCCCTCCAACTCCTACCCCTTTTAAAGAACACAAATATACATTTGGAGTTTCCATAAAAAGGAGCACATGCCAAGCAAGTTTGTGCAGATAGCAGAAAAATGTTCTTTTGATTTCCAATCCTGAAAACACATCACTGAATAACTGTCCTGAGAAGCAGCATCAACAAGTGCTTTCTGATAAAACCAATTCCAGGCTGCCCATGAAAAAGCAACAAAGCAAAATTTCAGTGGTCCATATACTTGAATAGTGCTAGCCTTCTGAATATTTTTAATTAAGATTTCTTAATCAAATTTGGCATTGAATCTCTTGATAGCTGATGACGTAAATCAAAAGGAAGAGCTACCTTGTATTTACACAGTGGACCATCTACTGTGCTGAATTTGCTTAAAGGATTTCAGGAAGAATAAGAGGATTGACAGAGGATTTGAAAAGGGAGCTATCTGAATTTTAGCTACCATGAAAATGTATGTCCCAGATCTTTAACCCTAACTTTAGCTTTGGAGGTTGAGGTACGACTTTCCTTATGACACCTTGGTCTTCCCACGTGTCAGTACTGTTCTAGGATTTAAAAGGATAAAGATAAAATATTTTATTTAAAGAAAAATCACACCAAGAAGCAATATGTGCTAAAGGTTTCCTGTGCTCCCACCACTGTTTAGCACACTCCATGTAACCTTTCACTGTTTAGCACACTCCATGTAACCATTCCTCAAATGAATGATAGCAGCTACTTTGTGTTCAATAGGATTCTGGCATTGGGTATACTACAGTGGAAAAAATGTACAAAACTCCCTGTCTTCTTGGAGCTGAGGAGAAACAACCCCGTTGAATGTAATCATCAAAAGACCCAAATAAGGAAGGGTCCCTTTACAGAGGAAGAAATGAAGCCTAAGTGCCAGGTGTGCTTGTGCATGGATTTAATCCCAGAACTCAGGAGGCAGAGGCAGGCAAATCTTGGTGAATTATAAAGCCAGACTAGTCAACATATCAAGTTCCAGCCTGGCAGGAGCATATAATGAGATCCTGTCTGAAAAATAAGAAAGAAAGGAAGAAAAGAAGAAAGAAAGAAAGAAAGAAAGAAAGAAAGAAAGAAAGAAAGAAAGAAAGAAAGATGGAGGGAGGGAGGGAGGGAGAGAGAGAAGAGAGAGAGAAAGAAAGAAAGAAAGAAAGAAAGAAAGAAAGAAAGAAAGAAAGAAAGAAAGAAAGTGAAATGGGGAGGGAGAGGGAGAGAAAAGGAGAGGGAGAGGGAGAGAGAGAAGGAGAGGGAGAGGGAGAGGTGGGAGGAGAGGGAGAAATAAAGGAGAAAGAAAAGAAAATAAAGAATTTGTGAGTGGCTTCATTACTAATCTAGTGACTGATAAAGCTAGACTCTTTGTCATATTGATGATTTCTATTGTTTTATTTTGATGCTAAGAAATGGACCCAACCAGAGTAGATCCCAAAGGCCAACTGCATGTAGGAAACTTTGTTGCACCAAGTCTCACCAGGACACATGGATAGATCAGTATATCTACAAGACAGATATGTAGAAGGCAAGATTACATCAATTAAGATCCACCTGGGTAGGACCTGGTAGTGCATATCTATGGACAAATGCAAGCACTCAGGAGGCAGAACCAGTTGGTAAAATGCTTTCCACACAAGCACGGGGTCCTGAGTTCCATCCCCAATGCCTATATATTTTTTAAAAAGCTAGGTGCAGTAGCGTGCCCTGTAATTCCAGCACTGGGGAGGTGCAATCAGGAGGACTCTGGGGCCAGTGTGCCAGACATTTAGTGGGATAGGAAAGCTCCAAGTTTGGTGAGAGACTTTGTCACTCTTTGAGAGCAATTGAGAAAGACACTCAGTGGCACTCTGCTGGCCTCCACATGCAGATACACATGTGTGCATATATACTCACACACGTAGAAACACATATACCTGAACATATACATATGCATATACACACAAAATAAACCTGAGGAACAACACCAAGTTTGTCCTCTGACATCAACTTCATAAGCATGTGCATCCACAGTCATGAACACAGACACACACACACACACACACACACACACACACACACATGAATCACAAAGCCTTAAGTTAAAAAAAGAATTTTAAATAATTCTAAAGCAGAGAACTGGGCTGTGATTTGGCATCTCTCTTCCCAGATGTAAAATTAAATCTGTAAAGTCGCATGTCACATTTCCATTTCTTTCTCACACTAACCTTTCTGCCACTTTGATCTCTTAACCCCAAAACACAATTGGTCGATCAGCTCTGAGCCTAGCCATTTCCATCAGATTCGTGCCAGATGCAGGCTTTGCAGTAGCAAGACTGAAAGGGCAATTAACTTTCACCCAATAAGGGTCACACATAATTTCCTGAGAACCTCATAAACTTCATGTAATCCAAAATAATTGGACATGTATCAAAGGGTTCATATTGTAATTCTCCTGAGAGATCATTATAATCGCTGGTTTGATTAATTCCCCAGAAATATAAAGCTCACGCTGATAACCTTATTCTTGGTCCTGCTGTGCAAAGAAAAAAATCCAAGCGGCTGGCAGCCTTTCAAGACCATCGGCAGACCTTACCTGACTGTAGGAAATGAGTTTCACACCTGTGCTCCTGTTTCCATTGACGGTGTGCACAAAGGAAGAGGCTCAATCAACTAGACCAAACCTTTACATTGACTTCCCGGCCCCATATGATGTCAAATTTTGCCTTCCAATGGTCCTACCTATTTGCTAAGACATGATTTTTCTTGCGCATGCGGTTAAAGCCACAAGAAATCATCCATAGTGTGGTAGATGTGAACACATGCCAGCTGTATGCTTCATTGTAAAAAAAAAAAAAAAAAAAAAAAAAAAAAAACAATGAAGACAATCTAGAAAATGCCAGAATGCACTACTGCAGAAACTGTTCTAGCTTGGTGCTCTGATGCCCTGGATGACTCCCTGCTTCACCTCATTCCTCTAGGTCTCTTGGAAACACAACGCTCTATGTTTCCACCAGAAAGTCTGAATAGATCATTCTAATTCTTCCTTCGAGAAGAACAAAAAGGTACGGTATCAGTCACTTTTCTGTTGCTGTGATAAAACCACCATGAGCAAGGGAACTTATAAAAGGAAGAGTTTATTTGAGCTTACAATTGATGGTTCCAGGGAATCAGAGTCCATTGTAGCAGGAAACATGGTGGCCGGGGTTGGAGCAGCAAGCCGAGTGTCACATCTCTCAATGAGCACAGGAAGCAGAGAGAGGGAGAGGCTGGAGACAGCAAGGCTTGTTAAACTCACTAAGCCTGCCCCCAATAACGTACTTCCTCCAGCACGGCCACACCTTCTAAGACCTCCAAGAACAGTGCCACCAACTGGAGACAAAATGTCTGAATGCTTAAAGCCTACAGGGGACACTCTAATTCAAACCACCACAGATACCATATCCCAGGTGTCCACCAAATATTCTGTCAGCATAAGCAGAAGCAGGCAAGCACAAGGAATAGTTTAGTGGCCTAGAATTTCATGTTTGTGATTAGGTACACAGCCTAGAACATTCTCCTGCATGGAATTCAGACACAAACACATACCTCCTCAAACCATGTAGCTAACAACCTGTCAGGAGACTAGAACCTGTCCCCTGAGTAAAGTTGCATGAATGTCTCATTCTGATCAGTGGAATAAGTTTCTCCTACCCTTAACCACCATCAAACTTTGACAGATTGCATTCCAACATATTCACGATACATCCTGGAACTATCACCAATGTTCCAATCTGGCCTGAACTAATTTTAAGTGCATGCTCAGTAAAGCTAAACTGTGCTCCCAAGTGACCTTTTAGGGAGCATTCTCTATTCACCATCTTATACTAGGCATAACTGTGTGTCCATATGATTCAAATCGGGTGTATTATGAGGAAAGAGACATGCAGTACAGAAATGGTGACAGAATCTGTCACTTGAAGTAATCACCTGAACTCTGCCCTTAGTAACTAGCCCGTTGTGCTGGATAGCTTTAGTGTCAACTTGACACACCTGGGTTGAGGGAGCCTCAATTGGGGAATTGGCTCCATTGGATTGGCCCGTGGCCACATCTGTGGAGTATTGTCTTGATGGTTGAGCAGTGTGGGAGGGCCCAGCGCACAATGTGTAGTAGCACCCTGGGCAGGTTGTTGTGTACCTTATAAGAAGGCAGGCTGGGCATGAGTGAGGGGAGCAAGCCAGTGAACAGCATCCCTCCATGGCCTGTGCTTCAGCTCCTGCCTCCAGATTCCTGCCCTGAGTTCCTGCCTTGGGTTCCCTGAGTGATGAATTGTGACCCAGGAGATGTAAGCTGAATAAACCCTTTCCTCCCCAAGTTGGTGTTGGTCAGAGTGTTTTGTCACAGCAATGGAAGACAAACCAGAACAGAAATTGGTACCAGAAGAGTGGGGTATTGCTGTGACAGACCTGACCTTGGAGTTTTGGGGAAGGATTGTGGAGGCATTTGGAACTTTGGGCTGGGAAGATCACTGAATGCTTAAAGATCGTGGCTGTGGAACTTGGAGCAGTTTTGTTGAAAGAGTTGTAGAAGATGGAGGCCTGGCTTGTGAAGTTTCTAGTTTCAAAGGGGAGCAGAGATCATCAGGACTGTTTAATCTGTGGGTTCTGGTCAGCTGGTGCTGAAGAATCAGCTGTAAGTAACAAGAGACCAGAACCTGAAGTGAAATCTTTGTTGTACTGGGACAATTGATGCTGGTTAGCTGGGGCTGAAAAATCAGCTGTAAGTAACAAGAGACCAGCATCACTGTGGTGAAATCTTCTGGGAAGAATTTCTTCAGGGTCAGCACACAGAAGCTGGTGTTCGCAAGAAAGGGGCCTGAGCTTCCATCTCAAGCCAGAACAGGACTTGGTAGTGTGTAAGAGTCTCCTATATGGTTCTGGTGTTGAAATTTGAGGGGGTCACAGAGAGCAGCCGAGGTTTGGCACTGTGAGAGGTCAGGAAAGACCATTGGTGGAGATGCACCTTGGTTGCAGTGGGGACCCCAGGATTGCAGGGTCATGGAGAGAAGCTGAGGCTTTGCACCAGGAGAGGTCAGAAGAGACCATTGGTGAAGGTGCTGCCTCAGTTTCAGTGGCAACCCCAGCTTTTTTGGAGATGCCAGGACCATGGGACCACCAAGAGCAGTGGCAGGTGGGGAATGGAGTTGGCCTGGGCCTGCGAGATGAGCTGGTGTGCCACGATGGCAGAGTTGGAGAGGGGGAGCTGTCGAGAACCCTTTGGAGCCCAGAAGATTGTGAGTGAATCCCAGGTGTCCAGCCTTAAGCTACTTTGCTGGACTTAGGTTTTGTTTGAGAGTGCCTGATTCTTCCCTTGGAAATAAGACAGTACTTGTTTTGGATTTTAAGCAGCCCACAGTTAAGAGACTTTTAACTGACTGTGAACTTTTAAATGTTTGGACATTTTAAGGACTGTGGGGCTTTTAAGGTTTGTACTGTCTTAGGTTGTGATTCATGTTAACATCATATTTTGGGGATAAGAACTGGAAAGGTGGTGGTTTAATAGTGATGTGTTTTGTGTGTCAAGTTGACAAGGGGTCAATTGTGCTGGATAGCTTTAGTGTCAACTTGACACACCTGGGTTGAGGGAGCCTCAGTTGGGGAATTGGCTCCATTGGATTCGCCTGTGGCCACATCTGTGGAGTATTGTCTTGATTGTTGAGCAGTGTGGGAGGGCCCAGCCCATAATGAGTGGTGCCACCCTGTGCAGGTTGTTTTGTACAGTATAAGAAGGCAGGCTGGGCATTAGCCAGGAGAGCAAGCCAGTGAACAGCATTCCTCCATGGCCTGTGCTTCAGCTCCTGCCTCCAGGTTCCTGCCCTGAGTTCCTGTCTTGGGCTCCCTGAGTGATGAACTGTGACCCAGGAGATGTAAGCTGAATAAACCCCTTCCTCCCCAAGTTGGTGTCGGTCAGAGTGTTTTGTCACAGCAATGTGACAAACTAGAACACCCGTCCTTCCTTTAGACCCTGTACAGTGAAGCACCAGGCAATAATTATGACCACTGAGCATCGTCACACATGTGGCCTACTGCTGTCTCACCATATATTCTGACCTGTGCTGATATTTGACTTCAAAGTTCCCTCAGTAGTTTGCAATATGTGGACTTCTAATTCATTCTTCAATAAAAGGCCAAAAGCCAGGAAAACTCAGTCCAGATGTCTAACCACCAGGCTATTTGCTCAAATCATTAAAAATATTCCTTCTATTTTGAACTAATATTGTTTCATTGGCAAGACAAATGGTAGGGTAGGGCTCTGTGGGGGTTTCACTATATATTTTTTTTTCTTTCAGCTATTACACCAAATTTAATATATCTATCCATCAAACAATTTGAGCCAAATATTAAGAAAGTACATGGACTATTTGGGGCATTGTATTAGTTACTTTTCTATTGCTGTGATAAGTACCAGAACCAAGGCAATTTATAGAAGAAAGCATTTATTGGGCTTATGGTTCCAGAGGGATGAGTCCATCATGGTGGGGGGCCTGGCAGGAGGTGGAAAGGTGAGGGCTCACATCTTCAAACAGAAGCAGAGAGAGTGAGACTGAAAGCAGGAACAAGGCTGTAGAAATCTCCAAGTAATGTGTTTCCTACACAATGACCACATCTCCTAATGGTTCTATGACCCTCTTCAGTGTCACAAACTGAAGACCCAGTATTCAACTACTCGGAGCCTATGGGGGACACTTCCATTGAATCCACCACATTTTATTCTCTGGCCCTCATAGGCTCAAGACCTACCAGGATGCAAAAAATGCATGTAATCCAACTTCAAAAGTTCTCATAGTCTCTAACAGCTTCGACACTATTTAAAAGTCCAGCATCCAAAGTTTCTTCTGAGACTCAAGATGGTCTCGTAACTGTAAGCCCCCATAAAATCAAAAAACAAATTACGGACTTCCAACCTACTATGGCACTGAACACACATTCCTGTTCCAGTAAGGAGGAATGGAGTCATTTTGAGGTAATACCACCCAAAAGGAGACCAAAAACCAGCAGGGCAAATACCAGGCTTGTAGTTCCATGTCCAATGTGCAGATATCTCACAGGTCTGGCATTTTCTGTATCTTGGGATCTTCACTGCCAACCAGGGTTGATCTTCACAACTTTAGGAAATCGCTTCCTGGGTCCTCTTGGCCTGTCTTTAAGCAGGGACGCCCCTGCCTCCTACTGCTGGCCTAGTGGCTCTCTAAAACTGTGGAGGAACCGATGGCTGCCTAGCTCTTGCAGTTTTCATTCCCCTAAAGCCACCACATGAAGGACATGACCAAGTTCTGCTGCCAACTTGGGATGGACCCTGGCCTTCTTCACCCACACTTCCAGCTGTTTTTGTACGTTGTTATTTTCTAGATAAATAAACTCCTTGGGCCTTTTCCTTGAACTGAGGCTCTACCAGAAAGCCCCACAAAGCTCTGCTTACAGCATTCAGCCACTTTTCTTGTTCAAACTTACTGAGTCTTCCATATTCCTCTGAAAACCAACATGAGTTCTTTACAGCAACACCTACTCTTTGGGCCAATTCCTGTTCTGATTGGGTTTCAATGGCTGTGATAAAAAACTGACCAAAAGCAAGTTGGGGTGGGGTAAGAAAGGGTTTATTTCAGTTTACAACTCCCAGGTCACAGTTCATCACTGAGGGAAATCAGGTCAGGAACCTCGGACACAGGAACAGAGCACAGACCATGGAAGAACACTGCTTACTGGCTTGCTCCTCCTTCCTGTGCTCAGCCTGCAACAAAGGACCACCTGCCCAGGGGTGGCACCAACCCAAAGTGGGCTGAGCTCCCTCATATCACTCAACAATCAAGAAAATGCCTCACAGACATGGTCACAGGCCAGTCCAATAAAGGAAATTCCCCAGCCGAGGTGCATTCTCCCCAGGTGCCTCGAGATGACAACTAAAGTTCTCCAGCACAGGCAAGCACTCCAGCAAAACCTTTCTTATTCCTTTATCCCCTTGACTTACTATTTGATTTGCCAATTCATCCACTTGTTTTCAGCAAGGGAGATTAAAAATTCTTTTTTTTTTTTTTTTTAGTGTAAATACAAGATCCTTTCAAAGGTAGTGGCATTCATTTTCTGGAATATAAAGGTGATATTTAGTTACAGTTATTAGTTGTCCACACTCTATTTTAAGGGAATTATTATATCATGGCCCATGCCTGACTCCACTCTGAGGCTCTTCCCCAACATTCTTAAGGGAAACTTCCCTGAGCCAACTTTTAAAAGTTAAAATGCCCTCTTAGTATTCACTCGGGGACATTTTATCTATTCTTTCTCTGAAAAAAAAATAACCTGGGCTGCTTTCCTTTCATGCTTTATGAGCCGGCACAAATCACTAACCAGTGTTAAAGCTGACAAGCCCAGAAAGAAGCATCCTTCAGACAGCCAAGTCCAACAAAAGTGCATGTGCCATAGTAAATAAAAGGCCAGAATTAAAAACATCTGCTGGCTCCTCGGGTTCAGACCTGTTAATACTTTGAAAGGAGTGATTAAAAGTACATCATTAACTATCGATATTAAGATGCTGTATAAGAAAATTGTCACACATGGTTCAGTTTGAGGTCTTGATTCCACTGGGAAAGTATGCAATCAGAGTATAGATGATGTCACCATCCCTAGACACTTAGGGTATTGCTAACATATTCTGTAAAGTTAAAACATCCTTTTCCAATGAAAGATGAGAGGAAATGATATGTCAGTGACTAGTGGAGAATCAAAGAACAAGAGATTACTAGCTACTGATAGCTTTCATACCAAAGCAATTTAAGATTGGAAATATACATGCACGCTGCCTTGGGAATAATTCTGAGATTTTGGACAAGTTAATAACTCGCTTTTGCTGGCAGCTTTCAGTTCCACTCATCTCCTCGCTGACACATTGACTTCTGGACCCACTTTAGGTAAAAGCAACCTACAAAAATATCAAGTTTGGTGACATCAGACCAATAAGACAGTAACTGTTGCTGCCACCTAGGATCTGAACTCAAGTACAGATGCAAAATGCAAAACATTTGGATTCCTCAATTCAGTGAGTCACTTTGACCTGTTTCTCAACAGAAGCTGACTCAGCAGTTGGGAAGGGATGATCTTTTTAAAGGGTAACCCTGTTGACTACACTATAAAATGCTCACCATCTAGTTTCCAGGCATCAAAGCACAGTACCACCCCCCCCACCAAATATCACATCCATATGCATGATGCATTCATGTACACACACACACACACACACACACACACACACACACGCCATACATGTATCTCTACAGCTCTAAACATCATGCTCTTTCTCCTGCTTTGAGGCTGTCCGAAGTATACACCTAAAGTCCTTCATTTTCCCAGAATTTTTTCCCTTACCCATACATCTTTCCTCCTCTCAAAAAAAAAAAAATTCCCCAAAGACTGGGTAACATATCACAAGCCAAACAGTTCAAAACAGTATGTGTTGAATTAAGGATTAGTGAACATCTTGATCCTTGCCATTTATAAAGATAAAAGCAATTTAATGATCCCATTAAAGTAATTCACTCTAGAGTTCCAATGACTAACGGACTTAATCTTCTGAGTGTAATTTCATGTGAAGAGAGAAACAGTTTCTTTCACTGTCTTCTTCCTAGTTCTTTCTCACACAAGACAGGGAGGACTTAGGAAAACTCTTTCAGGCTATGAATAATAAGTAACTAACAATTTCATCCTTCCAGTACCATTCTCCAAGAGCAAGACAGACCCAGGGAGGATGTATGTCCTCCTGAGGTCCTTGGCTGTATCCACAATCCTGGGTCTCTGTTTGAGCTTGACAGAAACCTATCATGTCTTTTAATCCAACATTCTAAGTTTCCATTTTATATGACTGCTAAAAAAATACTATTTTCATTATTGTATTAAATGCTATTTTGTTAACTGTCCTGGTGATAGGACAAATAATACAGCCTTTGGGAGCTGGGATATAAAATTTTGGAGGGGACAAAGGAGGTTCGACTTTCACTTAATTAAAAAGCCACAGGGAGGGCTTTCTCTGAGTGGAATGATATTGCTGCCTTCAGGGTACAAACACTCAGAGCAAACAGGAGAGCTCCTGAAATGATGGGAAAGTCATTCTTCCTTGGGGAGTCTTGGTACTATCATTAAGTCGAATGATTTAATTGTAAGTGAAGAAACCCAGTATGTTCTCTTGAGGTATTTTCCATTCTTCTCTTAGCCTGAGCATTTTGCTTTGACGTCATTAACAGTCTGTGACAGGAAAGATAGACTGTGATCAAACAAAACCACAAGTAGTGGAAAACGCATCAATGTGGCTTCCTGACCGTTGTCATTTGCCACTGGGGTCATTTATCACAGACTATTTGTGCAAGGGGTGAGTTTCAGCCCTAGAAAAGAGGTAAATGGTACTGTTATTCCTGGAAAACTGATACACAAAAGAAATGACACAACTCCCCTTGGAGCAGTTGATGTTAAAGACCTGTTCATGGTGTTTATTTATAGCTGTCAGACAGTGCCTTCAATGAAAATCTATTTTAAAGCTTCGTGCTGTCGTTGAAGATGCTTTCGTAAAGATGACTTCATTCATACTTCATCCCTCTACACTCGGTGATTCTGCTTTCTATAAATCATCCCATGGAAGTGGAAATTGCAGTTCAGCAGCTAATTAAAACTTTATTTATGGGAGCCTCAGAATAGACACAGAGAAAAGAAAATGGACCACGTGAAAGCTATTCCATCAGTGTTTTATGTGACTACATGTGTATGTGTGTGGAAAAATTCATTCTTACGTTGTCAGAAACCAGGGAAAGAAAACGTGAAATTACCTCATTCTCAAGTTCCTATTCAAGCCCTATATCATCATCAACTCCTATGCTTCAGCCTCTAAACAGATTTAGACCAAAAAGGAACAAGCGAGGATATGAGTGCCAACACACCCATCACTCAGCTTTGGAAGCAAAACAGTGGGGCTGGAGAGATGGCTTATCAGTTAAGAGTACTTGATCCGGCTGGAGAGATGGCCTAGCAGTTCAGAGCGCTGACCGCTCTTGGAGAGGACCCGGGTTCTATCCCCAGCACCCACGTGGTGGATGAGACCCATCTTTAACTCCAGTTCCAAGGGAATCCAACACCCTCTTCAGACCTCTGTGGCATTCATTGCATGACACGGGTGCACAGACATACATGCAGAAAGTACATTCATACACATAAAAAAAAGGAAAAAAAAAGCATAAAAAAGGAGTACTTGATCACTCAAGGGATAAAGTGCCTGCCATACATGCATGAAAACCTGAGTTCATACCCTGCCCCCGGCATCCACGTCAAAAGCTGGTTGAGAGATGGCTCAGCAGTTAAGAGCACTGACTACTCTTATAGAGGACCAGGGTTCCATTCCCAGTACCAACATGGTGGTTAACAACTGTCTGTGACTCTAGTTCCAGGGGATCTCATGCCCCTTTCTGGCTTCCATTGGTGTTGCATGCATATGATGTACTTACAACCCTATGGGCAAAACACTAATACACAAAATTAAAAAGATAATAATAGTAAAAATAATAATAATAATAATCTTTTAAAGATGGGCACAGCAGCACAGCACTTGGAGGAGTGAAGGCAGGAGGACTTCAAATGGGTGTTCTCCAAGTTCAGTGAAAGACCCTGCCTCAAAGAAAAAGATATTCAGCATGGACATGCAGCCCCCACAAGCATACATATAGCCATGCCCACATGCACATACATACACAGCTTCAAAAATCTTTCCAGGAGACTAGTGAAATGGCTAGTCGTAAGAGTACTGGGTGTTACTTGCAGAGGACCTAGGTTCGATTCTCAGCACCCACATGGCAGCTAACAACAATCTGTAACTCCAGTTCCAGGGGAATCTGACACTCTTTTCTCACCTTGAGGGGCATCGTACAACATGGGTGTACTCACACACATTCAGGCAATACACTTATACACATAAAATAAAAATAATAAATAAAATATTTTAAAAGCTTCTTTCTAATTACATGTCCTCGCTCTCCATGAGAAATTAATCACCATCCAGAATTTGCTTCTTACTGTTCCAGTAATGTTCTTTGTACCTACACCACAATGTCACAAATATATGTGTCCCTAAACTGTATGTAAGTGGTAAGTTTGTACCTCTGCATGGCATTGAGCTGTTTCTTCTTGCACTTAGCGTTTGGGTTTTATGTCTTGGTTTGCAGCTCTGTGCTATATCTGTGGTATTCATCATGGTCTGTTCTTACCATAGAACAATACACAGTAACGAAAGTAAAAGCTACATACGTGACTTGTCTTCGTTTATCATCTTCACTCTCCCTGTCAGTTCACTACTTTAGCCTCCCAGCATCTTATACTTGGATTGCAATCATAGTTTTCTTGAAGGAATCCCCACCCCTAGTCTCCAAAATAACTTTTGGTGGGGCTGGAGAGATGGTCTAGTGGTTAAGAGTGCCGACTGCTCTTGCAGAGGACCCGAGTTCAATCCCCAGCACCCACATGGTGGCTGAGAACCATCTTTAGCTCCAGCTCCAGGGGAATCCGACGCCCTCTTTTGACCTCTGCAGCATTGCATGACACGGGTGTACAAACCTGCATGCAGACAGTACATTCATACAGATAAAAATAAATAAATAAATTTAATTTAAAAGAAACATTCACTTTTAAAAAAACTTTTGTTACACATACACATATAAATATAGACATGCACCTATAAACACTACTTTCAAAATACTTACATGTGGGAAAATAGATATTGACTCTCTACTTTGTACTATAATAATCCATAGCTTTCTCACCTTCCTTTCAAAATGAGGTCATTCTATGACCTTGAGCTCACATGTTCTACAACCTAATCTTGACCCCTCCTTGCTTCTTTAGCTTCCTCTTTCCCTACCCCACTGTTGGGGTGAGCTCTGTGGGTTTACCTACCACCCAGGATAACCAGACTTGAGTTCTTGCTTCATGGTTTATTTCTTAAACAAGTTGAAGATGATGAACTTCAATATGAAATTCTAAGGTTGGGTCAACCGTTAGTTACTTTTTTCATTGATGTGACAAAGTATAAGTCAAAATCAATTTAAGGAAGGAAAGGTTTCTACTGGCTTGCCACCCATGGGCACAGAGTACCATGGTGAGAGGTTATGGCAGCACAAGGTTTGGACAGCTGGCCATGTGACATCCACAATTAGGAAGCAGAGGAGGATGAATACTAGACCTCAGTTCATATTCTCATTTTTATTTGCTCCAGTCCACAGTGAAGTGGGTCCCTCTACCTCAGTTAACCTAAAGTAGATAATCTCACATAGGCATGCCCAAAAGCTTTTCTTTTATGCGATTCCAGATTCTGTCAAATTGACACTCAGCATTAACCATCAAAAGTCACTTATCAGTCAGATGGCAGGCAACATCCTCTTGCAGAAGCTCCGTGAGGGAGTACCAATCCTGGTGGACTGTGGCCTCAGCATTACCAAGATTCTCACCTGTAGTAGACTGAGTCCAGACAGAAGGGCCAATGCAATTTCATAGCAAAGACAGAACATTAGCCAATGCAGTTGCTTGAGTACTAGAAAGATAAAAGAACATTGACAGTGATAAAGATTGTAGTACTGAGTAGATTTTGTCATATGTTCTGGAAGCCATAAAGAAGAGATTGTATTTTAGGACAGACAGCTGAAGTAACTAGAAAGCCTACAGGAAGCTTTATAGAAGTAATCAGCCTGAAGCCACCAGACAAATACTAAAATCCATGCCAACCCCTACTCTCCAAAGTAACAGAATTATAAAGGACATTGAATTAACAGGCCCAAATGCTGCCTACATAGAATTTAAAGACCCAAAACAGTAGCAGTTGAACTTAAAGCATAGGATCTGGGTTTTGTACGTGGATGTGCTTGGGAGCTTTGGACTTACAGTAGGTCCTGTGAGCGCTTCCGGGCTGTGGAAGAGGCCTTTTGCTCCTAGTGAAGAAAATCACATAGTGATCCAATGATTATCCCTCAAGAAAGATACCAGATGAAAGGTAATTTGGCCACTCAAAATTATGGCCTAGCACCCTTCATTGTTCCAGGATTAATAACTCCAGTAATTCCTCAACAGAGCCCAAGTGGAGAATTATATCTCTGCAAGGAGAGGAAAGCATTTATTACTAAAAAAAAAAAAAAACTGAAAGATTTGGGGGAGTGTACCTCAAATAACTAGGAGGAAATGCCTGGACTTTGATACTGAAGATGCACAACTGGAGTTGGAGGAATCATTACATAAGACTATGCAGGGGATAATTTACTGGGAGACGAACTGTCTTAACTGCTTGGGGTGTAGCATCCTGGCAAACTCTTAGCACTTGTGTCACATTGCTAGGAGAGCACCTTAAAGGGTGGAGAGGATGGTAACCTACAGAAAATTAGACAGAACTGTTATAACTGTCTTGGCAAAACATCAAAGGCATCAGAAGGCACAGTTTTCTCATCTTCTTTTATTTTATTTTTATTTTATTTTTCAAATCTAAACCCTTGTCCCCCACCCTATCCCCCCACCCCACCAGAGCTCATGCATTCTGCCAAACATGCTTTTCATCTCTTCCTCAATCTTTCTCAAAATTCTCCATGTGGAAGTTGACTGTTTTTAGTAGAAGTTCACCATTTCAGTCAGTTCTTTGATGCAGTCCTTTTGTTGTTGTTGTTGTTGTTGTTTCCAATATGCATCACTCCCAACTACTTGGACAAAAGCTCAAGGGGCTGTGCACAAGAAAGATTTACAACTAGGTAATTGGCACTAGCATCCACAGATGAGGGATACCATTCGTCGTTTGTTATTCTGGGACTGTGTTACTTCACTCAGCATGATGTCCTCTAGCTCCAGCCATTTTCCTTCAAAGCTCATGATGTCATCTTTCTTTATTGCTGCATAGAACTCCATTGTGTAGATGTACCACATTTTCTCTATCCACTCGTCAGTTGAGGGGCACTTGGGTTGGTTCCAGCTCCATGCCTTTGTGAAGAGAGCTGAAAAGTTTTCTCATCTTCTTGAGATTGGCATCACAAATACTGAGGCATTATCCTTCAAGAAGGTTTACATTCATCAGAGAGCACATTTTATAATCTTATCTCCCTAGTGGCTAGAATGCAAAGACTTAGAAAATTATTCTTTACCTCCTTAGAAATTTAAACTGAAAGATTTATAAACTATTTTTAATTTTTATAATATAAACCTAGTATATATTAACAAAAGTAGGGGCTGGAGAGATGGCCTAGTGGTTAAGAGCGCTGACTACTCTTACAGAGGACCCGGGTTCGATCCCCAGCACCCACATGGTGGCTGAGAACCATCTGAAACTCCAATTCCAGGAGAACTCCAGTTCCAGGGGAATCCGACACCCTCTTCTGACCTCCACGACATTGCACGATATGGGTGCACAGACCTACATGCAGACAGTACATTCATACACATACAGAAATAAATAAATAAATAGTATTTAAAAAAACAAAAGTAGCATATTAATAGTTGTACAAAAAAACCTTGATGAGTACAATGAAATTATTTTGTTTTATAATTCTCCTTTATGACAGCCTAAGGACATTTAGATTTTCAAATTTAATTCTGCATTTAATCTATTCTGATATATAGTTTTGGATGAAATATATTTTAAATGGAGCCTCATACAAATAGATACCTGGGGAAAGTTGGAGTATTTATCAGTCTTTTTAGATAATTGTGGAAATTTATATTCAATGCCATATCAAAAGTCTCCAGGTAACCAACTCTCTTACAGCTACAATGTAATATCTCAAACCTTAACAATGGACTTCTTGAGTACTATTTCGTTAAAATTCACTAATCTGCCTTGCACTTTGCAATAATCCGGTACCACTAAGCATTGCTAATGAACACTTGGCTCATCATACCTTGAGGCTAAAATTATTTAAAAATGAAGAGGATGATAATTAATTAGATACATTATTTAAAGTTTCCTTCTGTGCCATGCTTAGGCAAGATCTAGTAGAATTGTCCAAGAAGGACAAAGTCAGTCTTAAAAGAGAGAGAAAAACAAAGGAAAAAGCTTACTCTTCTCTTTAAGTACACATTATATTGCTTTTATGTTTTCTGTTAGAAAAATTATTTGTAAAATCACACATTAGGAATAACGTAAAGACCTAAAATTTGTTACTCATTTTTGGAATGACTTTTGTTCTACATTCTTTTATGTGATGACTAAGGTCACATGCTTGTCCCTACCAAAGAAGATATTTCATGAGATCAAATCTTCCTGTTATGTCCTGATCTATCCTTAAAGAACAACAGATGCCAAGTGTAATCAGGTATGTCAGCCTCTTGTTCAATATTTAATATAGTTGACATTCAGTAAATTAAGAAAAACTAGCAATTACTACCAAACACTGCCATTTTTCTTGCTTGTCTTCATTAAGAAAAACTGACAATTAATTAAAGGTCATCTTCTATAGGATTTATGTTTTAAGATAATTTGGGAACTGTGGTTTTGAATCATCTCACATGAGTTATGAGAGAGATGGTAAATCAAGTAGAAGTCTAAACTTTAAATGATTCTCTGTGAATGCCTCCTACAACTTTGTCAAAAACGACAAAGCCACCACTTAATTTTGGGTTCATCACCAAGTATAAATTCTTTTTTCTTCTGAGAAAAATCCATATCTCTCCATAGTAACAGCAAGTGTTTTATCTACAAGTCAATCTCACACTTAAACAGATTAAGTTCAGCTCTCACATAGCCGGGGGGATTAAGGAGCTTTCCCTCTGTGTGTCACTGCTCATGCTACACACACCTCTTGACAAAATCCATAATTAAATGATCAACATCACTCTAAGTGCTGCCTAGAAAGTCTGTCAGCTGACAACCCCAAAGGAAACCCAAGGCATAAACTTAAGATGTAAAACTTTTCATTGTTTTCTTTTTGGAATACAACACAAATTCTAATCCAGTTCTATTTTCAATTAAATAACTTAATAAACTAAATTAGTTATTTATTTACACACCCAGTAACTATCATGAGTTTGGCGCATGTTCAACATGTCAAGTGTTCTAGATGGTCATTTTGAAAACAATGACCATTACTATCTTTGAAAAATCACAAATTTTAGCCAACGAAATATACTGCAAAGAACTCACTATATATAATTCTGAACACCCATCTGAATAACAGGAGCCCATTCAACAAGCACATAGGAAGTATTTAGCTCCACCTGCAGAAATGAACAGTTGGGGTGAGGGAAGCAAACGTAAGTTGAATTTTGAAGGACTTGGAAGGTATTTCTCAGGGATGCAAGATGATGAAAACAGAAGAGGTTTGCAAAGAGCATCAAATACAACCCAAGACCACAGGGCAAGAGGGACACAGTGTTGAAGAAATTCAAGCAACCTTGCAATGGAATACAGATGGCATGTGCAGCCATTAGACATTCTTAAAAGCCTCACCTTTACCCAGAGAAGTCTGTGCTTTGAGCACTTCAAGGGCTTAGCCATCTCCCTATAGTAGCTGGAGAATGGTGCATAGGTCTGTGAGCTTTCTAGGGTCTCATGGGTTTATAAGCCACACCTCATGCCAAATATACTGATCATCAGTCAATAAATTTATATTTAAAAAAATATAGTTGGCAGAATGGCTCAGTGTGCGAAAAGTATTTGTCAAGCTTGATGACCTGGATTGGATCTCCAAAATCCACTTGGTGAAAGGAGATTCATTCAAGATGTTCTCTGAGGCATGTACACACACACACACACACACACACACACACACAGAGAGAGAGAGAGAATAAATACAATAAATAAGTGTAAAAAAAAAGTCCTAGGACTGGCAAGATGGCTCAGTGCATAAAAGCATGCTCCACAAAGCCTGATAACCTGAATTGGTCATCTGGGACCCACACACTAGAAGGAGATAACTGACTCCCACAAGTTGTCCTCTGACTTCCACATGTATGCCATGGCAAATGTGTGCCCATAGCCCATATACACACAGACAATAAATAAATAAAATCCAAAAATAATTTTTAATGTTTAAAATAGATGAGAGGCGAGAGTGACCAAAATTATACAGTTCTCCAACCCACAACACAGGAAGTGAAATGATTTACAATATGCTCCAAAATGTCAAATGTTTTGTAAGACTGAGATCCAAAGAATGTAGGTCTCTGCTGTCCCAGAACACCCAGTAAAATAAAAAAAGAGTAGGAGGAGGACAGAGAGGAGGAGGAGGAAGATGAGGAGGAGGACAGAGAGGAGGGGGGAGGAAGAGAAGAAGAGAGGTCAAAAATAAAAAGAGGAGGAGGAGGAGAAGAAGATTCAAATTTTTACACAAACCCACCCTTGAAAGGTCTTCAATGTAGTTAACTTTGTCCCAAATTGGTTATTACCACCAGAAGAGCAGAGTCATGTCAGGCACCACTCTGCCTGCTCTATCTCCTTGGCCACATTCCAGTCAACAACATATCATGCTGCTCCATTATCAACCACAGTGAGCCTTTCTCTGCCTCATAGCAAATCTATTAATTTTTTAATATATTTTACATTGAATTTTGTGTATTTCTGTACAGCATCTTATTCATCTTTATATCCTCATCGGTACCCTCCTATAGCACCCCCTACTGGATTTCAAAGCATTCTTTCACTTGTGTGAAGGCCTATTGAGTCATGTTAGTGTCCCAC
Organism: Rhizomys pruinosus; assembly: GCA_009823505.1. Taxonomy (NCBI): domain Eukaryota; kingdom Metazoa; phylum Chordata; class Mammalia; order Rodentia; family Spalacidae; genus Rhizomys; species Rhizomys pruinosus. The sequence continues at coordinate 3,724,059 of VZQC01000855.1, read as the reverse complement.
ACATCTCTCAGTGCAAGGTCATCCACTAGTGTCTGTCTAGCTGGCATATCTGGAGTCCCTCCCTTTAAGAAAATCAGCTCTTCCTCACCTAGCAGTAATCATCTGCTACAGTTCTTTGCTAAGATTGGGGACTTCTGCTCATTTCCACAGTTCTGTGCTGGGTTTTTGTCTACTCGAGTTTGTATGGGTTTGTGCATGCTGACACCATTGCTGTGGGTTCATATGAGCAGGTCTCAGGAGCCTGTAGGTCTCACCTTCCATATGGTCATGCACCTCCTCCCTGACTCCTACAATCTTTCTGCTTCCGAAATGATCCCTGAGTCCTGGTGGGTAAAATTTAACATAGAAATCCTTTCCAAGGGGCCCACACTCTGCAGACTTCCATTCTCGAAGTTTTGGCCATTTGTGTCCTTTTGTTTGTGGTCCTCTGCTGCAAGAGGTAAAATCTCTTAATTTTAACTGTTCACAGATCCTTCCTATTTGTTGGTTATATAAATGCTTTATTTTATATTTCAAGCCATGATGTCCAATAAGAGTTTGTAAAAAAAAAAAAAAAAAACAAAAAAACTGCTCCCTGGCCTGGTGGTGCAACGCCTTAATCCTAGCACTTGATGGCAGAGGCAGGTTGACTTTTGGAGTTTCAAGGCCAGCCGGCTCTACAGAGCCACGTCCAGGACAGCTTGGAGGCTACAGTAGACCCAATCATAAAAGACCAAAAGAAGAAAACCTGTAGCTATTCTTGTCTTATTTAAGCCAAATAAAGACGATAACCTGCAATGGTGCATTTAAATTAAATATGTTAAACAACGCAAACCCCAGGTATAAATATATAAAGAAATAAAAACACTCTATATTGGACTAAAGTCTCTCTGGAGCTATATATATATCCTCTGAGGTATTGTACTATGTGCCCCACATGGACAAGAGAAGATGAGTGTTTCTGCTGAGGAAGAAATTAAGCAATAGATCTAGTACCATTGTAAAGAAGTTCCATCGGGGCTGGAGAGATAGCCTAGCGGTTAAGAGCACTGACTGCTCTTGCAGAGGAGACCCGGGTTCGATCCACAGCACCCCAGTGGTGGCTGAGAATGGTCTGTAACTCCAAGTCCCAGGAGAAACTCCATTTCCAGGGGAGTTCCTCTTCTGACCTCCGCGGCATTGCACAACACGGGTGCACAACATATATGCAAGACAGTACATTCTACACATACAAAAATAAATTAAAACGAATAAATTAAATAAATAAATAAATAAATAAAGTTGCATCGTACCTGGCTGTTAAAAAGAGCGGTAGAACTAAGCTCGGCGTGGTGGCACGCCTTTAATCCTAAGCCACTTGGGAGGCAGAGGCAGAGGTCGAGGCTCGCCTGGTCTACAAAATGGAGCTCCAGGCCAGCTGGGGGACTAAAGGGTATAACCCCTGTCTCAAAAAAAAGACCAAAAAAAAAAAAAAAACAAAAAAAAAAAAAGAGGTAGAAAACAACTCATTTTGCCAACACTTGGGGAACACAGAGGTTTTTTTTTTTTTGTTGGTTTTTTTTTTTTTTTTTTTTTTTTTTTCTAAGAAACAGAGCAATTTTCAATGAAACTATCGTGTGAGAGTCCCTGTGCTCGCTCCTAGCTATCACCGACTACTGGGATCCTTTCTCTTCTTTCAGTTCAAGCTCTACTGCTTTTCTTGAAGCCTCCTGAAAGAAAGTATATCATTCAGGATTCTTACTTTGGATGCTTAACCACAGCTGAATTTGGGAAAGAAGCCCTAGAAACCAGGATTCATTTCAGCACTATCTAGAAAGATAGTGAACTAAGTTGCCTCCCCTGGAGTTCCAGCTCTCCATTCAAATTGAAACCTTTCACATTGTAAACAAGAAATTGTCCTTTTCTCTCTAATCCTCAAAATTTGATACCCCAGAAGTCTCTGGAATTCAATGGAGAAGTTCCTCCACATAAATGTGAAGCCAGAATTGCACAGGGAACAAGACAGAAGGTCTTACCAGTATACATGTGACTTGATTCTTTCCAGACTTAAAGTCTTATAGTGAGACATAACATACAATAAAATAATAAAAATACAAAAAGACAAAAAAAAAAAAAAAGCCGGACATGGTGGCACACGCCTTTAATCCTAGCAATTAGGAGGCAAAGGCAGGTGGATCTTTGTGAGTTCAAGGCCAGCCTGGTCTACACAGCAAGTTCCAGGACAGCTGGGGCTACAGGGAGACCCTGTCTCAAAAAGACCAAAATTAATAATAATAATAATAATAGTAATGATAATAATAATAATTTTCTTCCATAAACACTCAGCAGAGTCTAGCACTCCTGAATATCTCATACTTTGGGGGAAACATGGGAGAAATAAATAGAATAATAAAGAAAACAAACTGAATGAAAAAGAGGGAGAAGTTAGCTGGGGAGAGATGAGTCTGCAAAGCACTTGCCAGAAAAGCACCTGTACCAAGGTAAAAAGCTCGGTGTGGTGACGTGTGCTTGTGATCCCAGCACCGGGAAGGCAGACACAGGCTTAGCGCAGCCACTGAGCCCCAGGGGCCAATGGCAGACTCTGACTCATGATAAACAATGTGAATGACTACTGAGCACTGATGCCAGAGGTTAAACTCTGGCCTCCACCTGCAAGTGCACACAGGAACAGACAGCAAACACACAAACAAAGAGAAAAAGAAAATGAAGACACGACAGGGGTAATAAACCAGGAGTTCGAGGGCAAAGGGACAGAGGAAAAGCCACAGACATGAGGGTAGGAAGCATCAGAGATGCCTGTCAACTTTCATTTCTCTTTTTTTTTTATATTTAATTTTTTAAAGGGGGCTGGATAGATGGCTCAGCAGTTAAGAACACTGGCTGCTCTTGCAGAGGACCTGAGTTTAATTCCCAGCACCCACATGGCAGCTAACAACCATCCTTAACCCCAGTTCCAGGGGAATCCAACAACATGGGTACACTCTCACACAAACATGCAGGCAATACACTCATACACATAAAATAATAATAATAAATACAATAATTTAAATGTTTTGTCTTTATGAGACAGGATCTTCCTGTAGCCCTAGCTGGCCTAGAACTTGCTATGTAAGACAAAGCTGGCCTCAAACCTACAGAGATCCGCCTGCCTCTGTTTCCCAGATGCTGGGATTAAAGGCATCTGCCACCATGCCCAGCTTAAAAATGCTTTTAAATACCTGATAATTTTTATTTTTGTGTGTATGAGTGTATTGCCTATATGTGTATAAGTGCATCCATGTCCTGAAATTCCCACAGAGGTCAGAGATGAGGAGCTCAGATTCCCCTGGATCTGAAGTTAAGGATGGTTGTTAGCCACCATGTGGGTGCTGGGAATCAAATCCAGGTACTCTGCAAGAGCATCCAGTGCTCTTAACTGCTGAGCCACTTCTCCAGCTCTGATTTCTCTTTTTCAAATGTCTGGTTTTGATTAGGTGCCTAAATATGGCCACCCCAGCTCATTCCACAGATATGATTTTAAAAAGAAAATCAGTTGTCCTTGCTGAGAGTTTGACCCTGATTGACATCCATCAGTTGTGGCTGACACTGTGCTCCTTGTCAGTGATGAAGTTTAGAGGACGGACCAGTGATCCACTTCTCAGCAGCAAGGCACTGGCTGAGGTCTACCACAAGGCTTCTGCAAAGCGTGTCTTACTCCGTCTTAAACAAACACAGAATGAGGTGGCCCCCTTTCCACCTCTGGCTGTTGTCACATCTGGAGGTGACTTGAATCTGCCACAGCATTTCTCTAACCACAGGGAAAATGAACTTTAGAAAGCAAGTTTCGCTGGCAATGACAGGAATGGAGACATGGAAGGACACTGGGTTCTAAAATTAGTCAGCCTTTCCTGCGGCAATAAACAACTCCAATGTGTTAGTGGCTTAAGGCAGCACATATTTATTTCCCTTTGTCATCTGAGGGCTGTGGGACTTGTGGCCTCCAGTCTCCCTCAAATGTCTTCACATTCCAGGCCCGGGCTGAGCAGCAGCTGCTATTGAGAACTGCTGTTCTCCTGGTACAAGGCAGCAACCTCCCAAGGGAGCCAGAGCCAGGCCAACCCTTCAAAGTGTCTGCGTGGACATGTCATCTCTGATCTCTCACCACTGTCTGGAGCATCTGACGAGCCAAGCCCAAAGTCAATAAGGTGAGGGAAAAGGGAAATGGGAGGGAGTAGAGCATGCTCTTTGCATGGGGGTGGGGCAAATCAGTGAACACATCCATGGGTGCTTCATCCTGTCTCAGAGCACCAGTGTTGAGATTATCAGAGCTACCAGTGACAGCGTTCTTGGGTTCTTCGATCTGGCTCTCCACTGCTACGAGTTAGCATACTCCCTTATTGTGTAATTCTGGGGTTTCTATGGCCTATATCTTTTTTTAACTTTTTTTTTATTTGTATGAGTGTACTCTCTGCAGGTAGGTTGGTGCACCTGTGTTGTGCAATGGCACGGAGGTCAGAAGAGGCCGTCGGATTCCCCTGGAACTGGAGTTAAAGATGGTTCTTAGCCACCATGTGGGTGCTGGGAATCAAACCCGGGCCCTCTGCAAGGGTAGTCGGTGCTCTTAACTGCTGAGCCATCTCTCCAGCCCCAGCCTATATCTTTTAGAGAAGGCTCTCTTAACCATCCAGAGGAAACTTAAAGTGATGTTTTCATATCCTGACATGGAAGAAAAGAAAGTGAAGCTATTGTCAGACCAGGTAGAAGACAAACCCCTCTTTATAGGCACAGATAGTCCTTCCCAACAGCGTTTACTCTCTACATAGGTATTCTAGTTTGTCTTCCATTGCTGTGACAAAACACTCTGACCTACACCAACTTGGAGAGGAAAGGGTTTATTCAGCTTACATCTCCTGGGTCACAGTTCATCACTCAGGGATCCCAAGGCAGGAACTCAGGGCAGGAGCCTGGAGGCAGGAGCTGAAGCACAGGCCATGGAGGAATGCTGTTCACTGGCTTGCTCCCCTGGCTTATGCCCAGCCTGCCTTCTTATACGGTACACAACAACCTGCCCAGGGTGGCACCACTCATTGTGGGCTGGGCCCTCCCACACTGCTCGACCATCAAGACAATACTCCACAGATGTGGCCACAGGCCAATCCAATGGAGCCAATTCCCCAATTGAGGCTCCCTCAACCCAGGTGTGTCAAGTTGACACTAAAGCTATCCAGCACAATTGACCCCTTGTCAACTTGACACACAAAACACATCACTATTAAACCACCACCTTTCCAGTTCTTATCCCCAAAGTATGATGTTAACATTAAATATGTGTTGTATAGTAACTGGAGAGATGGCTCCGTGGGTAAAGTATTTACTGAGCTAACACAAAGACCTGAGCTTGGATCTCCAGCAGATATGGGCGGATCCCTGGACAGCCAGTTTAATTGAAATGGTGGTTACCAAGTGCAGTAAAAGACTTCATTAGGTTGGGTTCTATCACGATGATAAAGAACTGACCAAAACCAATTTGGGAAGTAAAGTGTTTATTTGGCTTATATCTCCTTATCACATAGTCCATCCTTTAGGGAACTCAAAGCAGGAACTGAAGCACAGACCATGGAGGAACACTTCTAACCAGCTTGCTCTCCTGGCCTGTGTTCAGCCTGCTTTTTTATACAACTCATCACCACCTTCTCAGAGATGATACCACCCACAGTGGCCTGGGCCTTCTCATAGCACTCAATAATCAAGAAAAATACCTCACAGACATAGTATAATAAAGGAAATTCCCCAAATGAAGATCCTCCTTCTAAGGTCTGTCAAGTTGACAACCAAAGCAATTTAGCATAGAGACCCTCTCTCAAAAACTAAAATGAGAGAAGAGGCTCTCCAACAATGCCTTTTTAGTCTCCACACAGATTCACGTATGTGCACACACACAGGAAGGAACATTTACACACACAACACACACACACACACACACACATACAGAGACATTCATATATTACAATGAATCTAAGAAATAAAGTCAAAGACCAAAGACTAAGAAAAAGATGAAAAACATGTTTGGCAGAATGCATGAGCTCTGGTCGGGGGCAGGAAGGAGGGCAAGGTTCTAGATTTCATTTGAAATTTTACATGAAATGCACAGAGTTTCAATAAAAAATTGGCTTTGGAAAAAAAAGAAAGAAAGTCAAATTGACATGATTTTTTTACAAAGTCAATCAAATACCTCTTTTTTTTTAAGTTTTTTTTAAAATTTTTATTTATTTTTATATGTTTACGAATGTACTGTCTGCATGTAGATTTGTGCACCTGTGTCGTGCAATGCCTTGGAGGTCAGAAGAGGGCGTCGGATTCCCCTGGAGCTGGAGTTAAACACGGTTCTCAGCCGCCAAATGGGTGCTGGGGATCGAACCCAGGTCCTCTGCAAGAACAGCCGGTGCTCTTAACCACTAGGCCATCTCTCCAGCCCCACAAATACCTCTTATAGGAAAAGAATTAGCTATGTGAGTCAGTTTTAAATGGCTAAGACAAAGTACTGGAGATGGCCTCTAAGGAGAAAAGATGTATTTCTCGTGGTTTCAAAGCTACATTCCATGGTCATGTGACCCCATTGCACTGAGCCAGTGGCAAGGCAGAGCGTCATAGTTGAGATGCCTAGTGGGACATTAACACTGCTCCCTTCGAGGGAGCCAGGAAGTAAAGGGAAGAGCTAAGGTACCAATATCTTCTTCAAGGACATGTTCTCAATGACTTCCTTTTACTAAATTGTACCGCCTAATGGTCAAACCATCTCCAAATAGTGCCAAAGCCTGTCAACCGAGTTTTTACTACATTGCCACTGGGGAATATGTAAGATCTAAGCCCCAAATTCAAGTGTATCTGTTCATATGCTCTGCTTTTTCCTTCATTCCCATATGATACAATACTGTCTGGCCACCAAGGCATAAATATTTATTCATAAATTTATATATACATATAGTACATTTAGTTAATGTATTTATTGATATGTCAGTATGTATTATTACTAAATTAATGCTAATGTGTGTTAGTACAAATGTACTTACATGTGTGCATATATATATATATTGATATATATCAAAAAATACAGTAACTAATATATATATATATATATACATATATATATATATGTACATGCACACATATACTACTTATATATACAGGTTACCATGAGGGTCGGTAGATTTTGGAGTCTATACAGATGACACAATTCAACTTTATAAAATAAGAAGTTTGTGAAGAGAGCTAGACCTAGGAGATATACTGAAGTCGCTGGTGTATCCCAGAATGACCTTATAAGAACTTTGACTGAACTTGGTAAAAGAACAAAATTAATGAAAGCATTCAAGACAGGACGGAGGGAGTTGCAACAATCATCTTTTGTTCGGGATGGTTTTATTATGTTTTTCTTTTCCTTTCCTTTCCTTTCCTTTCCTTTCCGTAAGAATGTTGAAGCTGTGACCACAGAGGTGATTGGAGAAGCACAGCCCTCCTAAAGCGATAACCAAACAGAGAATTTTCCAATACATATCCTAAAATCACAGAGCATGTAATTCCACATGAGCTCCAGGAAAGCAACGTCTCTGCTTAGGATATGGAAATTTGGAAGCTCATTGCTATAATCTGTGGTTATGATTTCAAGCTCCCCCCATGATGTCGGGAATCAAACCACAGGCTCCCAGTGCTAGGAGCCTTTATTGTAATCCAATAAAACCTTAACAACCAGTCTTCTTTTTTATGATAAATTAAGGGCCTCATTTGCTTTGAAGCAGCCCCTCTGGCCTGGAGTTTACCTCACTGTGGAAACTGTCCTAAAGAAACAGTGAATGCAGACGGGGCGAAGATGGTGCAGGAAGAGGCCAGATTCCCCACCTTGGTTTCACGGATTCAGAAATTTCAAAACAAATAAAAAGTTCTCTTTCAAAAGAACTGATCTTTTAGGGTGAGCCTCTGCTGGGGAATTTTGGACTACATTTACAGATCCCAACTTCTTAACTTTGCCCTGTAAACAAAAGAGCACTCCACAATGATAAATAACTGTGGCGCCCAGAGCTGAGATTATAAGAGCTATCTATCTAGTTTTCATTTAATTTTCTATTTTCTAATTTGGAATTTTATTCAGAAGCTCAAATTCTGCCAATATCGAATCCAATGCCATCATCTCAGGGAACATTTCTGTGGCAGAATGTCTTCTAAAACAAACTTCACACAAGGGCAATGATTACTGTACAGCCTTCGTTGTTTCCTCAGTGTCAGGCATATGGACATCGAACTACCCAAGACCTATATGTGTGTTCCAAAATGATCTGGAAGGTCATCCCAGAAGGTTTGGACTCTGTGCTAAAGAAACATGGCAATATAGTGAATCTAAAACACAAGTTTCTGAATTCTGCAGCAATGACTTTTACAATACTGGAGTAATCTACACTAATGACTTTTATCTAATCTTGCATCCAAATGTTATACTGTAAACAAGTTCACTGAGCCAGCCCATCCTCTTAAAACCTGAAGCGTTAGGACCCCATCTTATGCTCTGCCCAAGATAGTGAATGAATGTGGGTGTGCTTGATCAACATATCAAAATTCTGGAAGCTGCATGGGTTTTTTTTTTTTCATTGAAAATACTGAGAAAAACTGAGAAGTTTGCAACTGTATGTAGAATATTTTAGCCCTAGGGTTCAAAGAAGGAACAGGTTCTCAGTGTTTGGATTCACTTTTGGCCTTAAAACAAATGCTAAGAGTCAACTGTCATATGTAACTATAAAGTAGCTTAACCCCACAGAATTCTATTTTTTATTGGTAAAATATCCCAGTGACAAACAAGAGGAAGCTAACTTTGTATCTCCCAAATGTCCCAGAACCAATATCTTTTAAAGGTATTCTGAAGTTATTCATTTTCTGCCTTTATTTTTATTATATTAGACCATTATAATTTAAATTAAACGTTTGTATCTCCCTACCATGCTTATAACATGGGAATCTAATATGCTATTAATGCTCACCAGCTTTATTTTTTTAGTTACAAGCAGGTAATCCATCTCCCATATCTCTAAGAAATCATGAAATCCCTCTGAACATTTTAAAATGAGGGATTTACTGTAAAGCCAATGTTAGTGAACATACTTCCCACCTAAAATATGAATATATCAATATTAGAATTTGAATCCAAATTATATATAACATATCAAAGAGATGGAAGAAACAACTCATATATACTGATTAATCCACAAATGGGCCAACCTACATTTAGATAAGTAATATAAGAATGGCTCAATCATTTTCCTAGAATTTATGACATAAATATTAAGTAAACATTATTTCCAAGAAGAAAGAAAATTAAAGAGAAGTACTATTTTGAACATTTTATATAATTTCTTACAATTACTAAAAAATTAAGTGCTTAATAATATATGATATATCCATTAAACATTTTCTTTTACTCAGGATTTGGAGTGTGAATCAACTAAGAAATGTCTTTTGTCCTGGAAAACACTGCATTTAAAACCCCTAAAGATAGATTTAAAATATTATTCTCCCTTGTATCAATACGCATATAGAAGAATGAAATCATTTTAGTAGCATTTGCATAGTTGATCAATGGCAAAATGAATTTAAATTACAATAACTGCTTAAACAGTTTTGCTTTTTTGTTTTGTTTTTTTTTTTGTCTTTTCAAGACAGGGTCTCCCTGTAGCCCCAGCTGTCCTGGAACTCACTCTGTAGACCAGGCTTCCCTTGAACTCACAAAGATCCACCTGCCTCTGCCTCCCAAGTGCTAGGATTAAAGGCATGCACCACCACACCCGGCTAAACAGTTTTAAAGTACTAAATTTTGAACTTATTCTTTACTCAACAAAGTCTAACCAACACATACTATAATAAATGTTTAAAATGTTATTTCTTTTTATTTTATTTATTTTTTTTTTGTTTGGTCTTTTCGAGACAGGGTCTGCCTGTAGCCCAATCGGTCCTGGAATTCACTCTGTAGACCAGGCTGGCCTTGAACTCACAAAGATCCGCCTGCCTGCCTCTGCCTCCCAAGTGCTAGGATTAAAGGTGTTCGCCACCACGCCCAGCTATTTTTTAAATACTTTATCATTTCTATTTTATGTGTATGAGTGCATTGCTTGCATGTAGGTAGTTGTACCCATAATGCAAAATCTCCCTTAATAAAGATCATCTTGATTAGTCATCACAACCATTCAAGGTCAATATAATGTGCTTAGGATATTTAAAATGTGAATAATTGTAGTTAATCAGGGACTTTTAACAATCCAAATGTGTAGAATTGGCAAGACTCAATATGGTAGAACTGGGGTTATAGCTCAGGGGTAGAGCACTTGCCTACCATATGGAAAGCCCTGGGTTCAAGACCCCACACCACAAAGACTTAGAAGTGTAGACATACAACATTCAACCATCATACTTAAGACTTAAGAACCACAATCAAATGGAAACTGAAAAGAAAACGTTCCCCATAAATTGAGTCTATATCAGAATGGTAGATTTGGGGTCAGAAATCATACCTTAGACAAGCTCCAAAATGGCCATTTCCTCCAGATAGAACCAGTGACTAAAATTTTGCCCCTGCTCATGAATTTAATGACACCAACAATGTAGAGAATTGGCCGTAATCACCACACCCATTACAGTCTAACATCTAAATGGGTTTTCTTTTTTGTTGTTATTTTTGAGACAGCGTCTCTCTGTAGCCCCAGCTGGCCTAGAACTCACTTCGTAGACCAGGCTGGCCTTGAACTCACAAAGATCCACCAGCATGCACCACCATGCCTGGCAAGTGGGTTTTCTAATAAATACCAAGGAAAAATATAATAATAAATTTGATGGGGCCCAAAGGCTCATCACAGACATTTATTTCACCAATTAAAAATAAATCTGAAAGTTTATTACATATCAGACTTTTTCCCTTAAAACCTACAAGTGGTCTAAAAAATAAACATCGATTCCCAAGGCATTCATTTAAACATCTTGCTGAAATTAAAGTGGAAAGGAAGCAGAGTGGAAAAAGTCCAAGGGAGGGGCTGGAGAGATGGCCTAGGGGTTAAGAGCGCCGACTGCTCTTGCAGAGGACCCGGGTTCGATCCCCAGCACCCACATGGCGGCTGAGAACCATCTTTAGCTCCAGTTCCAGGGGAATCCAACACCCTCTTCTGACCTCTGCTGCACTGCACGACATGGGTGCACAAACTTACATGCAGACAGTACATTCATACACATACAAAAATAAATAAAGTTAAAAAAAAGACCAAGAGAAAAAAAGAAAGAAGGGTGCCCAAAGAAGGAAAGAAGGAGAAAGTGAACATCTCGAAACAAAAAATTTTAGAGATTATAAAATGATTCAAAAATAGCGGTTTAAATGAGATTTATATTGGTTTAGAGTTTCTTTTCTTTCTCCCTGTCCTTTCCCCCCTTACCTTTCAGGATCCCCCAAACACTAATGGAATTGGGTTTTCCATGGGGGTAATGTTTGGAAATAACTGATGACAACCAATAGTGTCACTTCTCTCCAAGGGAAATTTGAAATTCAGATGATCTGTTCACACAGGTCAACAGTCATGTGGTCTATCATCAAACAGTAAAGTGACCATTAGTAGGAATTCTTAGGCAAATTGAAGGTGTTGATGTACAAGCTCAGAACACAATATTTTGTCCTTTAAACTGTATATACAATGAATAGCTTTTTTTTTTTTTCTCTCCTGACACTCTGATTCAAGTATCAGCTTGCCCATCAAGGTCATTTCTCTTAAATAGGAGCTCCACTTGAAAATAAGGCATTTCTTAACTTCCTTGACAAGACATCACAACTTCCAGATTAATCTAGTTCCACTGATAATCCTAAATATTCTTCTCCAAATCCTCTCAACACATGTTTATAGGATGCTGTACCTTTTCATGACAAATTATGCTGTACCTTTTCATGACAAATTATGGTGCTGACAATGTCAATCTCACCATATGGGCCCCTCGCCAATTATTTCTTTTCTTGAGTCCTCTATTAATAATGCAATTTATTAATGTTATACCTTTATGGAGATGATCTATAAAACTCATTTTCCTTTTGCTAATAACGTTCTTTATTCTGTAACTCATTTTTTTAAAGTTAGCATTAATCTTCTCATTCTATAAATATACAGAAAAGTAGGTAGATAGATGGGACAGATGAATAGGTAAATAATAGGAAGATAGGAAATAGATGGATGATATAGAGAAAAGATAGAAATAGATGATTAGATAGATAGATAGATAGATAGATAGATGATTGACAAATCAGATCACTAGATGATAGATGATCAGTGAATAGAACACTAGATGATATATAGACAATAGATACATAGATATAGAGAGTAGATAGACACGTATGTACATAGATGCATAGACCCATAGACAATACGTGCCTTCCATGGATTCCCACTGCCAGGATAATGAAATCTAGTCTCTCAAATATGACCTATATGCACCAGAAAATTCAATATGTTCTCACTTCTTCACTTTTATGTCTTACCATTATTTGTAACATTCCAACCAGACTCCTTCCAAGGAGAAAGAGATAACATTTATCTTTATCCATGTTGCATACCCCAGCGCCATGAAGTGTGCCATGTGCACAGAGTAATCAATGCATGCATATGTATTCTGTGTTCATGTTCATATGTGTGTGCTTGCATATGCACGGGTACACATGCAAGTGTGTGTGTGCATAGTGTGTGTGTTTGCATAGTGTGTGTGTGTGTGCATAGTGTGTGTGTGTGTGTGTGTGTGTGTGTTTGTAGAAATCAGAAGATAACCTTAGGATTTATCTTCAGCAACATCTTCATCTCTTTTGAGATGAAGTGGCTTGCTGGCCTGGAACCCATCAAGTAAGATAACTGATTTAGCAGCCAGCCTCAAAGACACTCCTATCTCAGCCTCCCCAGAACTGGGTTTCTAAGCATGCTAGAATTTCTTGTGAGGGCTCTGGGAATCAAACTCAGGTTGCCACGCTTGCAAGACAAACAATTTGCTGGCTGATAAAACTTTCTAGCCCCAGATTGTGTTATGAATGAATAGAAGCTGTTCTGATACTTAGGACCAGCACAGTATAGTGGGCAAGAGCTTAGGCTCCTTGGCTTGTGCTGATCATGTGACTTGGGCCCTCATTTATAGAATTATGAATTAGTATTTACATCTTGAGATAATTGGGAGGGAAACATCCAGGAAGAGGCTGACAATGAGTAAATTTTGCTTTGGGGGCTGACTGTGTAAGTATCATCTTCATATGTCTAATGCATTTGAGACTTTAACAGCACTGATTTTATTTTGATACATTAAAAAGTTCCAAATAGATTGTTTAATGCTGCAAATTCTTTTAAATAAACTATAAATATGACATACTTGTAATATAGTATTTTTTTCTGAATAGAAACATCTCCCTCACCCCAGGAGGGAGGAAGAAGGCTCAAGGGACTCACAAAGTAAACAAAACTTACAAGTCTCAGGAAGTAAATCTAAGATGCACAAACCCCTTCACCAGGGCTATATAAGCAGTACAAACTGATAGTGACAGGAGACTCTACCACTGGTGTGGCTGCCTCTGGGAGACTCCAACCCAGTGAGGCTGTCTGCAGTCATCCAGGAACCTCCAAGCATGAAGGCTTTATGGGCCGTCACCCATGCTGGGGTGAGCTTTTCAATGGTGCAGCCAAATTGGGGTTCTCAGAGTAGAATTCCAATAAATTCACTGGTTCACTAAGCTAGACTCCATGGAATGGATTCTTTGGTCTGCTTCCAGTCCCTTATCTGGGGTGAGTGGATGTTTGCTCACAGCTCCTCAGGAAAAGGCACACAGCAATACTCTGTAGTCTATACCTGGCACTAGCACTGGGATGGATGAGAGGGGATAAATCCAATTCTTCACAGCCAAACCACACAGCTCTTATGGCAAACAAGTTCTGGAGTATTCCCTGCATGCCTAAGAACAAATTCCAACAGATCTGCTACATTTTTTATATCAGTTGTAGTGAATTAATTATCTTACTAAAGGTACAGAAAAGACAGAATAGCTGATTCTTCCTTTAAAAAAAAGAAGAATCTTTCTGTTTTGTTTTGTTTTTTTTTCATTTTTTAGCTATAAGTGATAATCCATGAGTACAAGCATCCTTCGTGCAAAACCAATCTGCAGGCTGTTGTGCCCAAACCCCCACAGCCCCACCATCCAGTGGGGGGTGACAGGTTGTTTGTTCAATCAAGTTGATCAAATGAGTGTCCAGACTACATCGATGTAGTTTCACCATTCACCCCAATCGCAGCCTTTACATTCTACCATGCCCCCTCTTCCGCAGATTGTTCCCTAGGCTTAGAAAAGGGGCACAGGTGGATGAGAAGTAAAACAGTCCACTCTCTCTGGAGCTGTTGACTTGGACTCTGGTCAATTCTGGCTGTTTCCTTTCATGGGCTGACAGTTTGTCCAGGAGTAACCTTTCGATCCTACTAATGAAGCACAAGCAGTTAGATATATAGGAATTTAAGCAGCACTAATAGTTATGGTAGGTTACTTTGGCATAGACACATATGTTTGGAAAAAAAACAGAAAGATGCAAGACAGTTACGGCAGAATACATGATCTGGGATGGGGTGGGAGTGGGGGCGAAGGGAAAGGGAAATATGCCTGATCTGAATTGGAAAATGATGTACAAAATGCATAAAGCATCAATAAAAATTAAATTAAAAAAAATAAAAATAAATAAATAAAAAAAGAAGAAGCTGTGCCTAGACATCCACTTTCACATAAAACCACGAAAAGTGGTCGCTGGTGAAGTTTTAGAATTGAACCATTAAGTTATTACAGAGTGGGTCACTTCAACCTATGCAACTGTTGATGTAAGCACAGATAGAAAAGCAAGATTACATATGACTTACTAACAAACAATTATAATTATGCAGCAAGACAAACTACACACACATATGTCTTCAAATGGAAAATGTACTATAGAAAAGAAAATCTTGAGGCCACTGTGTTTAAACTTAGACATTAAAACTATGCTTAAAAAAAGGTTGTTTTAATGATTTAGCTTTCTAATTTTTGTACATTTATTTATTTGTGTATCCGTGTGTATGTGCACACCGGTATGTGTTCGTGTACGCACACACCCACTATGCCATGCATGTGGAGCTCAGAGGACAACTTGCAGGAATCAATTTTCTCCTTCCATCCTGTGAGTTCCAAAGACAAACTCAGGTCATCAGGCTTGGCAGTAAGCACCTTTACCCACTGGGCCATCTTGCCAACCCTAAAATAAGCATCTTATGATTCTGGACTTTCTAATTTGAAAAGAGATAATGACACAATTTTCTTATACTCCAGTACAGATACTAATTTGGCCTAAATTTATATAATCCAAACAAAAGTATTAGGTTGTCTCTAGAACCAGCCCTCACAAGTTGATTGTTAAGGTCACTTGGAAAAATAAATTAAGAATAGCAAAAAACATATTAAATTAATAAGGTTGTGCTGGGCGTGGTGGCGCACGCCTTTAATCCCAGCACTTGGGAGGCAGAGACAGGTGGATCTCTGTGAGTTCAAGGTCAGTCTGGTTTACATAGTGAGTTCCAGGACATTTGGGGCTACAGGGAGACCCTGTCTCAAAAAGACAAAAATAATAATAACAATGATAATGATAATGATGATGATGATGTTGGGGCTGGAGAGACAGCTCAGCAGGTAAGAACTATGGTTGCTCTTCCAGGGGAGCTGGATTTGGTTCCCAGTACCCACACGGCAGCTAATAACTGTAACTCCAGTTCCAGGGGATCTGACGTCCTCTTCTGGCCTTTAGGGGCATTGTGCTGTGTGGTGCACTTATATATATTCAGGCATAACACTCATACAAATAAAAATAAATTTAAAATAATAACAACAATAACAATAACTATTGAGGGTGAGAGCAAAGAGTTAGTCCAGCCAATACTAAAATACAATAATAGTCCTTTGGAAATAAAGGAGTTTAAAAATCAGAACATGAATTATCATAGACTAATAATTACACACCAATAAACAAGCAACCTCTTCTTGGCACGTATTTTTTTGTCAAAATCCCAAAGTGGGAGGCTGGAGAGATGGCCTAGTGGTTAAGAGCACTGACTGCTCTTGCAGAGAACCCAGGTTTGATCCCCAGCACCTACGTAACAGCTGAGAACCATCTTTAACTCCAGTTCCAGGGGAATCCGACACCCTCTTCTGACCTCCGCGGCATTGCACGACATGGGTGCACACACCTACATGAAGACAGTACACTCATACACATACAAAAATAAAAAATAAATTTAAAAAAAAATCCCAAAGTGAAAACCTACTCAGTGGACAGTTGTGAGGAAAACAGCAGTCACTAACGTTTCTAGTAAATGTTCATGGAAAATGAAGGAGAAATGGACAATTTATAATGAAATTATATATGCATTTGCATATGTGCTACTTCGGAACAATTTCTCCCTGAGAAGCTATCATAGAGTTACATTTTAACAACAAAATGGGCAAATGCACCATTTTGGTGGTGGTAGAAACACAGTTCATTTTAGGGGTCTGACTGAATACAATAAAGCATAGCTATGAACTGTGCAGTTGCATTTTACATAGTTACAAAATCTAGTTTTTGTTTGGTTTCTTCTATTTTGCTTTTGATTGAGAGTCTCACTACACAGCCCATGGTGGCCTCAAAGAGGAGATCCTCCTGCCTCAGTCTTCCTGTGCTTAGACTACAAACATAGGCTACCTCATTCAGCTTAATCTGGTTATTTCCATGAAATGCCAAAATATCATGAAATAAAATGAGGTAAATGGTCTTAAATATGTAGCTAATTAAAGGTAATCATAGCCAGCAAATCTAAGCTACCTAGGTAAATTTGAATCATAAGCGTTCATTCAGGAATTGGACACTTTAATACTGTAATCGCTAAAGACAGACAGCTATATAAGAAATGGCACCTCATACACTTTTCTGTAATCATATTGTTAAAAGTAGAATTGTTATTATTTCCAGTTTTTTGTGTACATTAATGGGGAAAAGGCATGAATTTTTATATGATATTATAATCTTATAACTTTTGGTGTTTTTAGAACTGGATTTTAGAACTGGAGCAGGAGAAAGAAGATAGAGATATAATATCAAAAAGTGAAAAACATAAGTTCCCTTGAATTTTAATTGATGGTGTCAATACCACTAATAACTTCTCATCTTTAAGAGCAAGTCTAGTGGCTGGGGTGATGGTTCAGTTGGTAAAGTGCTTGCTTTGAAAGCATGGGAACTTGAAGGCTTGATCCTCGGCACTCAAGTAAAAAGTCAGGCACAGAGGCACACCTGTGCAGAGAGAAGACAGGATCCACGGAGCTCACAGACCAGCCAGACCAGATGAATCAATGAGCTCTAGATTCAAGGATAGATTCTGCCTCAAACAAAAAGGAGAGGGTTAAGAGTGATGGAGGAATGCACCCAGTATTAAGCTCTGACCTCCACATGAATGCACACGTATACACATGCACACACGCAAATGAGTTACTTATTTCCTAGTTCTGTCTGCTGACAAACCATCTGATTAACCATGATGACCTCTGCAGGATGTAGATTGTGGCACCCAAATAGTCATTTCTATGTAAAACAATCAGGGATTCTTGTAGAAATAGCTATTTTCAGATACAGTGTATATGAGACTGGAGTCTTGCCTTGTGAAAAAGGCCCTATGAAAAATAGAAATGTCTTATAAAAGGACTTAAGAACCAACCTAAATAAATCCCCACTGGTCAACGAGAGGATGAAATAGACAGCAATAAGGAGGGTAACTGTGATTGGCTGAAGTACATGAATAATGTCAGTTTTAGGGCTGGAGAACTGGCTCAGTGGTTAAGAGCACTGGCTGTTCTTACAGGGACCCATGTTTGATTCCCAGCACCTACATGGCAGCTAACAACTGTCAATAACTCCAGTTCCAGGGGAATAGGCATGACACAACACGGGTGCATTCACATACATGCAGACAATACATTTATACACATAAAAAATAATAAATAAAATATTTTAAAAGAATGCTAGTTTCATATATGCATCCATGTCCTATATAATCTCTGGTCGTAAAATCCACCCCAAAGTAAATAACCACACCAACAGACCATATATATACATGGTTCTCTTCTGTTTGGTCATGAGTTGTTTACCCAGAAGATAGATATTAGGCAGCTCACAATAGCAGTCTATTTTCTTTCACATATGTTTCAACTGTTCTGTGACTATGATCCAAGGTAGAAGAAAGACAGTCAATGTAAAACATTCGATGGGGCAAAGGGGAAATGGTTCACTAGTTAAGAACATTTGATTCTTGTAGAGGATCAGAGTTCAGTTCCCAGCAGCCATATCAAATAACTTACAACTGCATTTAACTCCAACTCCAGGGAATTAATGTCCTCTTTTGGCTTCTGAGGGCATCCACATTCATACACACACACACACACACACACACACACACACACACACAAATAAATGAATACATTAATAAAAATAAAATAGGGGGAGCTCAAGTCTTCAGGGACACTGAGGCAGCAGCCAGCTGCACCATAGCTTCTGCTGCAGGCCAGGCAAGAAGGGGCCCACCCCACTGGGAGCTTAGTTCTTCAGGGACACAGGAGGTATTCAGCTGCCTCCCCGCTTCTGCAGCAGGCCAGATAAGAGCAGGCCCATGCCACTGGGAGTCTTCAGGGACACTGAGGCAGCAGCCAGGTTTCTGGCACAGGAGCCAAATCACACTCCCCCCCCCAGTCAAACTAAAGGAACAGGCCTACTTTGCAAAGAAGAAACACCTGAATTTCACATGATTGTAAGCAAAACAAATCAAACCCACATGCCAAAAGCACAAAGAAAAATCAATAGATGGGAAAGCAAATTAGAAATCTCCACCAAACTCTTTCAGTCTTATAGGGGATTCCAACAATGACATCTCCCTGGAGGTAACCCAGGACACAGATCTTAAAGAAACAATCATAGACAGTCCTAGTCTCTTTGTGCTGGGACAAGAGGGGTCGGTGCTAGCGGCCTGCACCTTGGTGCGGGCGGGAGTAGTTACCTGGGCAGGCATCTGCCGCCTCTGCCGCAGGTAGGGGGCCGTGGGCGGGACAGTCCTAGTCCTTTTGTGCTGGGACCAGAGGGGTCGTGTGCTACGGCCTGCACCTTGGTGGCGGGCGGGAGTAGTTACCTGGCAGGCATCTCCGCCTCTCCGAGGTAGGGGGCCGTGGGCGGGAACGTCCTAGTCTCTTTTGTGCTGGGACCAGAGGGGTCGGTGCTAGGGCCTGCACCTTGTTGCGGGCTGCCGGGGCGCAGGCTAGGTCAGGATTCCCACCCCCCCCCCAGATTGGTGAGAATCCAAGTGGACCTTTCCTTGGAGAACCTTCAGAGCAAGAAGAGAAGATGTTTTGCAAAATGAAAACTAGACAAGTCATATCTCCATAAACAAGGAGGAGGAAAGGGGAAAAAAAAAAAAAAAACGTAAAGGAGGAAAGTAAAACCATCCCCTACATAGTGAAAAGGTATTTGTGATCTGAACCACAAAAGGGAAGCCCACATCCCAGGAACACGACGAAGGGACAACATGGGAAAGGCACAGGAAAATCCTGACACAAGCGCTACCAAACCAGTAAGATAGCTACAATGGGAACCCCATGGAGGAGCCCAAGAACAGATCTTAGAGGAATAATTGCAGACCTATGCAGAGAAATTAAAGAACATAAAGAGGAATCAGAGAACTAAAGAGGGAAAATGAAAAACTCAAAAAGGACCTAGAGGGATACAATGACAAACATCAAGAAGAACTAAAGGAACAGATTGACAAACTCCAGAAAGAACTAGAAGGAGAAAAAAATAAAGAATACAGAGAACTAAAGAGAGAGAATGAAAAACTCAAAAGGACCTAGAGGGATACAAATGACAAACTTCGGAAAGAAATAAGGAACAAGACCGACAAACTCCACAAAGAACTAGAGGGAGAAAAAGCAAACTCCGAAAGGAAGTAGAAACACTGAAAAAGGAAGCCAACCAACGAAGTAAGGAACACCAAGAAGAGATTGAGAAACACCAAGAAGAGATTGAGAAGCTCAAAAAGGAAATGGAAGTACTAAAAAAACACAGGATGAAACGAAAAGGGATTAGAACACACATTCAATCAAGAAGAAAGGAAAGGAAAAAGCCTCAGAAGTAGAATGGAGAAGCAGAAAAAGAATATCAGATCTGGAAGATAACGAGCAATTAAAAAGCTCAAATAAGATTATGAAAAATTTAAATATACACAAAAGTGAACACAGGAATATGGGACACTATGAAAAGTATCAACCGCATCATAGGATAGAGGAGGAGAAGAATCTCAAGAAAATAGTTGATGTGATCTTCAACAGAATAATAGATGAAAATTTTCCCAAACTAAAAATAGACAAACCCATAACAAATACAAGAGGCACATAGGACCCAAATAGAGACACAGAAAAGAACCCACGCCATATCATAGTTAAAATGCTAGATGCCCAAACAAAGACAAAATTCTGAGAGCTAACAAAAGAAAAACAAGTTCACATACAAAGGAAACCCATCAGAAATCACAACTGACTTTCTTGCCCTCAAACCATGAAAGCAGAAGAACATGGAGCAAAGCATTCCCAGTGTTAAGGGACTACGGGATGCAACCCAGAATACTTTACCAGCAAAAATGTCGATTATGTTAAGGAGAGATGAAAAATCTTCCACAACATAAACAAGATGATGGAAATACCTATCCTGGAAAACCAACTCTTCATAATCTTGAAGCAATTCAAAGGGCAGAAGAAGAGCAAACAATCTCAAACAACCTACTGAAAAAGAAACTAACAAAAACAAAACCATAGGAGCAAAATCAGAGCTAGGAGTCCTCAAATGGATAATAAGTGAAAGGAAGGCAACATCCATCTTTCAATATAACCTTAAATATTAATGGCTAAAACTCCCAATAAAAAGGCCACAGACTGGGAGAATGGATTAGGAAACAAAACCCATCTATTGCTGTCTACAAGAAACCCATCTCAGATCTAAGGATAGGCATCAACTTTAGGGTGAAGGGATGGAAGAGAGTATTTCAAGAAATGGTACCAAAAAAGAAAGCAGGTGTGGCTATTCTAATATCAGACAAAATAGACTTCAAAGAAAAGAAATCAAAAAGAGACAAAGAGGGACATTACATCTTTATCAAAGGAACAATCACATATGAAGATTCTCACAATCATAACATATATGCACCAAAAACACCGGTGCACCAAACTTTTATAAAGAAATCCTCCAGGATCTCAAGGCCACCAGATTAACCCAGTGCACTAATACTAGGGGATTTCAACACCCAGTAAGTCCCCTAGACAGATCAACAGGACAAAGGATAAACCGAGAGACATCTGAACTAAATGACACAATACACCAAATGGACCTCACAGACATCTATCGAATATTTCACACCAAACACCAGAGAATACACTTTCTACCTCAGCACCTCATTGAAAACATTCTCCAAAATCGACCATATACTGGACACAGGAAAAAACTCAACAAAATATAAAAAGTTGAAATAATGCTCATGCATTCTATCAGACCACAGTGCAATAAAAACTCAATATCAAAACAGAATAAACCCTACACTAGGAACACATGGAGAATAAACAACTCCCTCCTGAATATGAAGTGGGTCCAAGGAGAAGAAATAAAGGAAGAAATAAAAACATTCCTGGAACTGAATACAATGATAAAACAACACAGCAAAATCTATGGGACACTTTAAAACAATCCTAAGAGAGGAAGTTTATAGCTCTAAGTGCCCTACATTAAAAAAATAGAAAGACACACAAGTGAATGATCTAACACTGCAGCTAAAAATACTTGAGAGACAACAACAAATGAACCCTAAATGGGACAGAAGAAGAAGAAATAACAAAAATCAGAGAGAGATCAATGAAATAAAGAAACAAAGAAAACCATACAAAAAATCAATGAATCCAAAAGTTGTTCTTGAGAGAATAAATAAGATAGACAGCCTCTAGCCATTTAACCAAAAGAAAAGAGGGAACAACTCCAAATCAATCGAATCTGTGACGAAAGGGAAATATCACAACAGACAATGAAAAGATCCAGACAATTATAACGGGACTAGCTTAAAAACTTATTCTACAAGTTTGAAACCTAGGAGGAATGGTAGAATATCTGAAATCCTGGGAAATCAAGCTCAACCAAGAAGAGATCGACAGTCTAAACAGACCAATAGTACAGGAAGAAATCGAAGATGTAATAAGTAGCCTCCCAACCAAAAAATTGCCCAGGCCAGACGGTTTCACTGCAGAATTCTATAAAATATTTCGAAAAGACATACATCCATTACTACTTAAATTTGTTCAGAAGGATACAAACGGAGGGGACTTCTCCCAGAATCCTTCTATGAAGCCAGCATTACGCTACTACCAAAACCAGGGAAAGATACAACCAAAAAGGAGAACTATAGACCCATCTCCCTAATGAACACAAATGCCAAAATTCTAAACAGGATTCTGGCAAATCGCATATCAGACTCACATCAAAGAAATCATCCCACCTGACCAAGTTGGATCATACCAGAGATGCAGGGATGGGTCAACTATACGAAAATCAATAAACATCATCAAAACATATCAATGAATTGAAGGACAAAAAACACCACCCATCATCTCAATGTTGCGGAGAAAGCCTTTGACAAAAATCCAGCATCCTTTCATGTTTAAAGTCCTGGAGGGAATTGGTCTGAAAGGATCATTCTTCAATGTAATAAAGCCATATCAGGAAACCCACAGCCAATATCATCCTAAATGGGGAAATGACAGAAGCATTTCCCTTAAAGGTAGGAACTCGGCAAAGGCTGCCCCTGTCACCACTCCTTTTCAATAATAGTGTTGGAAACCCTTGCCAAGGGCAAAAAGGCAAAGAAGAAGGAAATTAAAGGAGTTCTAATGGAAAAGAGGAAGTCAAGCTATCCTGTTTGCTGATGATATGATGTCTACCTAAGGGATGCTAAGAACTCAACCAGAAAAACTCCTAGAAACGATTAAGAGCTTGTGAAGTGGCAGGATACAATAAATCTAGAAAAATCAGTAGCCTTTCTTTACACCAACAACAAGCAACTGAAGAAGGACTACAAGGAGACCTTCCCACTCCCAATAGCCTCAAAAACAAATAAAATACCTAGGAACAAACCTAACCAAGGACACCAAGGATCTCTACAACAAAATTTTAACCCTGAAAAAGGAAATTGAGGAAGACATCAGAAGATGGACAAACCTCCCATGCTCATGGATGGGAAAATAAATATAGTAAAAAATGTCCATCCACTACCCAAACTAGTGTACAGATTTAAATGCAATTCCCAATCAAAATCCCCAAGAATTTCTTCTTACAGGCTGGAAAAAAAAATCCTCAATTTCATTTGGAAAAACAAAAGACCCCCGAATAGCCAAAGCAACCCTGAGGAAAAGAGCAATACAGGGGGGATTGCTATACCAGATATCAAACTATACTACAGGGCTATAGTCATAAAAACAGCCTGGTACTGGCACAAAAACAGACCAGTTGACCAATGGAATAAAACTGAAGATCCAAACCTGACTCATACAATTCAGCCACCATATTTGACAGGGGCCAGAAGACACAATGGAGGAAAGAGCAGTATCTTAAGCAAGTGGTGCTGGCAAAATTGGATACCACTTGTAGAAGATGAAATTAAACCCCTACCTCTCCACCTTGTACAAAAGTCAACTCCAGATGGACACAAAGACCTCAACGTGAAACCCCAAACTCTGGAGGTGATAGAAGAAAACTTGGCCAAGACTACAACACATAGTTGTAGGAAAAGACTTCCTAAATCAGACAGCAGCTGACAAGAAATAAGAATCAACAATTGACAATGGGATCTCTTAAACTCAAAAGCTCTGTACATCAAAAGAAACAATAAAGGAAGTGAAGAGAAAACCCACAGAGTGGGAGGAACCTTCACTGCAGACACATCTGACAAAGCATTAATCTCCAGTATATACAAGCTACTCAAAAAACAAAGAAGAAAGAAAACAAATGAAACACTCAAAAGATGGAGCAAAGATCGGAATAGAGACTTCACAGAGGAAATAGAGATGGCCGAGAAACTTCTTAAGAAGTGTTCAGCATCTTGATATTAAGGAAATGCACAATTAAAAACACACTTTGAATATCACCTTACTCCAATAAGACTGGCTAGGATCAAGAAAAAAAAAAAAAAAAAAAATGCTGGAGAGGTTGTGGAAGAAAGGGGAACACTCATCCATTGCTGGTGGGAATGTAAACTTGTAACAGCCACTATGGAAATCAGTGTGGAAACCCTTAGAAGACTCAAAACGAGCCTTCCAATTTGACCCAGTCCCATAACCACTCCTGGGGTATATACCACAAGACACCATCTTACTGCAAAGATATATGGCACAGCTATGTTATTGCAGCTCTTTCACAATAGCAAAAAGCTGGAAACAGCCCAGGTGCCCTCACTGACGAGTGGTGGAAAATGTGGATATGTTATACAATGGAGTTTCTATGCAGCGGTAAAGAGGGACAACATCATGAATTTGCAGGTAAATGGATGGACTGGAGACATTATGTTAAGTGAAGTAAACAACAGTCCCAGAAAACAAACGCAAATGTGTCCCTCATATGGAATGCTAGTACCAATACCTAGAATATAAACATTTCTCATGGAGAGGGATGCATATAAACACAACAGAAAGACTGCATCAGAAAATGGACCGAAAATGGTGAATTGGGAAGGGGGGGTGGGTGAGGGACACTGGTGTATATTCAATTAATATGCATATTTAATTGACTGAGTATCAAGTGCCCAGTTTTGCCTAGACACTGTCTACAGGATACATGTGTTTTAGGACTTAGTAAAAGTACAAGTGTGTATATTAAACAACATTGGTTTACCAGACTCATGATAAAAACGGTAATCAGCAGTCCCGAGTTAAATGGAGATATAATTCACTTTTGTGTAACAACTATTTATAGTGGGTCCTGATGAAACTTACTTTCTAGGTGCCCAAAGGTTTTGATTATGAGAGACTTTCTTGCCTCCCCCCCAGAACAAAGGAGAATATGACGATGATGGGTTGCTCTCCAACTGTAAATTGGAGACAACTATTGTTAGAGGTAATCTCTTATAAAACGGTAAAAACTGCCTTCTTTAATTGACTAATAGACATAGGAACTGTGAAAGGATTACTCTCTGTTGAGAACCAAATATAACACTAAAGTCCTTAAACTATGCGCTTAAGCAAAATTTATCAATACAGGAGCTCTGACATCAGTAATGGATTGTTACCAGGGAGATGTTGGCCAGGGGATCTAGGTCCCACAAAAAGGTAAAGGCTCCTTGCTCTCTAAACTGGGATACCTGCAAGAAAGAGAGGGCGATAAGGCCCTGCTTGCTGAAGACCGAATGTTAACATGGAAAGATGCATTGAGACCACACATGCAAGTGTACAGATGGCCTCTGGAATACCAGAGAGTGTTACCAAGGGCCACTAAACCAATAAAGCAAATACGGGTCTCTTGAGTCAAGCAAACTCCACCGCAGCACCAGCTACACCTCACCTGCCTGGAAATAATGTGCAGCAGAGGCAGCCATATGCCTGTATATCCCAAATCTAATTGGCTATTGGGCTCTCTCCTTGGGAAGAACCCATGGCTGATGCCACAGAAGCTTACATTCTCTACAGGTTAGGAGAAATCATAAGCCACAGTAAGCCCCAATCATATTTAACAGGAAAAAATTAGTTCTGGATAACATCTCATCTAAAACATATATGTTCTATAACAAAGTAACCTACCATAACTATTAATGCGCTTAAATACCTATATATCTAATTGCTTGTGCTTCATTAGTAGGATCGAATAGTTATTCCTGGACGTCAGCCCATGAAAGGAAACAGCCAGAAATTGACCAGAATCCAAGACAACAGCTCCAGAGAGAGTGGAACTGTTCTGCTTCTCATCCACTTGTGCCCCTTTTTCTAAGCCCAGGGAAATATCTGCGGAAGAGGGGGCGTGTGTAGAATGTAAGGGCTGCGATTGGGGTGAAGGTGAAACTACAGCAATGTAGTCTGGACCCTCATTTGATTAACCTGATTGAACATACAACCCCTCACCCCGCTGGAAGGTGTGGGGCTGTGGGTGTTTGGGCACAACAGCCTCAAATGGTTTTACATGAAGGATGCTTGTACTCATGGATTATCACTTATACTAAAAAATGGAAAAAAAAAAACTGAGAGAGATATCAGGACAGTCATGGCAGAATGCAATGATCTCGGTTGGGGTGGGGGTGGGGTGAAGGGAAGGGGAGATATGCCTGAACTGAATTGGAAAATGATGTATGAAATGCACAAAAGCATCAATAAAAAAAAATGTTGAGAAAAAAAAAAAAAAAAGAAACAAATCATAGATTATACTCAAAGAAATCAATGACCCCTAAAGGGAAAGAATGACCAAATCCAGAAGGAATGGAAACACTGAAAAAAAATTCTCAGGTGCTGAAATGAAAAAGGAAATGAAAAGGTCAACTCCAAAAGGAAATGGAAATACTAAAGGAATCTCTGGATAAAATGAAAAAGAAAATGGAACAGTCAAGAGCTACAAGAAAGGAAAAAAAAAAAAGAACAGAATGGATGAAGCAGACAATAGAATATCAACCCTGAGAAATATAACATGAAGAACTGAAGAGCTCAAGCAAAGACTAGGAAAATTTTAAATAAACACAGGAGTGGAATTATCAGGAAATGTGAAACACCATGAAGAGATCAAACCTCTGCATCATAGATATAGAGGAAGAAGAAGAATCCTAAGACAATGGTATGGACCAGATCTTCAACAGAATTATAGAAGAAAATTTGCCCAAATTGAAAAAAAGACACACTCATACACATACAAGAAGCACAAAGAACACCAAATAGACAAGATCAGAAAAGAAACTCCCCACACCACATCATAATCAAAACTCTAGATTCTCGGGGCTGGAGAGATGGCCTAGTGGTTAAGAGTGCCTACTCCTCTTGCAGAGGACCTGGGTTCGATCCCCAGCACCCACATGGCGGCTGAGAACCATCTGTAACTCTAATTCCAGGAGAACTCCAGTTCCAGGGGAATCTGACACCCTCTTCTGACCTCTGTGGCATTGCATGGCATGAATGCACAAACCTACATGCAGACAGTACATTCATATACATAAAAAAATAAATAAAAATTTTAAAAATGTTAATCTCAAACTCTAAGATGCTCAAACAAAGACCGAATACTGAAAGCCACAAGAGAAAAACAAAAGTTACATATAACAAAAACCCATCAGAATTACAGCTGACTTTTTTTAACAGCTGGCTTTTCAATTGCAAACAAATGAAAGCCAGAGAGAGTTAGACCTAAAGTATTTCCAGTACTAAACGTACTACAGATGCCAACACCAGATTACTTCTACCCAGCAAAAAATGTCAATTATTATATCTGAAGGAGAAAGGAAAGCTATTCCATGACATGAACAAGATGAAAGAATACATGTCTAGGAAACCAACCCTTCCAGAAATATTCAAAAGTTCAGAGGACAGAGAAAAGGATCAGATATCTCCAAAGTGGTGAAGAGTAATTAATGAAGGTAAAACCCAGAAATACAAACGGGACAAAAAATGCAAAAACAGAAAAATAAAACTGAAAGGGAAGCAATATACATCTCTCAATATTAACCTCTAAATATCTAATGGGTCAAACACCCCAATCAAGAGTCACAAGATTCAGAGAATGGATTAAGAAACTGAATCCATCTTTATGCTATCTACAAGAAACACAGCTCACCTTCAAGGACAGACACCATCTTAAGGTGAAAGGAAGGAAAAAATTTCAGGCAAATGGCACTAAAAAATGAGCAGAGGTTGTTATTTTAATATCAAGACAAAATAGATTTCAAAGTAAAACTAATCAATCATGAAGATCTCATAATCATAAAAATATATGCACCAAATACTAGAGCACCAAAATTCATAAACGCAATCCTGAAGGACTTCAAGACATAGATCAATCCCAGCACACTAATAGTGGGAGACTTCAATATGCTACTGAGCCCACTGGACAAAGAATAAACAGAGAGCCATCTGAACTGAACAATACAATACACCAAATGGATCTAACAGACATCTACTGAATATTCCACCCAAACACCAAAGAATATACTTTCTAACTAACCATCCACATGGAACATTCTCTCCAAAATCATGTACTGGGACACAGAGACAAACCTCAGCAAATACAAAAATTGAAATATTTCATGTATCCTGTCAGACCCAGTATAATAAAGCTTAAATCAAACCAGAAAAGAGCCCTACTATAGCTACAAGAACCATGGGGACTAAACAACACACTACTGAAATAATGAATGAGTCAAAAGGAGAAATAAAGAAAGAAAAAAAACATTTCCTGAACTAAATGAAATGGATGATACAACCAGAAAAAACCTGTGGGACACCTTAAAAGCAGTCCTGAAGGGAAATTACAAGCCCTAAATGCCTTCATTAAGAAAACAGAAAGAGCAAAATAAATGAACTTAACATTGCAACTAAAAACACTTGAGAGGCAGCAACAAATGAATCCCAAACCCAGCAGACAGGAAGAAATAACAAAAGTCAGAGCAGAAATCAATGAAATAAAAACAAAGAGAACAATACAAAAAAAAAAAAATCAACGAATCCAAAAGCTGGTTCTTTGAAAGGATAAACAAGATAGGTAGACCTCTTAAGCACAAATGTAAAAAGAAGGAAAGAGCAACTCCAAATCCACCAAATTAGAGACGAAAAGGGAAACATCACAACAGATAGTGAAAAGATTCGACAACTTATGGGAATACTCAAAAACATACACTCTACTAAATTTGAAAACCTAAGAAGAAATGGATGAATACCTGACATCATGGAATCCATCAAGACTTAACCAGAAAAGATGGACAAATTAAATAGACCCATAATAAGAGGAAATTGAAACTGTAACATAAAAACCTCCCAACTAAAAAAGCCCAGGTCCAGATGGATTCACAAGCAGAGAATTCTGTAAGACATTTAAAGAAGACCTACGCCACTACTACTAAATTATTCAAGATGAAAAACAGAAAGGAAATCTCCAAATTCCTTCTATGAGAGCCAAACATCACTCTAATACCAAAACCAGGCAAAGATACAACCAAAAAAAGAAAA
Source organism: Rhizomys pruinosus (assembly GCA_009823505.1). Taxonomy (NCBI): domain Eukaryota; kingdom Metazoa; phylum Chordata; class Mammalia; order Rodentia; family Spalacidae; genus Rhizomys; species Rhizomys pruinosus. Next base: position 3,694,763 of record VZQC01000855.1, on the reverse strand, counting down.
ACTATAGACCCATTTCACTAATAAACATAGATGCAAAAATTCTCAGCAAAATAACTTGCAAACAGACACAGGCACATGTCAAAAGGATCATCCACCATGACCAAGCTGGATTCATACCAAAGATGCAGCACATAAACAGACTGAAAGACAAAAACCACATGGTCATCTCAATTGATGCAGAAAAAGCCTTCAACAAAATTCAGCATGCCTTCATGTTTTAAGTCCTGGAGGGAATTGGACCAGAGGGAACATTCCTCAACACAATTAAAGCCATAATACAATAAACCCACAGCGAGCATTATCCTAAGTGGGTGAAAAACTAGAAGTGTTCCCCTTAAAGTCAGGAACCCCAGTAAAAGCTGCCCTACCCCACTTCCTCTTCAATATAGTGCTTGAAATGCTCGTGAAAGAGCAAATAAGACAAAAAAGGAAATCAGAGGAGTACTAATTGGAAAAGAGAAAGAAACTATCCTTTTTGCAGATGACATGATAGTTTACCTAAGGGACACCAAAAACTCCACCACAAAACTCCTAGAAACATCAACAGTTTCAGTAAAGTAGTGGGATACAAAATTAGCTTAGAAAAAATTCTTTATGCCAATAACAAGCAACTGGAGAAGATACAAGGAGACTTCCACTTCAAAATAGCCTCCAAAAAAATAATTATCTAGGAAAAACCAAACAAACCCACACCCAAAAATCTCTACAAAGAAAATTTTAAACCCCTCAAGAAGGAGATTGAGGATGATACTAGAAGATAAGAAAAACCTCCCATGCTCATGGATTGGAAGAATCAAGATATAGTAAAAATGACAATCCTAAAAAAAAAAACATCCTACCCAAAATAATATACAGATTCAATACAATCCCAATTAAAATCCCCACACACTTCTTCACAGACCTAGGAAAAAAACATCCTAAAGTTCATATGGAGAAACAAAAGACCCCAGATAGTCAAAGCAACTCTGACCAAAAAGAGCAATACAAGGGGGATTGTCATACCAGACTTCAAATTATATTATGAGGCTATTGTCATAAAAACAGCCTGGTAATGGCACAAAAACAGGCCTGTAGATCAATGGAACAAAATTGAGGATCCAAACCTGAGCACTTCACATTTCAGACACCTCATATTCACACAAAGGGGACAAAAGACTCATGGAGGAAAGACAGCATCTTCACGGAACAAATGGTATTGGCATAACTGGATCACCAATTTGTAAAAAAAAAAAAAAAAAACTCTACAAAAAAAAAAAAAAATTCAACTCCAAATGTATTAAGACCTCAATGTGAAACTCAAAACTCTGAAAATGATAGAAGAAAAAAATGTTGTATAAAACCAATAAAACATAGGCATAAGAAAAAGACTTTCTAAATCAGACAGCAGCTGTGCAAACAATAAGGTTCACAATTGACAAAAGGGACCTTATTAAACTCAAGAGCTTCTGTATAACAAAAGAAACAATCAAAGAAGTGAAAGAGAAAACCCAAAGGGTGGGAGAAAACTTCACCAGTGATACATCTGATAAAGCATTAACATCCAAAGTGTATAAACTACTCAAAAAACGAAGGAGAAGAAAACAATGACCTACTCAAAAGATGGAGCAAAGAGCTGAACAGAGACTTTACAATGAAGGAATAAAAGATGAGCTGAGAACACTTAAAACAAAAAAAAAAAGTGTTCAAGCAGTCCACTTATAATTAAGGAAATTGCAAAATTAAAACCACCTTAAGATTTGGTCTTAGCCCCGTGTGGTGGCACAACACCTTTAATCCTGGCACTTGGGAGGCAAGAGGCAGCGTGATCTCTGTGAAGTTCAAGGCCAGCCTGGTCTACGAGTGACTCTAGGACAGCTTGGGACTGACAGGGAGACACTGTCTCAAAAATACAAAAGAATAAAAGATTTCATCTTACTCCAGAAAAAAGATCGCAAACCAAAACAGGAAACCAAATGCTGGAGAGGTTGTGGGAAAGGGGACACTCATCCCACTCTGCGGGATGGCAAACTCATGCAACCCTTTGAAAATAGTGTGGAGAACTCTCAAGAAACTAAATGAGCCGTACCACCTGACGACCAACATACCATTCCCTGGGTAATATACCCACAGACTCATCCTATGCAGATACCATCACATCTAGTTTAATTGCCGCTTCTCTTCACCAATAGCAAAGAGCTGGAGCAACCCACAAGGTCCCTGAACTGACGAATAGATAGTGAAAATGTGGGACATCTCACAATGGAGTTCTATAAAGAAGTGACATAAATAAAGAAAGATGCATCGTGAAACTTTCAGGTAAATGGGCGGCAGCTTGAAGCCATCATGCCTAATGAAGTAACACAAATTCAGAAAAACAATGACAAATGGTATCCCTCATCTTGTGATGCTAGCACAAAACACCTAGTAAGTATATAGGCAAACTTTGGGGGAGAATAACAAAGAAAAAAAGGGAGGGAACAACATGACAAAGACTGGATCAAAGAGAACTGACTTGAAACAGTTAACATCCTGCCCAGAACAATAAACCTTGAAAGAAAAACTTAAAAAAGAACTGAAGAAAGAAGTGCAAGACATGTAGGCAGAATCGCTGAACTGGGTATGGGTGGGGGGCATGGAAACGGAAGTGTTGTCAAATTGAGACTGAGAAATGATGTATAAACACAACAAATACCAAATAAAAAATATTTTATTAAAAATAAAATAGATCTTAAAAAATTAAAATGCTGAGTTGGCCATGGTGGTGACTGCCTAGAAATCCCAGCACTGGGAGCAGACAGGCAAGATGTCGTGAGATAAGGCCATGCCCTGGTCTACATAGTAAAGTTCCAGGCCAGCTGGGGCTACCAGGGAGACCCTGTCTCAAAAATACCAAACAAAAAAAATTAAAATGCTTACAATGACATAGAACCTAGAATTCACTTATAGGTAACTTATTCCTTTCTGGGTTAGTGCTCAAGAGATTGCATTTCCTAAGGACAATGACTTTATTCTCAAGTTATATATACATTATCAGCATAATACATTAAGAATGTGTCTAATGTGTATATTGATAGTATGATTATATTATGTTCCACAGAACTAAGTTTTACAGAGTTATGAGTACTGAACTCAAGACTAACACATCCATACAATTGCCTCTTGTGAAAATATATTTTAGAATTTAATAAAAGTGGGGTTTTTTTTGGTCTTTTCGAGACAGGGTCTCCCTGTAGCCCCAGCTGTCCTGGAACTCACTCTGTAGACCAGGCTGGCCTTAAACTCACAAAGATCCACCTGTCTCTGCCTCCTGAGGGCTAGGATTAAAGGCGTGTGACACCACGCCCGGCACAAAAGTGTTTTTTAAGATTTTATTTATTTTATGTGTACATTTTGCCTGCATTACGTTGTGTAATGCTCTTAATTGCTGAATCATCTATCTCTCCAGCCCCTTAAAAATCATTATTTAATTGTAAACATTTTTGGGGTAAAGTGGGATGGTTTGATATTATACACTATATATGTATATATGTATATATAATAGATTGTATTTAAGTTTTAATGCCTAGTGTGATATGAGAAGTAAGCTTAATCTCTGCCCCCTCAAAACACAATGTTAGGCGTGACTAGAGCTTTTCTGATCACCAAACTTCCCCTTACAAAAGGAAAGAAAGTTCTTGAAGTGATTGTTTTGTGAAAGCTTTAAAAGCTGTTTAAATGGAAATACCATGTTAAAATAGGATATATTTAAGGCCAGCCTGGTCTACAGAGTGAATTCCAGGTTCCAGGCCAACTGGGGCTACAGGGAGATCCCATCTTAAAAAGACCAAAAAAGAAAAGGATATATTAGTATGATTTATGTGGAATTAAATAACAAGTAAAAAGCGTTTCTTTATTTTGATAAAGTAGAGATTGAAGTTTGCTGGAGGTTGTTAGGTAGCTAAATTTGAAAAAGAGTTAATGGTCAGGGAAGTGGTAAAACACCTTCAACAGGATAAGACTGGGCACCTAAAATAATCAAGAATCTATTATAGGGCTGGAGAGACAGCTCAGCAGTGAAGAGCACTGACTGCAGAGGACCTGGGTTTGATTCCCAACACCCACATTGCACCTAGCAACTATCTATAACTTCAGTTCCAAGAAATTGTATACCTCTTCTGACCTCCATGGTCATTGCATGACACGGTACACTTACACGCCAAGAGGCAACATGCTCATACACATTAAAGGAAAATAATAAATAAAATACATTGGAAAGGAATTTATTATGTCTTGGCATGGGGCTGACCTTGCTTTTTTCAGGTAGACTGAGATAACTCTATACAGGGAGGTGATTATTCAATTGAAAAACAAACCAAACTATAAATGCATATTATTTATGGTTTAAACAAGGTATATTACTACTGATATTAATTAGTGAAATCAATTACTTTTCTTTTTAAAAATTTTTTTTTTATTTTTGTATGTGTATGAGTGTACTGTCTGCATGTCGGTTTGTGCACCCGTGTTGTGCAATGCTGTAGAGATCAGAAGAGGGTCTTGGATTCCCCTGGAACTGGAATTCTCCTGGAATTGGAGTTACAGACGGTTCTTAGCCGCCATGTGGGTGCTCTTGCAGAGGACCCAGGTTCCATTCCAAGCACCCACATGGCAGCTAACAACTGTCTATAACTCCAGTTCTAGGGGATCTGACAACTTCTGACTTCATGGGCATTGGATGACACAAGTACAATTACACATCTGCAGGCAATACACTTTTACACTATATATAGTGTAAAACTATATATATATAGTTTTATATATATATAAAGGATATATATATATATATCCTTAGAAGCTTCTACAGTGGTCACTTTTCCTATGGGTTCTTCTTTTTTTTTATTTCTGTATGTGTATGAATGTACTGTCTGCATGCAAGTTTGTGCACCCGTGTCGTGCAATGCCGCGGAGGTCAGAAGAGGGTATCGGATTCCCCTGGAACTGGAGTTCTCTTGGAATTGGAGTTTCAGACGGTTCTTAGCCGCCATGTGGGTGCTGGGGATCGAACCGGCGTCCTCTGTAAGAGCGGTCGGCGCTCTTAACCACTAGGCTATCTCTCCAGCCCCCGACAAATTGAATTTCTTACCTTATGCTAAATATGGATCCCTATATTTATAGACAAGTGTACCACACACCACTCATCAAAGAAGCTTCTTTCTGCAACAGATGGAGGCTATTACAGAGTTCCACAACTGGTCACAGAGAGAGAATGTATGTCTGAGGAATGCCCAACCCTAGGTGACACATCTACAGTGGAACCTCTACACCTAAGGCTCATGGAACATAGCGGGACAAGGGGTGGAAAGAATACTAGCACATACCTCAACCTCACCAGCAAAGCTTCATTATACAACAGAGTGAGATACACACAGAAGACCACAACTGGCCAAGGTTTAGAGAATAAGAGACCCCAGAGTGTGCATCCCTGGATAAGACTCTTATATTAAACCTCTCCAACCCATGGTTCAGGGACCATTGTGGAAGAGGAGATGGAAAGATTGTAAGAGCCAGGGTTGGTCCACGAGCATAGGGAAGCAGTCTTTTGGGCCTCTGGAAGCATATTCATGTGAACTTGAAGTGATTGTGGTGGCATGCACAAAGCCTATGGTGACTCAATCAGACAAGGGCCCAACATGGAGCCAGGGAAATGGGTGGCATGACCTGACCTTAGCCTAGGAGCTGTTGGCAACCGATTACTCCTGGGTGAGGGAGAGTAGATCTTCTTTAGGAGCTCTAGATAGGCTTCCTAGACTCCAGTGGATGAACTTGCACTGAAGGGCATCTGGGTAAAATGATTCACCAGACAGGACTTAACATAAATGACAGAATGCATGAGGTCTAGTCAGTGGAGGGGCTGAGGGGGACATGGATGGGAGGAGGTCTAAATTATGAACTATTGTATGAACTACAATAAAACTCAATGAAATATACTAAATAAAAATAATAAAATATTTTTAAATGATTTCTTAAAAACATGAAAGCCAGAAATGATCTTAATATTTTAAATTCTAAAAATTCCTAAGAATGATAATATTGAAAAAAAATGTGAGAATTTGTATAAAATTGGCATTCCTCTGTCTATAAAGTGTTTTTAAAGACAACATTCTTGGGGCTGGACAGATGGCTCAACAATAAGACCTAAGTTCAGTTCCCAGCATCTATACAGCAGCTAACAACTGTCTATAAATCCAGTTCCAAGGAATCTGAAGCCCTCTTCTGACCTCCATGGACATTGCATGCACAGGTGCACTTAAATACATACAGGCAAAACACTCATACACATAAAATAAAAATAAGTAAACAAATAAAATTTAAATACAGGTTTATCTGTCTAAATGATTCCTATGGTTGTCTGGCCTAAGCCAGCAGAGTTAGGTAAATGAATTAATGGCCATGGATGGCCCGTAAATCCTAAATACTTAATATCCAGGCTCTGTCAGAGAAAAAATTGATATAACTTATCCTTTAATTAAAGTAAAGGATCGGGGCTGGAGAGATAGCCTAGCAGTTAAGAGCACCAACTGCTCTTGCAGAAGACCAGGGTTTGATCCCCAGCACCCACATGGCGGCTGAGAACCATCTGTAACTCCAATTCCAGGAGAACTCCAGTTCCAGGGGAATCTGACGCCCTCTTCTGACTTCCACGGCATTGCACGACACGGGTGCACAAACCTCCATGCAGACAATACATTCATATAAATAAATAAATAAATATAAAAAATGTCTAAAGTAAAGGGTCAACAGAAATATAATTAGCAAAAAAGGTCATCAATTTTACACTAGGAAAAATAAAACAATAATACTAAAATGGAAGTTTCAATGTATATATGGCCAAAATGGCCTTTAGTACATTATACCAATTTTCAAGGCTCAAGAAATTTAGAAAAGTGCTCAAGATGTTAAATGGTCAATTAATCAATTAATCCAACAGATACTTTCTCTGGGTATATTCGTGTGTGTGTGAGTGTGTGTGTGTGTGTGTGAGAGAGAGAGAGAGAGAGAGAGAGAGAGAGAGAGAGAGAAGAAGAATTTTCTGCCTGGGGCAGGGGCAACCGCAGCATGTATCCCTGCACAGCATCTCACCATCCTACCCGCCTACTTCCGTGGTGACTACCCAATACAAGGAGAGGACTCTGCAATCTTAGACCAGAATTTATTGGGCTTGCCTACAAAGTTGATGGGAAAAATGTCACTCACTAAGCCATGGCGCTCTCGTTCTCCTGTCCTCAAATGGGCCACCCTGGCCTGGCATGAATTCTGTGCCCTCCCCCAGGCTGAAGAGTTCCAAAGTCATGCAGACACGCTATGGAGCTCCAGCTTTGCTCTTAGCTCCTCCCTCTAAGAAAGCAGCTGGCCCGGTGATAAGTCCATTTCAAAGAAGATATCCCACTGTACGTGTGTGTGTGTGTGTGTGTGTGTGTGTGTGTGTGTGTGTGTGTGTCTGTGTGTACCTGTCTGGGTGTGTCTCTATGTGTCTGTGTGTGTATGTGTCTGAGTGTCTGTGTGTCTGTGTGTGTCTGTGTCTGTGTGCCTGTGTGCCTGTGTGTAGAAGCAGATAGGGCAGGTACACATAAGAGTGTGCTTGCCCATTAGTGAACATATGTGGAGGTCAGAGGTCAACTCAAGTACTGTAGCTCAAGAGATATCCATTTTGTTTTCAGAGACAGAGCCCATCTCTGGAACCTGGGTTCTGCCATTAAGCCTTCGATCGTCCTGAGATTACAGAGTCGCTATCCTAATGGTTTGTTATGTGGCCGCTCATGTTTGTGTTCTGGTTATTGTTCTGATGCTGTGGTAAGACACTAACCCAAACCAGCTTAAGGACAGAAAGGGTTTGCTTCCTCTTATAGGCTGCAATGCATTCCTCAGAGAAGCCTAGGTGGGGAACAGGGAGCAGAGACCACAGCAAAACTTGGCTTCCTGGCTTGCTTCCCTGGTTTGCATAACTACCTTTTTTAATACAAACCAGGCCCAGGAAATGACACTACCACAGTAGACCAGGCCATCCCACATCAATTGACAATCAAGAAAACTCCCTGCAAGGACCTGGAGAGATGGTTCAGCAGTTAGGAGTACTGGCTATTCTTGCATAAGACCTGGGTTTGAATCACAGCACTCACCACTCACGTGGTGACTAGCAACAACTGTTCATAACTCCAGTTCTAGGAGATCTGGAACCCTCTTCTGTCCTCAGTGGGCACTGCACAATAAGGGTGCACTTACACACATGCAGGCATAACACCTATATGTGTAAAATAAAAATAAACAAAAAATAATAAAAATGCCCTGCAGACATGCCCACAGGTCAATCAGATGGTCTCAAGTTGACAAAAATAACCTGGATGTAACGAGCACTGTACCGCTGGAGCCATCTCCCCAGCCCACCTGGATATACTCTTATTGTGTTCACAGTCCACTTTGATGTATTCAAAAATTATGTTGTCTGCAGGGTGTGGTGGTGCACACCTTTAATCCTAGCACTCGGGAGGCAGAGGCNGGGGAACAGGGAGCAGAGACCACAGCAAAACTTGGCTTCCTGGCTTGCTTCCCTGGTTTGCATAACTACCTTTTTTAATACAAACCAGGCCCAGGAAAGACACTACCACAGTAGACCAGGCCATCCCACATCAATTGACAATCAAGAAAACTCCCTGCAAGGCCTGGAGAGAGATGGCTCAGCAGTTAGGAAGTACTGCTATTCTTGCATAAGACCTGTGTTTGAATCACAGCACTCACCACTCACGTTGGGACTAGCAACAACTGTTTCATAACTCCAGTTCTAGGAGATCTGGAACCCTCTTCTGTCCTCAGTGGGCACTGCACAATAAGGTGTGCACTTACACACATGCAGGCATAACACCTATATGTGTAAAATAAAAAATAAACAAAAAAATAATAAAAATGCCTGCAGACATGCCCACAGGTCAATCAGATGGTCTCAAGTTGACAAAAATAAACTGGATGTAACGAGCACTGTACCGCTGGAGCCATCTCCCCAGCCCACCTGGATATACTCTTATTGTGTTCACAGTCCACTTTGATGTATTCAAAAATTATGTGTTGTCTGCAGGAGTGTGTGGTGTGCACACCTTTAATCCTAGCACTCGGGAGGCAGAGGCAGGCGATCTTTTGTGAGTTTAAGGCCAGCCTGGTTTGCAGAGTGAATTCCAGGACAGCTGGGGCTACAGGAGACCCTATCTCGAAATAGATTCAAAAAAAAAAAAAAATTATGTTGTCTGTCACGTCCCTTGGAATTCTTTGCCTGTTAGACTGAACATTTTTTCCATATGCTTAATAGCAATTCTACATTTTCCAAATGACTATATTTTTTCCACTTTTCCAATGACCTTTTGGGGGGTCTTTTCAAAACAGGGTCTCCCTGTAGCCCCAGCTGGTCTTGGAACTCCCTATGTAAGCCAGGCTGGCCTTGAACTCACAGAGATCTGTGCCTGCCGCTGCCTCCCGAGTGCTTGGATTTAAAGGGGTGTGCCACCATGCCTGGCTCCAGTGAACTTTTAAACTAATAACATAAGAACTCTTTATATAAGCCAGGGGAGCAGTGGGCCTACGCCTTTTAATCCAGCCACTCGGGAGGCAGAGGCAGGAGGATCTCTGTGAGTTCAAGACCAGCCTGGTCTACAGAGTAAATTCCAGGCCAGCTGGGACTATAGGGAGACCCTGTTTCAAAAAGACAAAAAATAGGGGCTGGAGAGTTGGCCTAGCGGTTAAGAGCGCCGACCGCTCTTACAGAGGACCCGGGTTCGATCCCCAGCACCCACATGGCGGCCAAGAACCGTCTGAAACTCCAATTCCAGGAGAACTCCAGCTCCAGGGGAATCCGAGACCCTCTTCTGACCTCCGCGGCATTGCACGACACGGGTGCACAGACTTGCATGCAGACAGTACATTCATACACATACAGAAATAAATAAAATTAATAAAAAAAATATATTTTCAAAAAGACAAAAAATAAAAAGAATTCTTTATATATGATATGTAAGCTTCAGCTGCAGGCTTGAGTAAACAGAGTCTCCTGAAAAGAAGACCTCAGCGCAGAGTTCTTGTAAGTTGAGGACAGCTATGTACATGAAGGTGTTCATGCCCTGAATTATGTTAGTACAAAACTCCTACCTGTAAAGTTAGAATAAAACAACCCCTTAATCCATCTATTTAACCAGCTTTCTTTTGATTTCATATATTCAGGAACTAGTATATTCTTTTTTAATTTTATTTATTTTTTATGTGGATGAGTGTACTGTCTGCATGTGGGTTTGTGCACCTGTGTTGTGCAATGCTGCGGAGGTCAGAAGAGGGTGTGGGATTCCCCTGGAACTGGAGTTAAAGATGGTTCTCATCCTCCATGTGGGTGCTGGGGATCGAACCCTGGTCCTCTGCAAGAGCAGTCGGTGCTCTTAAAGGCTAGGCCATCTCTCCAGCCCCAGAACTAGTATATTCTTAATTTTTGTTTTCTTTTCTTTAATCACTTGCTCAGTTTTGCCCATTTTCTTTTCCCCCTGGAAACAAAGTCTGTTGAAAATAATTCCAAGCCCATAAGATCAGTACCTTTCGGCCATATTTTTTAATTTGTTCTTTGATAATGTAATACATGTGCCTAGGGTATTTCAACGATACATACCTCCTAGTACCCTCTCTCATCCCTCCCCCTCCTGTTGAACTCTTTCTTCTCAACAAGTTGCTTTCCTGTGTGTCCATCTCTTGTGCGTGTGACCCACTGGGTTTAATTTGGGCTAAATGCATGCCTTATCTGCCGCTGACCATCTGCCTGGCCCGATTCGTTTGGATGTCTTGGGCAAGCTGGATGTCTTTCTCATCAGAAACACATTTTCCCATGGTTATTTGATAAGCCAGCAATGCTCTGCCTATCTTAACTTCCCCAGACTACTTCCAAGGAGATTTCCACACAATGAGTTCTCAGAGACAAACACTTAACTACTCAGCGGTGATGAAATGGGTGGATGACCACAGAAGCCCTGTCCAGAAACCAAATGTAAGCCTATGAACCATGCAGCCCCTATTAAGAACTGGGGATATTGTCAGTTCAAACCTGTAGTGTCTATTTTTAGATGCACTGGATGGAGGGATTTGTATCAAATGAGAAGAAGAAGAAGAAGAAGAAGAAGAAGAAGAAGAAGGAGGAGGAGGAGGAGGAGGAGGAGGAGGAGGAGGAGGAGGAGAAGAAGAAGAAGAAGAAGAAGAAGAAGAAGAAGAAGAAGAAGAAGAAGAAGAAGAAGAAGAATTGGAGGAGAAGGATAAAGTGGAAGAAATAGAATGAGAGAAAAAGCATCTTCTACCAATTTCCAAATTAAAATTGTGAATAAGCTTACAAAGTAGCCACTGAAATGCCCAATGTGACATCCTATTTCAGACTTCTAACTAATCTTCAGTCATTTTATCCCAAATATTCAAACTTCATTATAGAAGAACAATTCAAAAATCTAAGACTGTCCAAATTAAATGCACTTAAAAATTAGTAGATAATAGGAAATATGAAAATAGAGTCTTTTCTCATTAAATTTTCCCCGAGCTTTTTGTGTTCCCTTTCATGGTGCACATTTTGAATTAATTGCTTCTAGGGACAAACTAATATTCTACTGAGATAAAAACTCATCTTTTGCAGCCAAGGACATTAAAGCAAAATTTACATTATACAGAAGAGAAACAATTTTCCACATTCACAAGAAAGAACCCAGGGAAAACCCAGCTTTTGGAAGTAATTTTGCTGACCCAGAGTGAAGTAAAAGGCAACGGGGCGAGGCAGCGGGAATGTCAGAAAAACAAGGTCAAACGAAATTTATTAAGCAATCCTTTTTAAGGAAATTCTAGAGATCTGTTGATTGAATTACAAGAATCCGTGGCCCTCCTCTTCACTCCGGGGTCTCTCACTAACAACCCTCCTTCCTGTACCAACTGCTATGCCCACACATACTCCCTTACAACAGTATGTTTAGGCTTCTGACAGGCCAGGTTTCATGATGGGCTTAAATAGTCTTCCAGCCTCTCTGTTTTGGTGGAAAAGTGAAAAACCCTAAACTTCTATTCTCTTGACTCAGCCTGGCTTTCTTCTTTCTCCCAGAAATCTCTAATGCTTGGGTAGTTTGAGGGTGAGGAACTGCATTCAGGTCTGAACCACAGTTCTCGGAGTAGTTCTCAACTGTTCAAAGTGTTCCCAAGACAGTTGGTGGCGGCATAACCCACCATTACTTTCACAAACCATCTCTACAGGCAGCGCCTGCGAAGTCCCTGGTGAGATTTCTATTGGCAAGGGCTTCCTTCCCCCAAGTGCTTGTTCAAAGCTCTGGGAAACTGTACAACATTGCATCATCCTTCTAACTGCATTTTCCGCAGCCATTTGCGGTTCTTGGAGATAAGTCTCATCATCTGATGTGTTCTCAGGCTTTCTTAAGAGCCCTCATCAATCCCACCTGTCAGCACGGAACACTGTATCCCAACTCTGAGCTTCAAAGTACAGCCAGAGAAGCAGTGGCTTTGGTATCAACAGGGAACTAACATGAACTGCAGAATCCTATCCCAGACTTCAGACCTACTGAACCAGAATCTCTATACTTTACAAAGACCTTGAGGTGATTCATTTTATTTTTTTTTTAATTTTTTATTATTTTAAGGGATTCACAGTATAAGAACACAGTTGTTTTCAGATCACATTGACTTTGCTCAGTTTGCCATACAGTTAGGTAATTGGTGCTAACATCCACAGATGAGGGATACCATTCATCATTTGTTTTTCTGGGACTGTGTTACTTCACTCAGCATGATAGCTTCTAGCTCCAGCCATTTACCTGCAAAGCTCATGATGTCATCTTTCTTTACCACTGCATAGAACTCCATTGTGTAGTTGTGCCACATTTTCTCTATCCATTAATCAGTTGAGGGGCACTTGGGTTGGTTCCAGCTCCTTGCTATTGTGAAGAGAGCTGCAATAAACATGGCTGGGCATTTATCTCTGCATAAGATGAGTCTTGTGGGTACATGCCCAGGACTGGTATGGCTGGGTCAGGTGGCAAGTTCATTCCAAGTCTTCCAAGGGTTCTCCACACTGCTTTCCATAGTGGCTGTACGAGTTTACATTCCCACCAGCAGTGGATGGGTGTTCCCCTTTCCCCACAACCTCTCCAGCACTTGGTATCATTTGTTTTCTTGATTCTAGCCAGTTTTATTGGAGTAAGATGATATCTTAAAGTGGTTTTAATTTGCATTTCCTTAATTATTAGTGATGTTGAACACTTCTTAAGATGTTTCTGAGAAACATCTTGAGAAACATCTTAAGAAGAGGTGATTCATTTTAAAAAACCATTTGTAAATTACATATTTATTGAGGGCACCTATACATGCAGGTAGAGGTCAAAGGAAAACTTGTGCTAGACTTGGTTCTGTCCCTCCACTCTATGAGTCCTGGGGTTCAAACTCACATAGTCAGGCTTGGGAGTAGGTCTCTTTACCCTCTGATCCATCTTGCCAATTCTTAGGTGATTCTTGTGTGCAGGAAGTTTGCAAAGTCCGACTTAGGAATATGGTTCAGTAAGGAAAGTCCTTGACATGCAAGTCTAGGGACCTGAGTTCTGATCCCCAGTATCTGTGTAGAAGCCCAACAACTGCCCAAGCATAATCCCAGTGCTAGGAGCAAGAGAGTAGAGACAGGAAGATCCCTGGACCTGATTGGCTAGCCAGCCTAGCTTAATAGATGAGCTTCAGGTTCAGTGAGAGACTGTGCCACCATAAAGGGTAGAAAGTAATTAAAGAAGATACATGCCATTGGTAACTGGCTTCCACACACATTCACACCATGTACATGTCTGCATGAACTCACACACACACATGCACACATACACACACACACACACACATGCGTGCACATACACAAAGTTTGAAAAGGCACACTGCAAAGTTTTATTTCAGTGTGTTACACTTATATATGAAGCAAACAGGCGTAGATTCACATTACCTTGGGGGACCAATCCTTTTTACCTAGTAAGTTTCCAGGGGAATTTCCCAATAGTACATAATGATATGGGTTATACCCTCATGAAGCATGCCTGGAGGTTGATGAGTGGCTTCTGTGTAAACCTGGAAAGCAATGGTATTTGATGTCAGCTGACTTCATTTGCAAATCATACTTGTGAAAATAAGGACAAGGAGGTCCTCTGGTCTTCCCAACAGACTCACACCTCATGCCACACACTGTCTCTCTGCCAATTTCACAAAGCTGTCCATGATGACACTTTCTTGGACATGTTCCTTATAAGAAAAAAGAAACTCCGAAAATTATTTTTAGATACTGTGTGAGTTATTTATAACTTTATAGCAGTCCTTCAATAAATGCAGAAACCCTGAAAACTGAACTCTTGACCTTGCTGTCTCTAGCTGGTATTATCTGTTGAAAGAGCAACCTGGATTTACATACCCCAGCTTCATCTCGGCCAGGCGTCCTTAGAGAAAGGGCCTGAAAGCCGAGGGCTTAACAGGCGCCAGCATGGTTCCTAGCGAGAAGGAATTTGGAAAGATTGGCAAGTTCTTCTATTAGAAGGATCACATGCCCTAAATTGCACTATCGTTAAAAAGACGGTATCCAGGGACCCAGCCTAAAACCTTGAGTGACTACTTCAGTGGAGTAGAATGCAAACTATATTGGAGATAAATCGCCCAGGTGATACTAAATAAAATTCATCAAGGACCACCCCTTGAAAGATATTGGTTGTAGATGTTACCGCACTGTAGACTCAGCCCTATCCCAGACTCTGGGCCCAAAGCAGCTCCCAGGCCATAGTTTATGGGATCGTATTTCCCATGGTTATGGTTCAGACCTTTACAGCCTCATTTAACACAAAATGTGTTTTTGCCTCAATGACGTGGTCACTGGCTCCCTGTAATTTTCCCTGTCCTCAAAGCACAAATTACTGCCGATAAGGTCATGGAAAAATTCTTCAGGCTCTATCTCTAGCTGGCTTTTGGAGAAAGGCTTTGCTGTCTACCTGCCCTACCTCCTGGATCCTCTTCTGTCATCTTTGTCTCGTTTTTATTTGCACATTTATTTTTATCCATGAAAATCTTAGATGGAATTTGAATAAAATACAAATCAAGCAAAGTTTCTGTGACTAAAATGGTGGTAAAAGACATTCAGGCAGAACCTAAATAGACATTTTGCTACTCCAGGATACATACACATCAACACATACACATTCACAGATGCCTTCACTCATTTGCACACACAAAACTATGCGCATCTATACACACACTTGAGCACATTTCGATTAACTCACATTTGCACACACACACACACACACACAAACACATACACACACAAATACTGCCCTAAGGCAATCCTGCTGAACCTTGTAGATCTGTGAAACAGCATCTGAAATCTGTACTCTGTGTTATATATTTAGTTCAGGGAGCAATCGCACTGTTAAACTGCCTTTCTAGGTTTGAACTCCTGGCTTAGCTCTTCCTCCTAAAGTTCATGACTGACTGCCTCTTAATTAAAAATAACTAATCCAATTTCATGTCTGAGTTTACATTTCCAGTTTTATATCTTAATCTGTAAGTTTGCATAAAATTTCCATCCAAACATATCCAAACAGGGTCCATTCGATTACTTCCTAAACTCTATTGTTAAGTGCTCATATATGTTCTCATGAAAAAGTAAAATTATAAGTTTATTGCAGTGAGAATTGGAAATGGTGACACATAACTGAAATATCTAAGCAGTTATTGTCTTGGTTCTGTTATAAACTGCAACTTCAACAGTTGAACTTGTAATTTTTGGCGTCATCGTATTGAAATACAATTAGCTGATTTTCGTGAATTCTGCAACTTTGCCGAGCTCATTTACTACATGGGGACTTTTTTTTTTTTTTTAGTTTTCTTTTGGGTACTAATGACACCTGTAAATATTAATATTTTAATTTCTTCCTTTCTATTCAAAAGGTCTTACTTTTTTAACTTATGTAATTGCACTGACTAGGATCTTGAAACATAATGAGCACTAAGAATGGTGAAAGAAAATGCTCTGACCTTCTCCCAATCTTGAAGGTAAAGCATTCCATCATCATTTATGATTTGTAAGTTTCTCCTATAGATAGATGCTCATTATCTTACACATGATGTTCCTATCTATCATGTGAATGACAGCATTTATGATAAACAGACATTGAATAGTGTCAAGAAAATAGTATGACTTTCACTGTTCAGTGTGGGATTATGGTGAATTTCATTCACTGATTTTTGCTCCCTACTAAGAAAGGATGTTTTCCTATTCATATTCAGCTTGATTCATTTGGTTAAATGAATTGTGATAATGTTGGCCTCTTAAAATGAATTGACAAAAATTCTATCATTCTCTATTTTATGAAAATGTTTACAGAAAATTGATGTTGTGCCTTGTTTAAATTGTTGAATAAACTCACAAATGAAGATACCTAAGCCAAGAGTTACCGTCATAATATTTTTTAATTTTGCATGGGTATGGGTGTGGGAGTGGGTGTGGGTTGAGTGGTGTATGCCTGTGTGGCCACCTGTGTGTGCGTGTGTCCGTGTATACATGTGGGAGGGCCGAAAGTCAACATCAGGTATCTTCTATCACTCTCTGTATTATTTTTGGAGAAGACGGGGTCTCTCACTGAAGCTGGAGCTCCTTGTCTTGTCACTCTACCTCCCCCCCATGCACACACACACCATCCCCATGCACTAAGGTCACAGATGCATGTCATATTGCCCAGCTTTTTAAATGTGGCTTCTGGGGATCCAAACTCAAGTCCTCATGCTTACAATGCAAGTTCCTTACCCCTTAGCTATTGCCCAGTCCTCTTCACAAGACTTTTCATTACTAATTCCATTAGTTACTTTTGCATTGGTATGACCAAAATACTATGCAGGAACAACTTAAGGAAGAAATTCTTTACCTTGGTTCCCAGTCTAAAAATGTTGTGTCCATCCTAGGACAGGACACAGAAACACAAATCAGTTCCCATAATAGCAAGCCAAGCAGCAGAAGGACAAGGAACACTGATGCTCTGCAGGCTTTCTTCTTCTTCCACATGAATTAAAACCAGAAACCACCCCCAACTCATGGGATGATGTCATCAACACTCGGGGTTCTCCTTTTAGTCCAACATCTCTGGACACATCCTCACAGAGACACCCACAAGCATGCCTCACCAACTTCATAGGTGATTCTGTATTTAGTTGAGTCAATAATGAAATTAAACTATCACAATATCTAAATTAATTTTAGTTGTTATAGGTACATTGAGATTTTTCTATTTCTTCTGTAGTTGGTAGCAGTAATTTGCGTCCTAATAATTTTTTTTCATTTTACCTAAGTTGTTAAGTATTTTAGTTTGCCATGTACTAAGCATGATTTAATCTATGCAAGATGATCTGAACTCATGTTTTTGTCTATAAAGTATTATTTTTCTGGGTGTGCTGGTTCACGCCTTTAATCCCAGCATTCTGAAGACAGAGGCAGGCCGATCTCTGTGAGTTCAAGGCCAGCCTGGTCTTGAAGGTATTATTTTGTTAACTAATCATATTATATTGTATTCTTTCATGATTTTCCTTTAAAAAAGAAGTAAAGTACATATAGTCTATCATTTTCGTGTACTCTCATACATATTCATATATAAATATATTTATATATTGTATTTGTATAAAATATTTTTTAATGTATTTATTTATTTATTTTTAACAAATCTAGACCCGTGTTCCCGCTCATTCCCCCACCCCATCAGAGCTCGTGCATTCTGCCAAACATGC
Source organism: Rhizomys pruinosus (assembly GCA_009823505.1). Classification (NCBI taxonomy): domain Eukaryota; kingdom Metazoa; phylum Chordata; class Mammalia; order Rodentia; family Spalacidae; genus Rhizomys; species Rhizomys pruinosus. Next base: position 3,676,958 of record VZQC01000855.1, on the reverse strand, counting down.
TTTCCATCTCTTAGTCTTTCTCAATATTTTCCATGGGGACGTTGACTGTTTTGAGCAGAAGTTCACTGTTTCAGTCAGTTCTTTGATGCAGTATTTTCTGTTGTTGTTGTTGTTTCCAAAATGCATTATGTCCAACTGCTTTGTACAGAAGCTCAGGGGGCCCTACACAAGAAATACTTACAACTGGGTAATTGGCACTAGCATCCACAGATGAGGGATACCATTCGTCGTTTGTTTTTCTGGGACTGTGTTACTTCACTCAGCATGATGTCCTCTAGCTCCAGCCATTTTCCTGCAAAGCTCGTGATGTCGTCTTTCTTTACTGCTGCATAGAACTCCATTGTGTAGATGTACCACATTTTCTCTATCCACTCGTCAGTTGAGGGGCATTTAGGTTGGTTCCAGCTCCTTGCTATTGTGAAGAGAGCTGCAATAAACATGGCCGTGCATGTATCTCTGTGGTGGCGTAAGTCTTGAGGGTACATGCCCAGGAGTGGTATGGCTGGGTCGGGTGGCAAGTTCATTCCAAGTCTTCCAAGGGTTCTCCACACTGCTTTCCATAGTGGCTGTACGAGTTTACATTCCCACCAGCAGTGGATGAGTGTTCCCCTTTCCCCACAACCTCTCCAGCACTTGGTATCATTTGTTTTCTTGATCCTAGCCAGTCTTATTGGAGTAAGATGATATCTTAAAGTGGTTTTCATTTGCATTTCCTTAATGATTAGTGATGTTGAGCAGTTCTTGAGGTGTTTCTCAGACATCTCTAATTCCTCGCTTGTGAAGTCTCTGTTCAGTTCTTTGCTCCATCTATTGAGCGGGTCATTTGTTTTCTTTTTTCTTTGTTTTTTGAGTAGTTTATATATTCTGGAAATCAATGCTTTGTCAGATGTATCTGCAGTGAAGGTTTCCTCCCACTCTGTGGGATTTCTCTTCACTTCCTTGATTGTTTCTTTTGATGTACAGAAGCTTTTGAGTTTGATGAGGTCCCATTTGTCAATTGTCGACCTTAATTCTTGTGCAGCTGCTGTCTGATTTAGGAAGTCTTTTCCTACGCCTATGTCTTGTAGTCTGCTGCCAACTTTTTCTTCTATCACCTTCAGAGTTTGGGGTTTCACGTTGAGGTCTTT